>JAHXJK010000191.1:0-182968 GCA_019395245.1 Botrytis pseudocinerea | reverse complement strand
AAGTACATTAACGATCCAATATCAAATATCAAATATCAAATCATCAGATAATAGCAAACACATACATATATAATTCACATGATATAATCTCTCTCACACTCTCATTCAAAGTTCACCAGATACCAAAATAAATAGAAACCAGATACAACATCTCAAAATTGCATTAAAAACAAGAGTCTCTTCATTCGTATCAAAAACAATACCATCCCAATGACTTTCCATTGAAATAATCCTATACACAAAGAAGGCCATATAAAGGTGCATACTATGTTTGTTGGTAGTCCTAGAGGGAAAAAAGGTGTAACTACTACGAACAGAAACGAAAAAAAAAATTATTACATGCTTCTTTTCCCATTTCCCCATTTCACTTCTTCATCTTCCTTCTTAATGACTTTATCCTGCCTTTCATTTTCATCAAGAAAAGTCTCAAACAATCGCACTCCTCAAGATACACGTCGTAGATACAATCGAATCCAGAGTAACCAGCTTGCTATCGTGCCCTGTCGATGATGAAAATGTACCTCCAATTGGTGAAATATGCCAATGCTTCTTTTGGTATCCTCATAAGAAAAAGAGCAGGCGTAGAACGAAAAGGTTCGAGAAGAAACATTGGGATTTCTGGAAATAATGTCGAAGAAGGCTGAAAAGTGAATGATTTCCCCAATACGCCCCGTTAATAACGCCCTTTATTCTGGTCTGCTGCCTCCCTCTCTCCCTCTGTATGGTGATGTACGTGATTTTTGTAAAAGGAAGGATCGATATCGAAATTGGTGTATCTGAATGGATTGATGAATTGAGTGATTGATGAAATTATAATTGGTCATTGTCGGGTCGTTCGTGTGCTTTCCATTTCGAATTATCTTGGTGTGTTCTCCCTTGTCTTACATCACCAAACAGCATCCACCACTTTGTTGCGGCGCATATGGATCATCCTTCTTTTCAACAGTACCCCAAATTGAAGGAACCATAAAATCTTTAGTTTGACTGGTATATTGAATAATGCTAATAAGACCTCACGAATTAGTCATGGTGATCCAGAGCAACCGCTCGAGGGGTCAAAAGGTGTAGAGGAGGAAATTTACCTCTTAGCAGCTTGCGAGACTGGGATCCTTTCGCGTTCTAAATCTTCTCGGAGCCGGTTGTTCAATTCAGTAAGACGTCTTAATTTGAGATCTGCCATTGACTGCTTATTCTTCTTAATTTGCGATGGGTCACCAACGTCTCGAGATGAATAACCTTGAGGCATGATTAAAGGTGTAAGTGGAGGTGGAGGTGTCGGTGTCGATAGAGGTCGTCAAGTTGGAGTAGTTTTGTGGTTGTGTCGAGGTGAGGTGAGGTGAGGTGAGGTGAGGTGAGGTGAGCTGGATGCTGGATGCTGGATGCTGGATCGGGAAATTAGTTCAATTCGTGTTGCGACAGACACAGACGGGATAAGGAGAAGTCAAAGTAAATCGGGCGAAACATACCCCAGAAGCTTGTGGTCGTTGATTACAATTAGAGATTGATTGTGATAATGTCAGAAACAGATTGAATTGGACCGATGGTCGTTGGATGTGATTGTGGTGTATTTGAAAGGAGTGGTATTGTTTGTGCTTGGAACTTTGGTGATGGTTTAAGGTCGAGAACGATGGGAAGGAAGTTTAATTTGGATTGCTGAAAAGAATCGGTACGTCGGTTCGCGATTTCCCGTTTAAGCCTCGAAAGGTGTAAGAAGAAGAAGAAGTGATCAGACAAACGGAGAAGGGTGAGATCTGAGATGGAATAGAATGTGAAGAAGTGAATATCAAAGAAGAAGAATAGCAATAATAGTAGTAATAATAATAATAATAGGATTAAATAAAAATTGATATGTGTATCGACAGGAAGGTTAATTATTGTTTTGTACTCGTACGTACTCTCTGGAGAATTTTACCGTGGTAAGTTGCCATTAATTACGGTACTCCTCTCTTAGTCAGTAGGGGAAAAAAAAGGGACAAGACATTCGATGTGGCTTTTGCTTTTTCCGGTTTCTCGTTGCTCTGTCACGTGATGTGATGAAATCCCTGACCTCCAGCGATACTTCACACCTTGACATTCAATGAATCCAGAATCCAGATACCTACGACCTCTGCCACGTCTCAAACAACCAAATCTATCAATCTCTACATTACTTCGACAATTACACAAGAGATTCACATACACCCAGTCTGCTTCTATATCCAACCCCAAGGAAACCCCCACTCTTTCCCTAACCGACTACTAGCTGTACTGCATCCCTATATTGAAACCCCAAAAATATAAAGAATACAAAACTCTTATGTCAACCATATATCTCTATTCCTATATCTCTACTGTTACATTAATAACCCAAAAATATATTAAAAAAAGTACGCCTGATTCACTTTCTTTATTATAATACCCTTCTTTTATATAACTACTCATCCAATTAATCCAATCCATCCCCGTCAAATACCTCAGTAAACCACAAAAGATCCCGGTGAACCCTCTAGATACAGACTCTCATCCAACCCGACGTCAAAATCTACATCTTTCCCATCTTGAGTCGACTTATTATTTGATTCCGAACTCGAACCGACATGGTTTCCCGGAAACTTGAACTTGGACTTGGACAAATTTTGGGTTTGATCCAAGTTCACCGCATTCTTTACAGAGCTCTGCCAGACCAAGGCCCAGCCTATCCGCGTATAGAAGCCATTTGGTGACATCGCCCGCTCCTGAAGAAGTAATGCTTCAAACCAACTCTTCTCGTAAGCCGACCCATGTGAGTATGTCAAGATAGGAAGGACTATAACGTCTTCTCTACACTGGTCGACCGGTGCATCTAGACATATTGTTATCTCTTCACCTTCATGACGCCCGGCGAGGGAGGAACCCCGCTTATTTCTCTGATCGTTGACAAGTTTGTCACGTATTAGTAGTCCCCGCGCACGAAAGTATCCATCCGAAATGGAACCAGTGTCATCGACGCCGCAAGCGGGAGTAACTCGTACCTCATCAATCTCAATATAATATTTGGTATAGGGGTGGATGGAGGCAAGCTTTAAATAGCCATCCACCGAGGCCCAGGACCAAGTCGGTGCTCGATAGTGTTTAGGGCGAGAAGTGTTCACACCGTACCAAACAAGTTGATTGGCAAACGTAGATCTCCAAAGGCCTGCCACATAGACATCATCCAAAACTGCCCGAGTGCATTTGGCCAGGGCACTGACCGCAGCTAATTTGTCCGAATCTTTGGTTAGATACGTTTTGCTATAGAGATGAATCCATCCCATCCATCTATCGTAGGCAATGTCTTTCATGGTCTTGTTAGCTCCATCTATCAAATACATGTTTTCAAATGAATCGGAACCTGACAGTGGTCTGGCCTTGAAATTTGTCTGCTTGCAAAATTCTGGTAGACCTGCTGGGTATGTTTCACAACTAGCCGTCTCCCTGCATTCCCAGAGTAGTTCACTATCACAAAAATGGAGTGAACGAGGTGACAAGATACGTTCTTGCAAAACCCAGCCTCGATCTAGCAGTGGCCCACTGTACAATCTCTGGTTCCAGATGTCTCTTTTGACTAAATAGAATAGATCATTCTCAGCATCTTCCCACTTTGACTGGATTGCTGGACATAGCTCCAACATCTTTGGGTCTCGAGATCGAGAAAGGCCCTCATGACTGTTCTTGGAGACTGTGGCCATGATGTTCAGACTACTGTTGCCATAGACATCTTCCATCAAGACAGATTCAGTCTGCCAGTCATCTTCAGAGTCCTGTATGATACAAAGTGAGTCTATCCATATGTAAGGAATAGACAACGTTCTAGCAACAAATATAGCCTCAATAAATGACTTCGGGAGTCGCTCGAGAGAGATACCAGCCTTAGAACTTTCCAGATTTGAAATTGTAAGCTTTAAAATATCAGAATTTCCCCAGCAATGACTTAGGGTTGAATAATGTGAGACCTGGACCACTTCTTCCTTTGTTACGACAAGCCTGGCACATTTTTCATCTTCATCGATTCGGAGCAGTCTAGTCGGCATGATGCACTCAGATGCCGGTGAAGTGTTGCAGGTAGTATGCTTTAATAAACAGTCGCGATACCATTTCGAGGCTTGTGCTAGAGCAGCATCTGACATCGTGGTATCGCCCGCGATTGATGCATGATTTGTGTATGGCCCACCATACTCTAGATTGAAGTATAAGTATAGCTGGTTGGCAAGATCTTTAACTTTGACCTACCGTCGTGTGACATTACACCAAACAAACCAATATAATAATCTCCAAATTTAAACAAAAGAGATAGTTGGTGGGATAATCGATAGAATTGCCACGTTGAAGATTTAATCAAAGGAGAGATTCCAGCGATCGTATCCTTAATATTTATATTCCCTCTAATAGATTCCAGTAGTTTGTAACAGAGCCAACAGCCAGAGGCCGAAGCATCAATGATTGATTGCAACGAAGAATGATGAGGATTATATTCCCGGGGACCAAACTCACACAAAATTCGACGGCCACAAAATATCTTCTCACATGCTTCGCAAAGCATCTTGAATCTATATACAGCACCGTAAAACACGCAAATACACAAAAGAGGTGATGCAAAGTCGTTCAACGTTATGTAAATTTTACATTCATCAACGCGGCTGAGTTGCGCAGCAAGACCAACTCACCAACCACAAACGTAATCTTATACACCTATTTGATTGGTCCACAATTTCATAGCCAATCATGAATTGCAAGTTCAACGGCTAAATTGGATAAAACAGAAAAACACACAATGAGGCTCAAGTTGAATGCTTATTCAACCAGATATCCAATGAACCAATTGCCCAACAAAGTGACGATGACGGCGACAATACTGTCGACACACCCGTATACACCCATAAAACATGTGCGCAATATTGCTATCTGTATATGGGCTTTGGGAGTAGAAATCGAACGGAACCTTATGATTAACCCAGCTCTCAGAACAACAAACCAAACAAATCCAAATAAAATAATCCAACGAATTAAAAACAATACAAGGTAAGTAAATCATCGAAGAACACAACATCGCTTCAGCAACTTCCCACCATACTTGTTCTTCTCCCCATCCCAATCATCACCACATCTATCAAATCAATCAACTCCCACTCCCTCGAGCTCACAATATCAGCATTCTAGTCAAATGCAAAGATTAAATTCAAGTTTAATAAGTTCAAGAAGCGAAGTCGACCTCTCATTCTTATTAAAAGTGTAAAAGCTTGGATCATCTACATGTCAATCCGCAGGATCCAACCTAACCTCCTCATTCGTGAGATAGATTACTTTCCTTCCCAAATTTCCAACATCGACATGTCAATAAATATTTTCCATACAACTATAAATTGCAAGCCACATGGTGTACTGTTTCACCTTGTTACGTTTTTCAGCATTTCAAACATTCTTCACATGTGCTGTTGTTCGATTTCAAATCATAGGACTTCTAAGGGGGTCTTGGATTCGGACGAGTTTAGCGGTGTCGGTTATTTATTCATCTGTAGCTATAGCTAGCTAGCTATTTAGCTAGTGCCTAAATGAGGAAGTAAGATGATATGAAGAGGAACAAGATACCCATACCCAGTAGATACAGTATGTAATACCTACAATTTAATTTCAACATCGACGTCCTCAAGAACTACATTGAAGTATTTACACGAAAACCCCCAAACGTAAAAGGTGATTACATACAACTGTATTAGAAATGAAATCTTGCAGAAAGCCACAAGTACAGATCAGTATCCGGACAGACAGGAGAAAGAAGGAAAGTTGATCGTCATGAAAGTACACTCATACATACTACACGCATATGAATAAACACACATACCCCCCTTTTCATACAGCTCAAGATAATTCCAGGACATAAATCGCCAGGGAAAAAGAGTACTATAGCCCCCAATTTGATATTTTCCACTCAAGTAACATAACAGAATACATACCGATACCCCATGCAAGCCGGAAAAACTCTCCAAACAAAACCCCAAAAATTCTAACCTCCCACACCCAAAACCCCGCTCTCACATCTCCCAATAGCAAATCCTCATATCCAGATTCTTCCTATCCATTACTGCATCCCTACAACCTAAAGCCTAAACCCTTCCTCGGCAGATACCATAGCATTCCCAAATCCTCCTACGCCGCCCGATTCAGCACACTCGCAATGAAATCCTGGGTTACAATTCACTTCCACTTCTCATTTTCTTCTCGTGATACTTCGCACGCAATCAATCCAAACGTGGTATATGTATGTATGTATGTATGTATGTATGTATGTATGTATGTATGTATCATGAAACTTCCAAAAACCAAAAAGGAGGTCCATTAAAATCTACCTCGCGAGGATTTTAGCGCAGGCATCGTTGATATTGTGTCTAGATATCACGAAGACCTCTTTTCCCACTATTACACTATTATATATGTAGAATACTTTATGCAAAACTTTTCAAATCAATCTGTTGTAAGAATCGCAGAAAACAACACTAATTCATCACAGGCAGAGAAGAAGAAAAACGAAAGCATAGTACACTCGTTTTAATATTGAGATTTCTTATTCGTAAAGATTGTCAAGGAAATCTCCAAATACTTAAAATCCTTATATCTTCATTCCCTCCAACCCTCTCCCCCCCTCTCATTCAATTCCCACCCCAAGAGGTCTATAAAAGTAAAAAATCTCCAAAGCCCAATGTCCGAATTCCCATCCCATCCCAAATATCCACTCCCAAAGATGTAAAATACATTCCCAAGAAACCCAATCAATATTTCCGAATTCGTCAATCCGTGGCACGCACATCTTCATTCCTCCCTTCACCACCTCTTACCCGAAATCGCCAATCTCAAAATTTCCCAACCCGCGTTCATAATCTTTTCCTTCCCCTCGTCTCAAAAAGGAAAGACTGACTGAAACTATCTCATCACCTAGGAGAATTTTAAACTCTCTTTCCGTCATTCCTTCATTCCTTGATGTTTCCGTTATTTGGGCAAGCTCCATCCAGCCCGTAAGATTGTTGAATGTCTATGTATTTGAATGACTTCGAGTAATGATGATTGGAATTTTCATAGATCTTTCAACTTTGATGTATAGCAATAATTTATAACTTGCTTTCTCCTTTGCTTCTCATTTTACTTCCATATGAAAATGCCTTTTCCTAAGAAACTGATCCCATTTGCTTCGTTGTTAACTGCGACATTTTTGCTTTTACTCTGCAGGCCATTTCTCAACACTAGATGGGAACCGATTGAATCAGGACCTAGTCAATGGCACAATGATATCCGATTATATGGTGCGAAATGGAAGGCGATGCAAGAAACACAAAAACCAATATCGTTTCGCCCAGGTATTGTGAAACCATTTCCTGCGACATATTCGAAAATGCTCGTTATCTCGAGTACGAAAGAAGAAGATGTGAATTGGGTAAAAGAGAATTTCGAAAATGATACTAGTATCCAATCAACCATATATACAGCGGACGATCCGAAAGCCGAATATCATCCACCGAAGAATAAAGGTCATGAGGTTATGATATACCTTTCTTATATAATTGAGAATTATAACAATCTTTCGGATGTCAACATATTCATGCATTCTCATCAAATGACATGGCATAACAATGAGCTTCTCGATCTCGATGCCGTTCAGATGATCTCAAGGCTCTCTTCCGAGCGTGTTATACGAGAAGGATATATGAATTTGCGATGTCATTGGCATCCAGGATGTCCAGATTGGATGCATCCAGGAACAGTGGAGGAGGATGATAACAAACAAGAGCAGACTATCATGGCAAGAGCATGGGTGGAGCTTTTCCCACTTGAACCTATTCCAACAGTGCTTGCACAGCCTTGTTGCGCACAATTTGCAGTTTCGAAAGAGAGGATTCGAACTCTACCACTGGCAAGATACATTTCCTATCGGGATTGGCTGTTGAGAACCGAGATATCGGATTATATAAGTGGCAGAGTGTGGGAATATATCTGGCAATTCGTTTTTGCAGGACAAACGACTTTATGCCCGAAAGAACACATTTGCTATTGCGATGGGTATGGTATTTGCTTTGGGGGAGAAATGGAATATCAAGCTTATTGGGAGAATCAAACGGAAAAGGACAATTTGAATATTCAACTTGAGGACTGGAATGTACGAAATGGAGAGATGCAGAATGTGATGGATGAAGGAAGAGGAGATGAAATGGAGAATTCGGAGAAACCCGACGCGGCAATCAAAGAGAAGCTAGAGAGGGAGATTGATGAAATCCAGCGCTGGCTAGAAGTAAGCAAAGAAGAAGCAATGAAACGTGGGGATGTGGCTCTTAACCGAGCGATAGAGGCAGGTAGAGAATGGAAAGACGGCGATGGATTTTGATGACGTAGACGGATCTATCAATTAGTTGTGTCATTGTGTCTTGCCTTTCTGCAGGTTCAATCCGATCATAATTTACTCAACAGGTGAAGCTTGAGATTATCTCCAGTTGGTTGTTGATCACGGTACTTGGTCACGACAATCTTGGGGGAGAGCACGTGGAAGAGTTGCTCCAACAAGGGATTTCCTAGTTTGGGAAAGAGCGATCGACGACTGGACGTCTGGCACTTGACGTTCACTACCGTAATCTTATATATGGATGATTAACGGAGGATTGGTGTGCCGGCTCTCAACCCACAAAATATCTATGCGATCACTCAGTAAGGTTACATCAACGTTTAGCCTCATGTCGATCACGTGTAGGGTTCATGGCCCTCGAGTCCTTGCGTCTCTGACAGAGTTTGTCATGCTCCCTGGGTTTGGCGTGAAGGACAGATGAAGCCATTCCAGATATGGCTCGTCGAGATGGTTGCGGTGATGGATTTTCCGATGGGATGGGCGAAGGGTAGGGATATACCTACACCATGGTTTGATTTTCAGCCTGATTTGGAAATTGGGAATGGCAGAAATTCCACTGCAAAGGATGATAGCGGATCAAACATATGGCGGGAGGGAAGGAATATGTAGTGGAAAGTGGCACGAAGTGGATGGGTGAGGGGACTGGGCGAGATGAGATGAGATGGATCATGGTTCTTTGCAACCTTTCAATATCTATCTGTTGCTCTATTACCCTAGGTGATGATGTTGATGATGTTGATTCTTCAAATGAAGTTAGTTGGATCTCCTCTTCCAAGGGGTTTGCATAGCATGCAGAGTGCACAGCATGAACCATCCATCCACATGCATTCAACTATTCAATCAATAGGATAAATCCCACGAGCCCCACTCCGTTCGCACCCACCCACACACAATACGAAGATCGGCCATTGGAAGATCCGACCCATAGTATGCTTTCCGCCTTGACTCGTTTTTGGTCTCCGCGCGTTCACATCTTTGCTTCTTCTACTTCCTCTGCATTCTTTTTCTCGATTCTTCATACAATTTCACGATCTCGTCTTGGGTGAATGGTCCCAGTGACCATGGGGATCAAGATCGATCAACTTTCTCTCTCATCGCAAGCGAACCGCGTTGTAACTTATCCTCCGTCGGTTAGACTGGGTGACTGGGTGACTGGCGCTCGACGGGATTCGATATTTGATAGATTAGATCAGCTCGAGATCAGCTAATCCACAAGGGCCAGACCACCGAGCAGTAATATGATATGGCGTTGATGTACACTGTACATGGGACCCGAGACTGTGCGAAACAATCCACCGATAATGCTGTCTCGAGGAGAATAAGATAAGGAATGTGCCTTGGGAGAAGATGGTGAAGAGCGCGTCGATGATATTTTCGTCACGGACAATGAGATGATCAGGCACCTTGTCTCGAGCTTGTATTTTCCATGTCACTATCACATTGACCGTTACACCGTTGGCCTTGTCTCAATTTTGGTGTATATACTATATGCTGTATGCTATGTGATATGTTGTATGCTATGTCACGTATGTTATGTGCGCATGTTACAAGGCGACAAGAGTTCCAACGTTTACTAGTGACATTGCGCCAACATTGCACCGACATTGCACCAACATCTGCTTGGTTGTTGTCGTTATATATAGAGATAAAAGAGGGCTTGAGAGGCAAAGAGTGGGACATTCATGCCATTGGCTAAGATGCGTTCTTTGAAGTGCCACCTCTTGAGTAAGTTGGTTAATCAGAGCGACGGTATTGCTTTTTTCTGTTACTTGGACATTACTTGGTAAGAGGTACATGACCTACCCGGCATCTACCTCTCATGATCAATTGGTTTCAACAAGATGAGTTTGACGAGAAAGTCTTTCTTTTGTACCACACTGCAATGTGCAATGCAATGCAATGCAATGGATGTACAATGCAATTTACAATACCATGTCCCATACCATGTCTTCTCTTAAGAATGTGCTTTTCTTTTTCCTGCTTTGAGATGAACATTGGATGAACACCCTTCTGCCAGAAAGCAAAGACTCTTCCTTCATCTGAAGGCTTGAAGTTTAAACCGTCGTGCCAAATTGGACGAATGGATGTATTTGGATGCCCCTGCTTGAGATCAATAGTCAAGAGCCACGGACGGCATACGACTACTAGCACATCGTAGAGCTATCAAGTAGTCTGGGCAGTGGAAGCCAATGACAATTGCTTCCCGGCAGCACCTTCCCCCCTCACCGAACTCACTTGGTTCTTCCGGGTCACGATTCGAGATTCACGATTCACGTTTTTGCTCTCTCTTGCCGGCTCCTCGTACGACCTGATCGAATGAGGAAATTGATGGGTCAATGTCGTTCATGGCCGTGGCAGCTTCTTCCCTCTTCAGCCCCAGATTACTAAGTTTGGCCATTTGGGTAGGAAATGAGGAATGCTCTGGACTGATTTGGGTCGCTGCTCCTTGCTCAACTCGCAACTCACAACTCACAACTCACACCTCAAAGACAGAGGGACTCGATCAATAAGAAATCATAAGATTAATTCCTTTTTCGAACCCTTAAGGATATGGACATTTCACGCCAAAAAGCAACTCCACCCAGGGTCACAATATATTAATGGAATGGTACCGTCGTCGGACACGCTCACTCATTTAGTAGATTGGGGGAATTAAACCTTCGTCTTAATTTTTAATCTTGCCCACTTTCCACTTTCCACTTTCCACTTTTTAAACTATTTACGTCGCCACAAGGATTATACCAGTGGCCCTCTCTTGATTCGTCAATTCGCCAATTGTGCTCCCGATACTCCCAGGATTCGTCATGTCGACAAAGTCATCAGGATTTGGAGATCAATCACATTTACCACAACCCCTCCAACGAAAAGGTCGTGCGTATGGTCCTGGTGTGCGGACTATTATAGGCGTTGAACGTAGCGGTTCTGTTATTGGTGGGAACGGGGATGGATCTGGCAATGGCTTTGGCAATGGAAATGCAAATGCAAATGGAAATCGAAATGGAAGTACTCCTCGTCTAAGGCCTCCTCCAATTCTGTCTTTGGTATGTCATAAAACTACTCACATCAGTCTGTGCAACTCTCCTGTCTTTTTTTCTTTCTCTCGGTGGAATTCCAATTTTGTATATCTTTCTCATTTCGACCGTTGGAATAGACACACAGGCACATACATATCTTCACCATACTCAAAATTGGGGGACATCTCCTTTGCTAGTTGCATAGATGTGGAAACACTTGAAGCAGAAGAGAAGGAACAGCCTTCAGGATACATCCCATGTATGTTGATGATCATCATTTGTTTTCTCCATCATTTACAAGGGCTTGATTGAGTCTTCACGCAATTTCAACCATGTCATACTATTGATTTTCATCGGAGAATTAATTCTTCACTTGACGCATTCTTGTGAATTGTGGAAAAGGGGACAGCTTCAAAGCGTCACTTAATTTCACTTGTATTTATTCACTGCCATTCAGTGCATTGCCGTTCAGCCATTGATGCTCATTTGAGCTTTGTGAAGAGAGCAAGACGAGATATTACTTTCTAGCTGAACTGACATCACTCTTGCCACAACTAGTTTCCTCACCCTAATCAATCGACATCTACCACGTCTGCGGAAATGAACATGCAAGGTTTAGCGGATCGTCGTAAAGGAGCACTTACTTATGCAAAAAATCCCGGCTTTACGCTCCCCACCAAAATTGACGAAGCAAGTACAGGAGAAGAAGAAGAAGAAGGCGGTGCGGAAGTGAACGACATACCATTTTACAAACCCTATAGGCCAGGTCTGGGAGGACCCCATTTGGCAGGACCCTCACAAGCAAGTCGGTCAAGAAGACATTCATTAGAGAGAGGATTTGATTCTAGCAGTCCAAGACGGGGAACTGCATCACCCACACCCAGCAAGGCGGCAAAGATTCTACAAGCTCAAGTTGGTATTCCTCTGCGGACAAGGTGAGTTTTAAATAATCATCTACTGTTTTGACAAAGTCAGTTGACGCATCATAGTAGTAGTCTATACAACGAAGAACACCGTGAGTCTGGAGAACATTTACCAGAAGCATTCGATATTTCAGAGAGAGAGGAGCGCACAGAAATTAGAGATTCAAAGCCAAGTATACTATCTTCGCCACAATCAATATCTTCGCCTTCGACAATGCGTTCGCGTTCGCGTTCTCGAGGTGGCTCTGTGTCGTCATATCAAACAAATGCGACATCTTTACCAGCACTGCAAAAGACAGGAGTTCTGGAAGATGGAGAAGTGCTGGAACCATTAAATGAAGAAGATATTGATCCCGGATCTTTTGACCTTGTGGCGGCAACTGAGACTGGAGGCAAACGATATTCTCTAGAAACGAGATCAGAACAGCTCTTTTCGACAGAGCATCTACGAATAATCTTCAGTGATCCTTCACTACTTTTAAGATTTACTTCTTTTCTAGGCGCACATAGACCTTCTTCAATTCCTATACTCATATATTACCTAGATGCTGTTAAAGCACTCAAGGCTATTTCATATTCAAATGCAATTGCGGAAGCTCTGGAACCAATTCCAGGTTTCGATTTTACCGCGACCGCAGCCTCCAAGACAACGAGCAATGTATTAGAAGAAAAGGCCGCAAAGGCTTTCGATGTTTTAGTTCGAGAGGATCTCCCTGCTTATATTACATGGGCGTATATACAGACCGTCAGTATATCGATCCAGAGACGAATCACTGGAACCTTACCAGCGCATCTGAGAGAGGCATCTGAGGGCTTAGCTGAGGTTTTTTGTTTAACTGATCCATCTCGTCCGGATAACCCTATTGTTTTTGCTTCCGAAGGTATGTTTCAATGAATTAAAAGGTAGACTTTAGCTAATTATAATTCAGAATTTCACCGAACTACACAGTATGGCATGAGTTATGTTCTTGGCAGGAATTGTAGATTCTTGCAAGGACCAAAAACAAACCCGTTCAGTGTGAGGAGAATTCGAGAGAAGATTGAGGCCGGCCAGGAACATTGCGAGACTTTCCTAAATTAGTAAGTTTCGCCTGAACACGCTAGGAGATGATGGCTAATCAGATAATAGTCGACGAGATGGATCTCCATTTATGAATCTTCTAATGTGTGCCCCACTATGCGATAGTCGAGGCACGATTCGATATTTCATTGGTGCGCAGGTCGACATTTCGGGTTTAGTCAAAGAATGCTCAGAACTAGAATCTCTGCAACGTCTTGTTGCGGCAGATAAGCTTGCCGAGGAGCGTGAAGCGGAACAAGCAGCAAACCCCGATGTTGAACTGGAGGAGCTCCCAGCACCGCCACCGAAAGACGAATTCCAAGAATTAAGCGAGATGTTAAATATGCAGGAGCTGGACACAGTACGCAAGTGGGGAGGAAGAATGCACAAAGAAACTGAGGAGGATCACCCTGACAGCAATTTTCAAAAGGGCAACTGGCATAAACCAAGATTACATATCAAGAGTACAAGTCCCGAAAATCTAAACACACAACTTGGACGTGTTAGTGGAAAACTTGGCGGTATATATGAGAATTATCTTCTTGTCCGTCCATACCCCAGTTTGAGAGTTTTGTTTGCAAGTCCGACACTTAGGGTGCCTGGCATTTTACAATCGCCTTTCATGGCGAAAATTGGGGGTAGCAATCGTGTTCGTGAGGAGTTAACTCAAGCTCTTGCTGATGGAAGAGGTGTCACTGCTAAAGTACGCTGGGTAACAAAAGATGATTTGGATGGTCGACCACGCTGGATACACTGCACACCACTTATCGGCTCTAATGGCTTAATTGGTGTATGGATGATAGTTATCGTCGACGATGAAGCTTCACAACATAACAGCAAGAGATATAGACTCGCCCCAGCTGTGGATCCAAGATTTGGAAGGACTATACCATTTACGGGCAAAGCAGAGAGTAGTGCGGGAAGTATCCGGGATTTCTCCATCATCCATAACGATGCATCCTCGGTTCAACCAAGAACTCCGAGATCACACAAAAGTGTTGATCTTGATGATGAGGGCAGTATGAGGAGTGGGAGTCCGTACACTTTGAGGATTGATTAATTGATCCATCTGAAAACATCACGATGGCAAGCGGGGGATCCTTGTTATTGTTTGCTCGTGATGTAATTTTCTTTTGTCGTGGAGGTTTCAAGTATCGCTATACTACTAGCTAGACAGCTTAGGCTGATGGATAGGGTGGGAGGTGGTTTGGTTTTCTTCTTCGGGCAGTTACGTTGCGTTTTAGCGTGTTGTTTTTCTTGTCGCACTATTGTTATGAATTTGTGTTTCAAGCATATTGTATTACTTTTACTGTCAAGTTATATGGACTACGAAGATGAGAAGTCCTTGTTGGGGGGAAGGGGGGAAATAAACGGATGGGATACGGAAAAAGGGATGAATGGGAGAAGAAAGACAAAAGAAAGATGATTGAAAGGAAGATAAAACTTAATATTGCAGCGAGAGGGCTGGCATGGTTGCTTGCAAAAGGAGGATGAACGACATTGGCATTGGCATTGGCATTAACATCAGGTTGGAATTTTGGCACTGGGCATGATGATGCACTTGTTGCTTTGGCTATGGCTAGAAAATTTGCTTGGCTAGGGTGGTTGGACTGTGTATAAATAATATGATACGATACCGACTCATCGTTAGGTATCTCGTTAGATTGAATCTCTCGAATATGAATATTAGTTCATCGAGAGAGTTTGTTTGTTGTATCTTGTGTGTTTGGATAGTGATGGTGATGTATATGTATATGTGTATATAAGAAACATTTTGCAATTTTTTGGGGGTTTGTGAATGGTAGGTATGTATGTAAGATAGATAGATACTAGAGTATACAAAAGAAAATTTAATCTCGATCTCAGGATGGATTTGGATTTGGAGTTTGAATTTGGAGTTCGAATTTGGAGTTTGAGAATCAGATGGGGGAAAAAGAAGAGAGAAGGAAGAAAATACGCTTAATTTTCATTCCATAAATTTCTATTCTATCCACTCCTTTCCTTTCCATTTCGTTCCCACCTAACAAAGTCAGTCAAACTCAAACTCCATATTGCCCTGTGCACAACCCTAATACATCTATCCATTAACATGTGCATAACCATAACCATAACGCTGATCCTATCTTATCCCATCCCATTCCATCCTATATGTTTACCCCTCCCCCCTCCTACCCTGTCCTACCTTACCTCCGACCACTGTCAAAATCAGACGCCCGAGGTATAATACAATACATCATTTACACATTACCAATTCAGATTTTTGAAACCATCCTGGTTCATACATATATCACTTGATATATTTCGAACATGCGACGGAGGAAATAAGAAGTCTTGAATCATCTCATGATCTCTTGCTCTTTCTCACCCTTTTCTCTCAAAGAAAAGTTGACCTCCACATAGTCCCATGCCGCGTTTCATTCGTCCATGCCGATCCATGCCGTGCAATACTGAAACTCTTCGCTGAAGATGAAGCAGTCTGTTGATTTCCATCAACTTGGTAAAATGTAACAATGTCCTTATCCAACGAATTTCATCCAAACCCCCTTTTTACCTAAACCCTTGACCTCCCATTCCACTCCACCCACTCCCTGCTCCCCGCGTATCGCCCCCAACATTATCGAAGATTCCGTCCAAATTCATCCCAGTGTTATACACCAAATTCTGAGGATTAAATCCCGTACCCCCGGCTCCACTCGTGTTCGTATTCGCGTTTGTCCCGTGCATCATCCCACCCATGCTCCCTCCACCAACTCCTACGTTTCCACCCCCAGATCCCGCTCCAGACATGTCGAAACCGTGCTGAGCCTGCATCATATAAGGAGGTAACGGACCGAAAAGTTGTCCCTCCAAATCATCAAACATTCCATTTCCAGTCCCTGCTCCGCTACCACCACCCATATACATTTGCTGGGTTCTTGTATCATCTACATCATTTTCCTGCTTCATAACTTGCGCATCGAATTCCATCATCGGCTGATTTGGATACGCAAAAGGATCTGTAGATGGGAACATCAGTCCTGTGAGATATGGTATACTGTTGTTAGCGTTGAATTGATTTTGTACACCATATTGTGGAATGCTATGAGTAGTCGAAGCTGTGCTTTCAGGAGTGCCGGCAGTAGACAAGTCACTCGGCGATACGAGATCTTGAAACCCTTGTCGAAGATTTGGATTGGATACTGTGTTTATGTGGAAGCGGTTGTTTAAATTTTGCATTGGAAGACCGCTGGCGTGGAGAGAGGTGGGGGTTTGGGGGAATGTCGTCGCGCGAGGTAATGGGGTGAAGTGACTTGAACTTGGTCTTGGAATCTCGGGGCTACTATGGTGCGTTGGTTGGGTAGACGATGGTGCTGATCTTTTCTTCTTTGACGGAGCCGAAACGGAACGATTTTTCAACTTCTCTGGTAGTTGTTCAAACAGTGGCTAATTTGGGTTAGGTAAATATTTCATTGGGAAATGGGGCACTAACCTTGAGAGTTTCAGAACATCTATCAGCGGCCATACTTCTTTGGGCAAGACCAATCAAAGCATCCTTTCCATCGTTTGCGTCTGCCAAAATTTCTGCGGCTCCACTCTTATCGGGATTCTCAAGAACGTAGTATACCAAGGATATGACAGAGAAGAAGGTTGTGTACATGGTAAACCAATACGCCCCTACCAATAGACCCTGCTTCTTCATCCCTGCAGTAATATGAATGATATTGCGGGCTACACTGACACAAGCTGCTGCACATGCATATGATCGCTCATCAATGGTTTTTCCAGCACAACCTTTTCCAGAGACATAATGAAGAAAGGGTCGATATAACATCATTTGAACATGCGCGTATGCTAGTCGTAAAAGTTGTTGTATACTACATTGCCGTTAGTAAAGATTCATGATCACTTCAAGATCTAGACCACTGGAAGTAATCTCGTATCCTATATCAAAGTATAGCATCCTTGACTCACCGTATTAATTCGGGTGTACCCTCACCTCCAGGACGTAGTCCCATGGGTAGCATGTCCAGCCAATCTGCTAGATCCTTTTCAATCTCTCGGATTTTTGAGTGGCTAATGGTATACGATGCCTTGCTATTCCCTGAAATAGATTGCTCCAAGCCCTTTATTGGATAGATGTGTTTGACAACCTTCGAAGTGATACCCATGAGTCGCGTATGAGCATTTGAAGCCACTAACAATGACATCTTGCCAGGAGGCATAGGAAGTATCGCGTCCTTAGTTATGTACTCATCATCTACCTCAAGTGGCATATCTTGGTCAATGTCGTCGCTACTTAACATTATTGGAAATCCCAGAATAGCAGAAACATAGGTATCAAGCTTTCGTATTAACCAGAATACTCGCTTTCTAGTTTCTCGCTCAATAGGATTGAAATTGCCACTGAGGCTACGGTGTAAGCCGATGCGTAATGAAGATCTCAGGGCAAGACCTATGTAAGAATAACATATGCTCAAGTTTGATGTTGCTTGCAAGAACATGATCATGAATATAATCGTTTGCAGAGATGTCATGTCGCGACAATCAGTCAGATCCATCATTTGTCGAGCAGCTTTGTAAAATTTGAATCTAATGAGATGTTAGTCTTGCAATGAATTGGAGATGAAGCAGCACAAGATATAGGCTTGTACTCATCCATGAAGTTCGGGTAAGACGAAGCTATGAAGCTATATGCGCACTGTCGCTAAAGACTGCACTCACCCTTGATCCATACTACTTTTATACTTCTTCCCATCCGGGTCCGTGGAATTGGGGGGCTGCGACGAAAACATACAACCCAAGGCTAAAGCCATATACAACAACGGCAGGAATTTATGCTCTTCATCACCAAAACTTTCGGGCGATAGATCGTATATCCTATTAAACATTTCATAAAAACTTGGTTCATGAACGAAACGTAAGAGGCAACAAGCGCAATGCAATGCATCTTCACATAAAGACATGGCTACTTCTCGGGGAGGCAGATCCATTGTGTTGGGAAGACCAAAATCATAAGGAGAATCAGTAGATGATCTCGGGGAATCGAAAGTGGGTGGTATTTGCGCACTTGGTGGTTTGGGAAGCAAGTTGGGAGATCCAAGTAAACTACCAAATTGTTCACGTAGACGTCTGATAAAGACAGTTCCCGAGGAACCACCATGAAAGTCCCAGTTTCCACGTTCGTCAAGATCGAGTTGCCCTGTAGATTCTATCATGGATCGTAGCTGCGCATCCTGTTCTGATAGCTGTGGCTGTTGAGGGGTCCCGCTTGGCAGGGAGCTCGTGGTCGACGGGGTCGTCGGCGCAACTTGTCGGTGCAGTAATGATGCAGCATCTATGTTTGGATCGTTTAGATTTATGTTTGGAAGATAGGCTTTTATAATGCTTTCCGCTCGCTGTAGACGAAGCTCCAACGATTCGACATACTGCGGCGCCGGGTTCCTTCTTCTATTTGAGGGCTGATCATATGTACAATCTGTCATGGCACATTGGTCAACGATGGATGTAAAAAAAATAAAAAAATACGCAAATCACAAACAATATCATACCATAACTATATACAGTGCAATGAGTACAAGGTTGTTTTCCATCACACTTTATTTTCTTCCTCCTACATTCATCACACGCCCTCGTAACTCGTCTCCTCTTTTGCAAGGGCGCAGGGCGTGGTTGCGATGGATGCGCATGCAAATCCTCTGCTGGCTCCAGGTCGGGAGATGATTGATTCGGACTGAGGGGAGTTTCTTGACTTGATTGAGCTTGACCTGGTTGCGATTGCGGCTGTTTGTCGGTTGATGTGCCTGATGTGCCTGACATCTTTGATGATTAAAAGAATGAAGATTGAACGAAAAAAGACTTCTGGAGTCGCTATCTCAATGAGAGAAAGAAAAGGATGAATCAATTGCAGGTTTCTATTATTCTGCTACGATTCATGGAATCACAAATCGGACTGGCCGAATGAGGTATTGGTAAGGAAGGTAGTGCTCGGGCAATCGACCCCTCTTATTCTTTATTGAGTAGTCTTGACGTTGACGCCCTCGGATATAAGGAAAAACTGGGCTGAACAAGCAGAGTCAATAGGAAAAGGACAAGGCAAGGTCGTAGCAATTGACAAGAAATAGTCCGCTTGGCAGCGCAAAAGATGCAGCTATCGAGGTCTTGGGAGGTATGACAGCGTATGGGTGTATGGATGTATGGATGGGTGTATGGATGGGTGTATGGGTGGGTGTGGTATATAGTGTGCAGTATATGTACGAACGTATGTATGTATGAGTGTGAGAAAGGAATTAAGAGAGAGTGCGAGGTCGATCGTTCTTTCTAGCGACTCGATGGAATTCTATTATGCATAAATTGCATCAAGTACCCAGTCTGCCGAATAATACCATGCCATTGGGGGAAAAAAGCAGCTTTCTTCCTCGTCCTCTTCCTGTTCTTCGTGCATGTAGGGAAAAGGGTATGGGGACGTAAAGAAAATCATGGATGGAGTAATAAATGTCACTGTCCCATGGTTAAGCCGTTCCTACCACGAGATAACGACTAAGAAACACAGGATGATTTCACCCAAATATGCAAGCAAGCAAGCAAGCAAGGCGGGCGGATCTTGCGGACATAAAACGATGGGATGGGATTGGATTGAATAGATTGATTAATTGGGTATCCCGAGCTCTACTCTCTTTTGGGTCTTTTGGGTCTTTTGGGTCTTTTTCGTTGGCTTTGAAATAGATTGGGAATATTGGAATAATTGGGTCCGCCAAACGATCCAAGGGCGAGTGAAGGGAGGGGAGGGAGGGATGATGGGGAAGTGAAGGTGGAAAAAGAAAGAAGCAGGTGTTCCAGCGGTTTAGTATTGCCTTTGCAGGTTACAAGTCAAGTTACAACTTTACCAAGGTCGGTTGGGCGATAGGGAGACGGAAAGCTAGCTGCTCGCCCTCTGCCCCCCTCTGCCCCCCTCTGCTCGCGCGATGCATCCCTCGTGCATTGTCGATTGCTCTCCAGTGGACGTTCGTTTCGTCGTGCGTCGGTTGATTGCTGAGCAGGCTGCTGACTGATGCGACAATAATCCAAGAAAATAATCTCTCTTCTCTGTCTTCTCTGTACGGGACGGAGCCAGTGCAGCAAGAGGGAAGCGATCGCCACGCGCTCTTTCCCCATGCGGGAAGGCGTGGAAAGCTTAAAGGTGCAGAACAGTGGGCCGAAATAGAAAGATTTCAGAAAACGCCAGAACATCATTGCCAAGGCACTTGGGATCATTCGATAAGAGGTCCGCCGCCGAGCGGGATCACTATCCATTAAGTAATCATGCGCAGGGATCGTGAAGGGATGGATTCCGTATTCGCTCGATTAACCCCAGTTGGGCCACACCGTCTCCGGACTAGACCGCATGCTTGCTAGGCCTCGAATTATGAAAGTCGGAAAGTCGGAAATCCGGGTCCGATGAACGTGAGGCGTGAGTAGAGACGAGAGAGAGAGAGAGAGAGAGAGGGGATCATGGAAAACGGACGGGCGAGGGAAGACAATGTCGAATGCCGTGAGGTATTTATAAGATTGCCATTCGTATGTGTTGGCGCGTACTGTGTCCATCTCCTCCGCATCTGTCCTTCGCGGCCTCCCTACCTCCCTGGCGTTTCCAGCCTTGTGAGTTCAAGGATGTTCTCCGTACTATCTATTTCTGATGAGGGGTCCGAGGAGAAACGACCGTGATATCGATTTCAGAGTCTTGGCAAGGCGGAAGCTAGTGAAGGGCGCACCATCTTGAATGACTCGAATTATTCACACGCGACGGACAGCAAGAAACGAAATGTGTGTGATTCGCATTTGGATGTTCGCTGTGTTTGCAGGTTAACTAGCAGGTGTATAATTCCTTTCCATCTTGCACACCAGAGGTCGATGATTCAACCACACTTGAGCCACATCCTCGCACTTCGTACAATGCTTGGAAATCCATTTTGGGGTGTAGTCTAATTGTGCGTGTGGAGCAGCTTACTGCGATTACCCACCTAGTACCCAGCACATGCATACACACACACTCCTCCGTCCCATCCTCACATTTCACATTTGGCAGATGACTGTCGTTTATCCAGAATCCAGATTTCTGCGAAGCACTTATTCGGGACTGTCCGAAGCAGCAACCACTCAGGTCAAAAGATGCTCCCAATTACATTATGAGATTTATCATATTTTCCGCTATCTTTGGGGGACTGCAACCGGAGATCATTCTTGCATTTGGGTGCCTCTCACAGCGTCTGTCCACAGGGTACGAGACAGAGAGGGATTCAGATAAGGCTGGAGATACATCGTCGGTTCTTTTTTCTTTTCCTTTTCCTTTTCCTTTTCCTTTTTCTTTTTCTCTTTCTCTTTCTCTTTCTCTTTCTCTTACGTTTGCACTCTGCACTCTGCACTCACTCTGCACCACTCTGCGCTCTCTTCTCTCGGTCCACCTCATGTGCCGTGCTTCACATCCGTGTTGTCCTGTTTTGCTTTTTGGAAAGGCAGACTCGACCCAGGTATCCTTGCTGAAATAATACGGGCGCTTTCAGATGACTTGCATCAAGGGGTCATTTATGAAGGACGAAGCATTATGATCCTTTCACTGTTCTCTCTTCGCCCAACTTCCAATCCTGAGCAATGACATGAATAAACAAATACTTGCTGGGTCCCCAGGTAGCCAAGCGCCCGACAGATAGGTAGGTATGCGTGCTCCAATCGTTCGTGATCTTCCCCGATACAAGTTCTGGCAAGCACATCCATTCCGATTCCCATCGTTCACGACGCCATGCACCAACGCCATCCCCCCACGAAAAAGCAAGCCGCAAGCCGCAAGCCACAAGCCACAACGCAACTATCGTAAGCCCAGGATTTCTAGACTCTCCTTAGTGCCGCATAAAAATGCACCAGGTTGAATGAGGGGCAAAATGAAAAAAGGGAAAAATTTCAAAGTTGGAAGGAGGGGCATGGCTGCATTAGAGTGCGTCATATCTTAACCGTATTCCGTACCTCTCTCGCATCAACTTTTACGAATGGCCAAACTTCAGAACCACACAATCATTATATATCATTGGCTTCGTGCGCTTGACATCCATGATATGAGACAGTGAGCTTCATGGATTCTTTGGATTTTCGTCTTGGTAAGGACGAGAGACAGAGAGGGGGGGACAGAAAGAAAGAAAAAAAAAAAAAGAAGAAAAAAAGTGCAGTGTGCAATGTGCAATGTACAATGTACAATCTACCTACAATACTGTAAGCAAGAGAAGATCCATTCAATGCAAATGGCTCTTTTATTTGGGTCTGTCTGCCAGAAAACCACAATAAGTGTAAATCTCTTACACACATGCTCATTTTCATCCGCATCAATTGGTCTGTCGGATGTGCTCTCTGGGATTCTTGCTTCACTGCCATATACCCGCGCTCTACATAGTATGGTATGACGGTTAGCAGGAAATGTACCTTGGTAGCAACTTACACTTTCATATGATCGCTACGACTATTTAAGCTCGAGAGAATCGATTTTCCTTCCAGTCCTCTTTTTATCTAGCATCTATTATTTTTGGTCCAATCGACTTGAAAGATTTGTAAAATCTCAGATTGTACCGGAATTACCTACCTTGGATTGTTCTGGAAACGAACAGCAGAGGAAACCTTGGACAACTTCGCAAAGCTCTACTTGAGAGATAGATTGCTTGTAGTAGTGTGTCTGCCGTTTGGATCCTGCTATTATCATTTACAACTTCAACTGATAGATTTGACTTAAAATATAACCAGCAAGATGACTTCCATGAAACCAATCTTCTGCGCTACCCACCCCAGAGCATGCTCTACCGCATTCGAAAGAGTGAGTACTACTTTACCCCGTAGCTCTCGCAGCTAATTGACTAATATGGATCCAGGTCTTTATGACTCGCGATGACGTCCTTGCCTGTGTTCACGAACCCTTTGGAGATGCATTCTACTTTGGTCCCGAGAGACTCAGCCCGAGATATGAAGATGATGAAGCCGCGCGCAAGGAGAGCGGTTTCGCAGATAGTACATATAAGACAATTTTCGAGAGAATTGAGAAAGAAGGCAAAGAGGTTAGAATTGAATCTGCTTTCACTGTCATCCCCGTCTTTCTTTTAGATGGCATTGGCCCTGCAGCTTCACCGGAGCTCTCGAGATCGGTTTTGGGCAGAAGACAAGTGTCTGACACTATGGACTCTGGTTTTACTATTTCATACCCAAATATTCTCTGCATCAAAGTCACCATAGCGCCAGTCCTATCCTATGTAATCCGCGTTCTCTTTGACTCTCTAATTTATGTCATGGAAGATGTACTTTTCGTGCGCCCGAGTTCAAATCCTCACAAGCATATATTTTTATTCTGATGGACCAACAGCTTACACCAAAATAGGGAAAACGACTTTATATCAAAGATATTATTCACTACCTTGTACCTCCTCAAGGGAAACCAGCATCAATTGCTCCCTCACTCGGAGGTAAAAGTGTCAAGAAGGGTGTCGGCACCAATGGCGAAACAAACGGAGTAAACGGGGTGTCAAATGGGGAAACCAATGGGGTTAACGGCCACACAAATGGTCATACTAATGGACACACCAATGGACACACTAACGGCACCACCGCCAAAGCCCCATATCCATATAACACCGTCGCTGAGCCCGGAAACCCCACCGTTGTCCCCGCCGAAATCCTCAAACAATTCCACTTCACCTTCCTCATCCGCCATCCCCGTTCTAGCATTCCCTCCTACTTCCGCTGCACCATTCCTCCTCTGGACAAAGTAACTGGCTTCTACGACTTCATGCCTGAAGAAGCCGGTTACGATGAACTCCGTCGCGTATTCGATTTCCTACGCTCCAATAACCAAGTTGGACCCAGCAATGCCGGAACCCCCGAATCCCAGTCTGAGAATCTGAAAGACGGAGAAGTGAGTGTTACGGTTATTGACGCAGATGATTTGTTGGATAATCCAGAGGGTATCATTAAAGCTTATTGTAAAGAGGTGGGCTTGGAATATGACGCCAATATGTTGATTTGGGATACCGAGGAGCATCACAAGAAAGCGCGCGAGGCGTTTGAGAAATGGAGGGGTTTCCACGATGATGCTATTAATTCTTCGAGTTTGAAAGCGAGGGAACATGTAAGTATTTCTTAACCCTCTTCTCATTTTCCCCTCTTTCCATTGAAGGGAAATGGATACACAGATATACATTCTAACACTCTGAAATTAGAAAAAGAAACCCAAAACCATAACCCAAGAAAACGAAGAATGGGCCGAGAAATACGGCGCGGACGCGGCGAAAATCATTAGAGAAACGGTGGATGCGAATATTGACGATTATGAATATTTGAAACAATTTGCGGTTAAGGTTTAGGGGGTTTCTTTTTCTTTTTGGGAGAGAGGGAGGGAGGGAATTCTTGAGGATTGTTATAGAAGGGCGAATGGAAATACAGAATAATAGAACAATGGCTGAGAGCCGGATAAGGGAGATGCTGGATGACTGGGTAGGGTTTGGGATGAGATAGGATGGTGGGATGATGATGATGGTTTAGGGATTTGGGGATTAGGATTTGGTGGATTAGTGAATGTGAGGTTTCTGTTTATGATTTTTCTTATGGTTCACATGTGAATATTAATATATATGAATACATATGTATATGTGTACATGTGTGTGTGTCTGTATGCTTTGATATAAGATCGAGGGTACAGAATCAAGGATACAGAATCAAGGACACAGAATAGATAATATAAATACAAGATATATGTATAAGTATAAGATATAAGAAATAATAAGCACGAAAGGAAAAGGAAAAGGAGAAACTTCGCTTATGTTTTTCTCTCTCTTTTTGTTTTTATTTTTGTTTCTATTTCTGTCTATTCTCTAATTTGGGGTTTGGGGGTTTGGGGGAGGAGGGATTGAGAATCGAGAATGTATATTATATCTCATTATATATATCTATATCATACTTATCTTTGGGGGGACTGTAAATACCTGGATGGAGAGGTAGGTAGATAGGTATGTTTATTTGGTATTGATAGGTTTGTGTATACAGAAAGGGAGGGAGATGTATATATATTTAAATACATATATACATGTATACATATAGTAGAGCAAGAAGATGTGAAATGAAATATGATGCAATACAATGTAGTGCGGTGTGATACTATGTGATTTTACAACATATATCTACATCTACATCTCCTACGTGCGTCTCAAAAACATAAATTCTACTTTTTTAAAGAATTTTAGTTGCAGGAGTCTCTGTCTCTGCATTTGATTTATTTCCCAATCCCAATGGTTGAGCTCCAGCTTCGACTGCAGATTCGAGCTCTAATTCCTGTGTTGCAACCGCATCAATTGCATCAGCTTGCTCGCGCGAAATTTCATATTCCTGCGCCGACCCGCCCGTCCTTTCCATCCATGCTAATTTTTCCAACTGTGCTTGTCTCTCCTGCGCCCAATTGTCGGCGGGGGATTGTCTGATTCTTTGTGGGAGCACCTTGGGTCCCTTTCCCATTGCGCGGTGTTTCTCCATGAGCGCTATGTGCTTTGCCCATCTCTCTTCCCTCGCTTTCATGATTCGTTCGTTTTCTTCTCTGTTTTTCCTCTTCTTTTCTTCGTTGGCTTCCTTGATCGCTGCCCGCTCGGCTTTCCATTCGGCTTGCTTTTCGGTGCTCAGTGCTTGTCTTTTGAGAATGTCCCGATTATTTCGATCCCAGGGTAGAGTATCGTGAAGAACAGCTTCGCCCCAGATATCGGATCCTTCGCCTGCGTAACTTGCGTCTGCGAGGTCACTCCATTTCACTTCTACGACGCCTTCTTTTCCAATTCCCTCGAGACCTATTCTTTCACTTCCGTATCTGATATCTTTGAGAACGGCGGCCATGTCGGCGACGGTGTTGGCTTTTTGGTCGTTGATTTTGCGAGAGCGCAATTTGGAGGTGAGGTGAATTTTTGATTTCTGGTAGTCGGATTCGCCTGGTTGGGGCTCGCGCTTGAAGAGGGGCGAGGAGGGGTCCCAGGAGTGTTCGTGCCGTTTGCGATATTCGCGGAGTTTTTGGAAGGCGCTAAGGCCGGAGGAGGAACAGCCAGGTGGGAAGGTTATTAGGGCCATGGGGTGCCAGTGGTCTTTGCGGAGGGCGGCAGGACGGGTCTTTTTGCCATTGTAGGGGAGTTGGTGAAGGGAAGAGGTGTTCTGGTGAGGGGTTAGTGAGGGTTGGGGTAGAGGGGGCGGGGGCGGGGCGAGTATGAGAGGATTTGAGGCATTGAGTATGGTGGTAAAGAGTAAACGAAAGGTAAAGAGGGAAAACATACGTCCATTCCCCTAGTAAGTGAGTAGACGACTTGATTCGTCCGTAAGTGATTATAGACATATATCTGCTCTCCATGTTCCGGACGATTGGGTGGTTGTCTCGCAGTCACCGACTTCGTTGATGCATATCTGACACCCGCTGTCTTGCTGACCGAACTGCCGATGCAATTCCGAAGTGACGGGACACTCATGGCTATGGAGAATGTGAATTGATTGACTGGAAATGCGGGCGACAGTAATAATTTCGATATCTTGAAAACCAAAATTGTCCTAGCGTCTTTGGCTCCATGGATAAAGTTGATGCCTGATTAAATTATGTAATATTGGGCTCCAAGGTTAGGCCGCCACCAAGAAGAAAGCAGGCGGCGAATGCAAGCGAGCCAACTTTTTTGGTGTGTGGGGCCCAAAAATGTGTGGTTTAAGGTTGACGTTTCTAGAAGCTACGAGGTGATCCTAGAAGCTCATAGGATGGTGCCAGTAATTTCGAGAGATATCAAGTATTTACTATGGAATAGGTCATCGTATGGGTCTCATATTTGAGGCTTCCTATATAAATGAGTGTTTTCTTTGTACTCGAGAGTTTCCCCTTCTCACCATCAAGAAACAAAACCATATTCAATTCGAATCACTCATTGAAATAATTAATTTGTTCTATTTACTCTCTTGCGCTGAAGCTCGGTACTAAACCTCGCAGCATAATACCTACAGAACTTATTACTTGCGTTTGAAACAATACAACAACGAAAACACACACATACGAACTGAACACAATACCGCAATCATGTCTACATCTGACATGTCCTTTACCACTCGGGCGACGAAGTCCATAGAAGATGCCATGTCCAACGCAGAGCAGCATGGGTCTTCTCAACTTCTCCCCCTCCATCTCGCCCTCGCCCTCCTCGATCCTTTACCCGATCTATCGAAAGACCAACAGCAAACTATGAACGCATCTCATGGTCACGCTTCTCAATCATTATTCCGACAAGTAGTTGAGCGAGCTCATGGAGATCCACAAGCTCTCGATCGTTCACTTAAGCGCGCTGTTGTTCGTCTCCCCAGTCAAGATCCTCCGCCAGAGCAAGTTGCCGTTTCGCCTGCTTTCAATAAAGTTTTGAGGGCGGCGAAGGAATTGCAGAAGACACAGAAGGATTCTTTCATTGCGGTGGATCATCTGATTATCGCCGTTACTCAAGATACGGCTGTTCAAACATGTTTGAAGGAAGCCAACATGCCGAATGCTAAGCTTCTGCAAGATGCAGTTTCGCAGATTCGGGGAACGAAAAGAGTCGATTCGAAGACGGCGGATGCAGAGGAGGATAATGAGAACTTGAAGAAATTTACTATCGATATGACGGCGATGGCTAGAGAGGGAAAGATTGATCCCGTTATTGGCAGAGAAGAAGAAATTCGCCGAGTCGTTAGAATTTTGTCGAGACGTACGAAGAACAACCCAGTACTGATCGGTGAACCTGGTGTAGGAAAGACGACAGTTGTGGAAGGATTGGCTCAGCGAATTGTCAACGCCGATGTACCGGATAATCTTGCTGCTTGCAAACTTCTTTCTCTGGATGTCGGATCGATTATTGCTGGAAGTAAATACAGAGGAGAATTTGAAGAGAGAATGAAGGGTGTCTTGAAGGAGATTGAAGAATCCAAGGAGATGATCGTTCTTTTCGTCGATGAAATGCATCTTCTCATGGGTGCTGGCGCCAGTGGTGAAGGTGGAATGGATGCTGCTAACATGCTTAAACCTATGTTGGCACGTGGACAGCTTCACTGTATCGGTGCTACCACTCTCAATGAATACCGAAAGTACATTGAAAAAGATGCAGCATTTGAACGTCGTTTCCAACAAGTCTTGGTTAAGGAACCATCTATTCCTGATACCATCTCTATTCTCCGTGGATTAAAGGAGAAATACGAAGTTCATCACGGAGTTACCATTGCAGATGCTGCTCTTGTTTCTTCGGCTACCTTGGCTGCTAGATACCTTACACAAAGAAGACTCCCAGATTCTGCTGTTGATCTTATTGATGAAGCAGCAGCAGCTGTTCGAGTTGCCCGAGAATCGCAGCCTGAAATTATCGACTCCCTTGATCGAAGACACCGACAACTCGAGATTGAAATTCATGCTTTGTCTCGTGAAAAGGACGAAGCTTCGAAGGCTCGCTTAGCTCAGGCTAGGCAGGACGCTAGCAACGTCGAGGAAGAACTTAGACCTCTACGTGAGAAGTATGAAAGCGAGAGAAAGAGAGGCAAGGATATCCAAGAAGCTAAAGTTAAGCTTGATCAATTGAAGGTCAAGATGGATGAAGCTACTCGTTTGGGTGATACCAGCAAGGCCGCTGATCTCCAATACTACGCTATTCCAGAACAAGTAGCATTCATCAAGACTTTGGAGAAAGAGAAAAAGGCTGCTGATGCGGCTCTAAGCTCTTCCTCTAACCTCGATTCCGGTGGATCTCTCATCACTGACACTGTTGGCCCAGACCAAATTAATGAGATTGTTGCTCGATGGACTGGTATCCCTGTTCAAAGACTTAAGGCTACGGAGAAGGATAAGTTGTTGAACATGGAGAAAGCATTAGGCAAGGTAGTTGTCGGTCAATCAGAAGCTGTGAAAGCAGTTTCAGATGCCATTCGACTTCAAAGAGCAGGACTCTCAAATCCAAATTCGCCACCAAGTTTCCTGTTCTGCGGTCCATCTGGTACTGGTAAGACACTTCTTACCAAAGCTCTTGCCGATTTCCTCTTCGACGATGAAAAGTCTATGATCAGACTCGATATGTCCGAATATCAAGAACGACATGCACTTAGTCGTATGATTGGTGCACCACCTGGATATGTTGGACATGATGCCGGAGGACAACTTACCGAAGCCCTTCGTCGCAAACCCTTCTCTATCCTTCTCTTTGACGAAATCGAAAAAGCAGCAAAGGAGATTCTTACAGTTCTTCTTCAACTCATGGATGACGGTCGTATTACCGATGGCCAAGGACGTGTTATTGATGCTAGAAACTGTATAGTCGTCATGACGTCCAATTTGGGAGCCGAATTCCTTGATCGTCCTAATGCTGCTAACGGAAAAATTGATCCTACTACTCGTATGATGGTTGAACAAGCTCTCAAGGATTACTTCTTACCGGAATTCTTGAATCGTATCAATGCTACAATTATTTTCAATCGTCTTACTAAGAGAGAAATCCGTTCGATTGTCGACGTTAGACTTGGAGAAATTCAAAAGAGACTGCAAAACAATGGTAGAAATGTTCGAATCGATTGCTCTCCTGCGGTGAGAGATTATCTTGGCTCAGCAGGTTATAGTCCGGCATATGGTGCTAGACCTCTGGCAAGATTGATTGAGAAAGAGGTGTTGAACAGAATGGCGGTGTTGTTATTGAGGGGAGCGATTAAGGATGGAGAGCTTGCAAGAGTTGTAATGCAAGATGGTAGAATTGAGGTTTTACCTAATCATCAAGGTAGCAGCGAGGAAGTGAGTAGTGAAGATGATATGGAAATAGATGAAGTGGATGCGAATGAGGCATTTGGTAGGAGGGGAGGAAATAGAGGTTATAGATATGAAGGGGATAGTGATGGAGACATGGATTTGTATCAATAAAGGACTTGATATAAGGGGATAAATGGATAATTATGATGATGGTTAATGATTATGGAATGACATTGGCGTTGGGTATTTGGGAATTAGGTCTAGAATCAGCTTATGATAATCAAAAGAAATCAAATATACCCTGAAAGTTTTAAGTAGTTGAGTTTTCTGCTGTGGTTGCGTGAAATATTGGAATTAATGATTGATTTTGGAGTTGGTGGAGGGGAATATGATGAGAATAGGAGGTTAATCGCGGATGGTGGGAGACTTGAAAATGACAGTTTGTAGTACAAAGGTAGAAAGGGGATGTTGAAGTGGTGAGTTGGTTCGTGATGATAAGTTGGTATTAGTTTTACTCTTTTTCTCTATTTCTTGGGGAGTGGAGGAAGAAAAAATTACTGCACGTCTGAGGTATAGTGAAGGGGACAATATCTTGCACATAATTTCTATTTTTATTCATTTAGTTTCTTCTCTATCTTCCTCTCCTCTACTCCACTGGCAGAGCGTTCGTTGATTGTACGTATATGGATATCGTCTGGAATAGAGATAGAATAGCTACAAGTGAATATATTCGCCTACTTGCTTTCTCGTTTAGTGTTTAGTATAGCTTGGGTTGGTATTTGTGGTGGATGGTGGATGGGTGGGTGGTGTTCCTGAGGTGCATTGGGGATTGTGCGTGCTGTGCTGTGCTCTGGTCTGGCTTGCTTTGGTTTCTACTATTGGGGTGATCTTGTGTATATTTCGTGGCTTGGAGGTTTCTGGGTTTCTGGGTTCGAGAGATGAGAATGAAGTAAGACTGTTGGGTTCTTGTATTGATGTGGAAGTTTTGGTCGGAGGCTTGAAATACTGAGGCTTTGCTGTTTCGACGTGTTGGATATCTTCAATAGTATGTGTAGCGATGTATCAGTTGTTTGGTCTATAGTGATGAGTAAAGAGTTTGCTTTTCCTGCTCCATGATCTAAAAAATGTAAAATAGATTTGGCTTTTTTAAGCTATTAAGTGGCAGAAGTCAATTATGTGATTCAATATAAGTTCCTTCCAACGCGAGTTTTCAGCATAGAGAGAATGTGAGTTCCTGCTGTACACTTTTCGACTTTGCCAGATCCAATTCGATGAGTGTGTCAATTGTTGAAATACAGCGAAGGAAGCATTTGCAAGTGATGTGGATCAAGAGTTTATATCATCTTCTATGCTCGTATTCGACTAACATCCGGTCAGGTTTTTAGTAGAGATAGCTCGGATTGACGTCTGATTCTTCAGAGCTACTCAAGTACCTGACAAGAGATTTCAAGGGTTTGGTCAGAAGTGATAAGCCACGATGATGCAGATTTCATTTAATAATGGGATAAAACTGAGACCAACTTTGATATTTTTGAACTGAGAGACATAAATAGACGACCCGATTATTCTGAGGATTAGATAGCTCGATGCTTTAATCTACGGTAACAAGTGAGAATTACATTCGCTCTACCTCACGGCGAGACTCTTTCTGGGATATTTTTAACATTTTGATCTTAGGAGAGGGTGGCTGATAGCGACCTCTCTTTATGCTAGCTAGATTGATTGGAAGAATGAGAAAGAGAGTTACGTTCTTCATATTTTGATGGAAGACTTGGGCATTCTCAAAACATTAGCCGAGTAACCTATTATGTACTCGCACGGGGATGCTCAACTTAGATTTCTTTAACCATTAATAAGAGAGCTAAAATGTCCATACGTTTACGTTTAGGATTTGGAAACATGCTCTATAAAATTCGCTATTAGATAATTGGAAGACATGAGCCAATTTCGTAATGTGAAAAGAGATGGAGTTTCCTAACTGACTAGGTAAGCGTATCTTTATTCCATTCGTCATAATACAAAGACCAATTCGATTTTCTAAATCTATTATGGTCAGAGAATATTCTGAGAATGACTGGATCTGAAGTAACAAGCCACTGTGTGTAAGTACAATGAATAAGATGCTCCTTTTACCTGTACTGCCATGACATTGGCCATGGTTGAAATTAGCGAGTACATGGAAGTTCACCAGACAATGTCCATATCACGTGATAATTATTGTCTGTGCTCAAGCTGTATAGTTCTAATTTGTTCTTCTCAGCCCTGTTCACCCCACCACGGAACTTCGAAGTCGATCTACCGATTGGACTGTACCCGAATAATCATGAATACTAGTGTCACTGCTTCCACCCCTCTTGGTATGTAACCTCATAGCCTGATATCTTGATAGAGAGCTCTTTCTAACCTCGAAAATCCATCAATAGCTGCCCTACTCGAAGCTTCCCGTGAAAAAAGCAGAATCCTTAAGGAACGCGACGAGACACACTTTCACTTGACCGGAGAGCGAAATAAGGACTATTGGACGCAACAAATTGAGGAAATTCTGATTCGACTTACACTGTTGCAACAGGCAGCGCGCGCAATTACAGCACAGAGACCTTAGATTAAGATGGCTTCGATGTACCCGCCAATGTCACCTACCACGAGTAGAAAGAAAGCTCTTGTTGTTACTGGTAAATTGCCCATTGGATCCTCTCAAGTAAATAGCTATTGACCAGCTCTTCTTTTTGTAGATCCGCCAAAGTTCGATCTAGAAAGCTACATTGCGAATTATAAAGGTGAGATATCAAGTCTTCTGTGATACACAATCCCTCATGGAGTTTTGTCGCTAACGTTTCTTCTTGCTCAGGCAGGACTAGACTCGAGCGACTCTATCTTATCGGCATCACCTCCACGTTCCTCGGCGTCGAAGCTTTAAAAATGCTAATTAAAGAAGCAAAGCAAGGAAAGGATGTTACGATTTACATGGATGGATGGGCTGCTATGAGCAGAATTGCGCCGAATGAACCAGAGGCTGTTAGGGATGATCAGTGGATTGATGCTACAAATAAGTCCAATGCTGCGGAGGCTGCAAGCTTGGAAGCACAGTTGAAAGGCTATAAGAATAACTTAATCAAAGAAAGCATTCGGGTAAGTCATCTTACTTATGTTCCACAGCAGGTGAAATTCGAAGATTGACCCGCTAATGAACTGCCGAACAGATGGGAAATGAAGATTTAGGCAAACATTATGAGGCGACAGGTCAACTTGCACTTGCCTTCGAAGCTTATTCTCGCATGCGACAAGATATTAGTATGCCAAGACACGTAATCGACGTTTCCAAACATATCATCGAAGTTTCCATTGAAAGAAAAGAGTATATCGCAGTTCTTTCCAACGTTCAAAAAATGAGAGGAACAGTTGTTGGCCCAGATGATGAGAAGGTTATTAAACCATTTTGCCACGCAGCTGAAGGTATCGCACAAATGCATGCTGGGCAATATGCTGCCGCTGCACAAACTTTTCTACAGACACCTCCGGGAATGGGTTTGACTTACAATACAATCGTCAGTCCTAACGATATTGCTGTCTATGGAGGTCTCTGCGCTCTAGCCACTATCGATCGTAACAAATTACAAAAGACAGTTCTCGAGAACTCGGATTTCCGCACCTACCTTGAAATGGAGCCACATATTCGTCGTGCCATTCAAGCATTTGTTGGTAGCAAATATTCGGCATGTTTAGAGATTCTAGAGTCTTACAAGTCTGATTATCTACTTGACATTCATTTGCAAAAGCATGTCGATGAGCTTTACACACGTGTTAGGAGCAAGAGTATCGTTCAGTACTTCATTCCATTCAGTTGTGTTACGTTTGAGACATTGCACAAGAACTTCGCTCCACCTGGAAAGAATATTGAAAAGGAGTTGGCAGAGATGATCAAATGTGGAGAGCTAGATGCTAGAATCGACCTCGTTGCTAAGGTACATTTATTTCCAATTATCTTGAACCTTTCCCAACTTCTACACTCCCCCTTTGCTCAATTTATCATGCTAACATATTCCGACCAGACACTCATATCAACGCCCAAAGCCAGTCGTCAAGAAATCCAACAAGAAGCTCTCAAGACTGCAAAGCAAGTCGAACGTGAAGCCAGACAACATTTGCTACGTATGAATATCATCGCTTCGGACATGGAAGTCAAATCACATAGAGAGGGTGGTAGAAGAGGCATGGGTGGTGGAATGGCAGGCGAATTATTTGGTGGCAATTAAAAGAAGTGTCGATGAGGGGGTGATGACATGATGATATAATACGATACGATGAAAATGGCGTTTATGATTGATAGGGGCCAAGGCTGATTCTCATTTGGGGCGGCGTCTATGGTTCAGGGTAGATATTTACGGGGAAGGATTATTCATTTGCGTTGCATGGTATGGCATGGTGGTTACGGGCCATTTTCTTTTCTCAATATCTCTTGATTGAAAGATAAGAAATTAGATACATGGTTGTTATTTCTTAGGCATAGAGGAATACTATGACTTATGAATATTTATATGTACCATTTCCTTCAGCTGATATTGCGAAACCATGTATGAGGAAGTGATGAGTGGAACTTGAAGGGAGTTAAGGAGGAGCTGGTACGATGGAGGCGGGTTTTATTAGCATAGAGTAGTAAGTTAACGAGGTATGTGTGAGGTCAGATTATAGAGTAAGAAATGAAGAGATACTTAGAGATACTTAGATGGTGATAATGGTAGTAATTTTTGAATTATAATGGGATAGATAGAATGTCATTATTGGGAGAGGAAACAAAACGCAAGGCATTCCTGGAAGGACTTGGAAGTTTTGAAGTGAATATTGAGGAAGGAGGAGAAGTAGGTAGGTAGGTATAGAGAGGATATAGATAATCTATCTACAACCCGTCCGGAAATGTGGCATCGAGGTCATTGGACAGTATGACATGCATTACTTGGATGTGAATCTGGCATTGTAGAATTGGAGTGCTCGATGTAGAAGTATAGAGAGGTGGCGCTTACGAGGTTTGGAGGAATGGATATATAAATGCATGAATGGATTGGGAGTCCACTCACTGGATATTGGTGAGTGGATGGATATTGGTGATTTATGAATGAAGATCACATGTGGGGTTTTAGAAATCCAGGTGAAATATGAAAGTCTGGGCTGGTCGGATTGCAAAGAAGGAGGGAGGATATAGGCGAGGAAAGAGAAGAAGAAGAAGAACTTCAAATCTATCTATGGCGGATCTGAGCCTAAGAAGGAAGTAGAAGAGAAGAGAAGAATACTGTATATAAGTAATGTATATGTCAATCTGCGGGTGAATTTTCAAGGGGTACATCACTACACTACACTACAATACGGGAATATCTTCCCATAATGAACTTACTTACATATACGTAATATTTTTGCAATCTGAGACATGGGACAGAAAGGCATCACGAAGGACTTCCGGGAATAATCTGATACTCAACACTGTCTTATCATGAAATCTGATGGCCGCCAGGTTTCTGTCATCGACTTCTAATCTTGTAAGTGATCAGCATTGGGTACTCGAAGTAGCTTAATACATCTTGGAAATAGGAAACATTTGTGATGGGAATGCTCTTATAGTAAGAATAAGTCCGGGGAAGTTTTCTTTTGGCAGAACTCTGGTTCAGTGGTAGAAGTTGCTTATTGTGTTGAAACTGTGGTAGTGTAAGTGTATTAGCGGGAGACGAAGAGAAAGATATGCTGGGTTCTCTGGGAAAATATAGCGCTGTGAACATGAAGACTATACTGAAGATGTGGCTAGCAGGCCGAAGAGTCTTCTGCTGGTGTTCTGAATACAATGTGTGCGATTTTACATTGATAAAGATACTTCACACGCTTGAAGGAACACCACAGGAGAGCACGTTGAAGGTCCATGAAATAACGTAACAGAGTGCTGAGTTGTTATGCTGTTGAATGTTTAGGGTTTGGGTCAATACGCACTCCATAGTACTTGTAGTATTTGTTACAGAAGAACATTACTTTCCAACTTTTGTCAGAAGCGCGAGTCCGAAAGTTTTATTGGGGGTGGATGTGTTGTATATGTCGGCGTCATGCATTTTGTGATTGACAGGTGATCTAAGAGACGCAGGGAAACCTCTTATACATGGTATTTACATTAGTATTTTGAAACGGGTGGGGTACTTCCATAGCCCAGACACAACAATTTCTGCAGATAGATATTTGGGGATATGTGTTTACGTTATACTTATAGTATAAAGCGCGAAACCCTCTTGGATTCGCTACTAATTCATCGAAGCGGAACATAAGTCATTCTAGTTTTCAAACAGATAAAACATCTGCACATCGCTACGGTTATTTGTTTTAGTTTATGATTCTAGTGCTCATTTGCTGGACCAAGAACACAACAGTTAGACCTAACATCCGTCACAACGAGGATATAATTTCTGTCCAAATTTATGGTAAGATAGAGATCTTAATGTTTTGCCATGAAATGAGAAAATGGTGGTATACCGCTTAAACTCAACAACTTTGCTTTAGAGCCTGCGAGAAAATCATCATCGCGCTGAGGCTTTTGCGAGGGTTTTTGTGTGCCGCAAAGAGTCATGTTTTGTATACCAGGTCACTTTACTAGATTATGTAGCAACACATGATGCATAGTCTCATATAACTTGAAGCCCTGTGACACTACAAGGCGACAGTCTAGGGGAAGGGGGAAGCACTCGGTCCCTCCCCCAGGTGGATAAAGGGGGGTTCGAAAGAGAGACAGGAAATGAGAAGGGAAAAGAAAACGAGTGATGTAAATTCTCCAATTGGGTAACTTGTAAGGCAGGTTTCAAAACAACATGCGCAGCGGCACACCCCAGAATAAATTACAATTCCCCTACTATAGAATAATAAGGACCTGTGAGTATTATCAGATGGATCATCAAAGTTACTTGAAGTTCAGACATCTCCCAATCCACTCTCACCCGAAAATAGGAAATTATGGTATAATCTTATTTCAAATAGGGTTAGTGTAATATAAGGCTGTTGAGTTTATACGGTAATAACCACTGTTTGGGAAGTCTGAAAAGCAAAAGAAGCTAAGATATGCATGCAGCATGAAAATCCCCAGATTGAAGATGCAAAACTAAATCAAGATCACCACACTTATGGCGATTGAGTGAACATCAGACATTGTAACGCGCAAGCTTTATATCCCTTCAAAGAACAAGGGACATTGTCATGATTTCAGTTACAAAGCTCGACGTTGAATCATTGTGCAACACAAATGAAGGAAAATGAGACGAGGCACTACACCGCCAGCAACAAGAAACATCGGCAACTGCATTGCGGTCCGTCAAAAGCAGACATTCCCGTTTTCCAGATTGCATGATCAGTATTGATAAAGTCGTGAGAGGGGTCATCGATTCAAAAGCCGAGAAGCATGACAACAGGTTAGATCGGGACTCGGCAAGGATGAATCAAGGGGCCGATCCGACAGTCTCCCGACAAGAACTTTCTGGAAATGTGCGGGTTGGTGGCCTGCTGTTATTAGATATTGGATATTGGATATTAGATATTAGATATCAGATATAGCGGGGTAATCATGAGCTGATAAATGCATGTGATCTGCCAAAGTGCCGGCTTGTCGGGCTGAAGCGAAGACAAGAAAAGAAAACATATGAAATTTGAGGGGATTCCCATGTATGGAGTGTCTCGAATCCAAGGTGGCTTGAGAGATGATGTGCAATTCGTTGCAGAAGCTAGGGTGATATTGGCACTGCAGTTTCCAGGCATACACAGACAATGCTGAGTCCAGGAAGACAATCTTTTGCGGCTGGGCCACTGATGAGATGCTGTTGGTGGGGCGGGGTATATCAAGTGTGCGTAAATGCAAAGGTGTGTCTAGAAATGGGCTTGAGAGCAACCGGCGGACGGTGAACGGTGAGAATGAACAGGACGGGCCAATAATATGCACAAGGAGGAAGTATCAGTAGGCAGGTAAACAATCTTCTCACAGGGACACAAGTAGAATGTAGCTTGCTGTTGGCGATTAGTTGTGTATAAGGTTTGATTCGCCGAAACCCAAAATAGGAGTAGTGGAAGGGGCCGAAACTAGCATGGTCGAGTGAAAAGGAAGACTAATTCTCAACCTTTTAAGGTACGGGCGGGACCGGTGTTGTAATATCGGCGATGATATAAGCTAGACCGCTGCAAAAGATCTTGAGGAGTTGAGATCTTGGCCGATAGTGCAACACCAAACATCAGTGCGGTCATTGTTCTTGTCTTGATGTCGTATATCGTAACTGCAAATCTCCAAGTCTAATCTAATCCTCCACGTAAAGGCTGTCGTATTCACATGTGGATTGGGAGCAGAGATACTTCATGCGGGTACCTCAAGCTGGGAAGAGTGGAGAGAACAGTCTGCAGACGTGCAATGGATGCACAGCTCGTATATTCCGTCTGTTCGTACTGAGTGGTTAGATATTGAGTATATATCCGAGTGAGGAGTTGGGTTTGTTGGAAGAGATTGGGAGCAGATTGAGAGCAGATCTGCTTCAGGGGTTGTAAAATTAGGAACACAAAAGCAGCCTTGAAGAAAAGTATGAAGCACCGGAGTCTGAGGAAAAACAACGGCATAAGCGCTCGAAAGGTATTGCTGCTTGACAACGACTATCGATATCATTGGAGGATGCAGGCGTGGAGGGAGGTGAGAGGGGGTTGCACAAGCTCATTGTGCTCAAGGGCAAACATTGGCAATCTCGAGAGAAGTGACACAGGAATCTGACTGAAGGAGAGATGTGATGTGTAACCTTACATGACTGCCTGGTGCATGGTGAGACTGTGCATTCACGAAGGAAGAGTCGACGTTTGTTCATATGGTAAGAGAGTCAGAGAGTCAGAGAGTCAGAGAGTCAGAGAGTAAGAGTAGCCTCGTCAACAACCGCCCAAATTAGACTTGCACTCAGATGCAATAAAGGACACTTCTTACACTTACACTCACACTTGCCTACATGAGTGCATACCGGTAGTCTTCTTCCTTGCTGTGATACACTCATGCACCCTTCATCAGGGCTGTGATATGATGGCTTCGAAACACATCGTAACATCGGTAGTTCTCTTGATGTACTCGTCCATGCCTGCCCACAGATAGATACTCGAGTAGATAGATGCCTTGGAACGTGCTGTCAACATTCTTGTTTGCCATCGTCGCATTTCAGTATCAATCACACGTTCGCACCCGCATTCCATACAAGAAGATACAACCACAGGATACAACCGTTGGCTGACTCGTGTACTTGCTCTATACAATTCGAGATGCAGTCAACAGTCCATGGTAGTCCACAGTCAACCAGTCCGAAGCAAGGCATAAATCTAGACTGATCCTCCAACTTGGCCGTTCTTCCTCTCTCCCAGATTAATCTCACCACCCCCCTCCCCCTTCGTAGCCCTTCATCCGTCCAACTTTTCCTACCTCTGTAACCGTTTGCCTCACATCACAGTACAGCACAGTGCCCGCAGTCTTACTATATTTGCCCCCAGAGCGAGGATGTGTATGTGACTTGGAATAACTTCAAAAGTTTCAGTTATCCCACCATATAAAATTAACCATACAAAATTTATACCAGAAAGAGATAAATCCCAGAAAAAGAAAGGAAAGGAGAGGAAAATCCGAATCACCGACATATCAAACGAAAATTAAAAATTTCCCCTCCTCTCGTTCTGCTCGACTCTGTCTGGCTCTCACATCAAACTCATCTTATTTTTTTCTTCTGTTCCTGGCTCCACTGCTTGCTTTGTACGGCCGTTCTCGAACCTTTGACCTTTTTTCAAGGCGATAAACGAGAGCGCGCTTGTTGAAAATACAAGAGAAATCCGACAAGCCCGTAACAACTTCATCCCTCGACTTGACAACCACGAAATATTTTCGAGTCGACAAAGATTACTTTGCGAAAATTCATCGACGATTCTTAAGACGAGATTATCGCATCCTTTGCGACACACGCGGCGATTCCATAATTCAAAAAGGACCGGTGAATAAATCGTAACAAATCACCTCTTTTTCACATACCTGTTTACTCAGAGTTCTGTTCAGCTCAATACAGTTGGCGACTTCTCGAGCCCAATTCATTAACACTGCCACAACATCACGACATCAAGAAGAATACTCCTTGAAGAGCAATTTTGACGTGGTTTTCATCAAAGAAATCCATTGAGGCGGATTCAACTTCATTGTAAGTTATTCACACCCTCCCGATTCTTGTTGAGCTCCGCTTCCCACACAATCCAAGGGCTCTATTTACATCAAGTTATCTTGGCTCAGACTGATTTATAACGCGCAGCAGATCCAGAAGTGAAGTGAATTAAAGCCCTAGCGTAAACACATCCACGACCTTACAGTCCACTGTCTTTTGACATCCACCTGCGGCGGATTACATTACAACACCTCCAGTCAAATTCTCCTGAAGGAGGACAAACGCGATGGCAGAACCAGAAGTCGATCTCGACTCTATCATCGATAGACTGCTAGAAGTCAGAGGCAGCAGACCAGGCAAACAAGTACAGCTTTTGGAACAAGAAATTCGTTATCTTTGCACCAAGGCTCGCGAAATTTTCATCTCTCAACCCATCCTCTTAGAGCTCGAGGCACCAATCAAGGTAAGATATCAAGCATTCATTCCTTCAATGCGCCTAGCTCGCAGAGCAATACTGATTGAATGGCATGATTATAGATCTGTGGTGATATTCACGGTCAATACTACGATCTCCTCCGTTTGTTCGAATACGGTGGATTCCCTCCCGAGGCTAACTACCTCTTCCTTGGTGATTATGTTGATAGAGGCAAACAGTCCCTCGAGACTATCTGTTTGCTCTTAGCATACAAAATCAAATACCCAGAAAACTTCTTCATCCTCCGCGGTAACCACGAGTGTGCCTCCATCAACAGAATCTACGGTTTCTACGACGAGTGCAAGAGAAGATACAACATCAAGCTATGGAAGACATTTACTGATTGCTTCAACTGCCTCCCCATTGCAGCAATCATTGACGAAAAAATCTTCACTATGCACGGTGGTTTGAGTCCAGATTTGAACTCCATGGAGCAAATCCGTCGTGTCATGCGACCAACTGATGTGAGTCCACCAGATAAAGCTTTTCATTTGCCAGCTCTCAGTGTGCCATAGGAGGGGGCCAGAGCTTTTGCTGATATGAATTTAGATTCCTGATTGCGGTCTCCTTTGCGATCTTCTCTGGTCCGATCCAGACAAGGATATCACCGGCTGGAGCGAGAACGATCGTGGTGTATCCTTCACATTCGGTCCCGATGTTGTTTCTAGGTTCCTACAAAAGCATGATATGGATTTGATATGTAGAGCTCACCAAGTCGTCGAGGATGGTTACGAGTTCTTCTCAAAGCGGCAATTGGTAACACTCTTCAGTGCGCCCAATTACTGTGGAGAGTTTGACAATGCCGGAGCGATGATGAGTGTGGATGAGAGTTTGCTATGTTCATTCCAGGTAGGTTGCAATTGCAGTGTCCTCATTTTTATGAGTGTTATATTAATTTTCTTCTTCCAGATTTTAAAACCAGCGGAGAAAAAACAAAAGTACGTCACAACAGGTGGTCTAGGTGCCTCCAGCAGGCCCGTCACTCCGAGGAAAAAATAAAAATGATCAATTACGAACTTCCTTTTGTGTAGCAGGTTCGGACGCAGATAAGCTTAATTCGCGATTTTCCACGCAACGAATATCGCCCTCGATCAATATGCGCCCTTTCACCGATCGCTTCTCTTTGGGATCCGTCATCTCACCAGACTTTTGCAAGTATCCTCCAGACCTCGATCTCGACCAAATATACCTATTTGCGCGACACCTTCCGCATCCTACCTTTCGTTTCCTTATTCCTCTCATTGCCAAATGCGACTTTGTACACAACAACTTTTCCGTTACGCTTTTCGATCACTAACACCAAGAATTCCACTCGATACGTTTTTCCCAACGACTTTCAGCCGAATCACGACCTTTTGCTTTGAATTGACATGCCAGCATTTTCACGACATGACGATAGACACATGGGACGTTATTCGGGCGAGATTCGGTTTTCGGGTATTGGCATTCGGATTTTGGGATTCTGGGTTTTATAGAAAGGCGGGAGGGGAATTTTCAGAGAATGCTCATGACGGGTAACTCATAATATTTGTGTTCATACGTTTGAGAAGGGGGCAATTGATTGTGCCGGGCAACGAGATAAAGAAGGGAAAAGGGAAGGAAGGGTGTGCATGGGTTGAGCACAGAAAGCAGAAAAAATAACTCAACGATGCGAATTGTACCTTTGTTCTATGTAACTGACCTTTTTTTTACTACACCTCATTGACTCTTTTCTGAGATGAGCTATGCGTGTTGATGATTGATTTTACTTAATTGGGCTTATGAGTGAAATCATGCTTGTTGAGAGTTTGTGTATGTTGAGAGGGACAGTGTGATGATGGTGAAGGGAATGGTTTGTATAAGCCGCATGGACAATTGCATGGTAGATTAGTCGAAGTCTCTTGAATCTTTTCTTTTGCAGTTCATTCTAGGTTGAAGCTTCTCCTAGCTTTAGCTCTGGGCTTAGATTGACCATAGCCTAATGTATACTTTCTCACTTGCTTAGGTTGACGCCCGTCTTTGTTTAGTCTTGGTTTGTCTTCTTTGTGTGGGGACACAATGTTTTTATTATTGTTGTTACTGTTATTGGTATTGTGATTGTGATTGTGATTGTGATGATGGTTAGATTAGATCTTTTGATTGCAGAGATATTGTGAGATGGATGGATAAGTGTAGGTAGGTAGGTAGGTAGGTAGGGGCACAGCGGAGGAGGGGACGAAATGGTATGGATGGTGGATGTATGAAGTATGTAGTCTGTAGTATGTAGTGCAGGAATAGAAGGTGGGAGATGGGAGATGGGAGATGAGGCAGGTGAGAAGAGGGAGGTGAACAATAAGATAGGATAGAATAGGATAGGAGGATCGTCCGTGGGTGCACAGACTGTACTGTGAGAAGGAGAAAGAAGAAAGAAAGAAAGAAAGAAAGGAAAAACTTTGAGTTCATTTGATTTGGTTTGATTTGGTTTGGGTTGGGTTGATTTACAATTTGCAATTTGTAGTTCATGATGAGCTGATGAGGTGATTGAAGCAGGGAGGGGGGAGGTTAAATTGCATATCGTAGTGTCTGGCTGGTGGTAATATTAGTGCTATAGGTTAGTCAAGAGTGTCTGAAACTTTATGGGAGAGTGAGAGATGGGTTTGTAGATCGCCTCGCTTTATTTCGTTTAATTTGATGGCTTGGCTTGGTTTGGCTTGGGTCTGGTGGATTGGGTTGGTTTGATTTGGTTTGGGTTGGATTGGATTGGATTGGATTGGATTGATTTGGTTGGGCTGGGTTGGGTTTTGTTTTGGAAGAGAAAGAGGGAACGAGGGAAAGAGAAAGTCAATTGAAATGAGGTTTGGATTGATTTTTTTTTTTGGTGGTTTTGGGGGAGGGGGGTTCTGTGAATGGGGAATGTTGGGGAGTGGTAAGAGTGGTAAGAGTGGTAAGAGTGGTAAGAGTGGTAAGTAGAGTGTGAGTTGAGTTGAGTCTGTTCACTTAGATACACTGGCGGATGTACTAATAGATGGGATGGATGGATGGGAGGGTAACAGGATTGGACTTTGGGAAGGGTATGGAACGAGGCATGTAGAAAGAGGATGGTCTAGATAGTAGTGGGTTTGGATTTGGATTTGGATGAGGGGTTTAAGTGGTAGGTGGGTAATTTGGAGTGACATGGTGGAGAAGAGAGGAGAGGAGAGCAGAGGAGAGGCGAAGATGAAAGGAAGGAGAGAAAGGGTTGTTGGTATATGTGGGTGTTAGAGTAGGGTATGGTGTTGTAGGGATGCAGATATAGATATAGATGTAGATAATCAAGTTTAAAGTAATAGAATCGTGGCATTCAGAATGTGGACTTCACTAATTGATCTAACGTAGGTAGATATTGTCCATTTTCTTCTCTGAAGCTTAGATATCTGATACCGCCAATATAGAACTCCTTTGTAGCCACCAAATGATATACATAAAATGTTTTCAATCTTCATCTCTCATTCTCGTATGCTCCTATCCCTATTCCTCCTCATCCCAGACCCCCTCCAAATCCACATGTACCCTTAGCTCCTTCTCACCCATAACCCTCCATACATTCTTCAACTGTTTGTTAACCTCTTCGTCTTTGCTAATCTTGTCCTTTCTTCCATCATTATCATCGTCATCACCTATCTCACATATTCTCTCAAATCCAACCATATAGATCCCCTTACACCACGGTGTCCTCGCTATCGCTTGCTTCCAAAGCTCTACTATTCCATTTGCTTTGCGATTCATTTCTTCCCTGTCACTTTCCCTGCTGGAGGATCCTGATTGAAGCATCAAAGCTTTTGAGGATGATACGGATGTAGATGAGGACGAGGAGGGAAGAAACTGAGGGTATACATCACAGAACAATAGATACAATCTCCAAAGAGCACTCGAGCTTGCGAGTCCAGAATCCAAATTTGATTTTGAACCTTTAAGGTTTAATGCCGAAACAAATGTTGAGTTTATCGTATTGAGGTTTGGAGATGCAGATTGAGTATTCTGGAGATAGTGGTGGATAATATTGAGGTAGAGGGGTAGAATATTATGAGTTGAAGAATTTGAGTTTTGCAAAAGATCGGAAAACAAAGTACTCAGAGTAACTGGGCTCACAAGTTTCGTAATTCCAATTCCTGGAGATGTGAGGAGGGAAAAGAAAATGGTATTGTTTGGGAATAAGCGCAGTGAGGTGGTGAGTTGTGAATGAAGGGTTTGAGGACGATAGGGGCCAGATTTTGCGTGGTGGTGTAGCAAACGAGCTGTGGATTGGTGTAGGAGGGATAGGGGATAGGCTAATTGTGGTGAGGTCAAGCGGGAAGAAAGCTGGATGGAGAAGGCGGTGAGAATTTCGAGAGCGGAGGTGATGTTTCCTTGTTGAGGGGACTGGGGCGCGCTTATAGAGGAGGTGGTTAGGTAATTGAGGAGGGCAAGGAGTTCCGTGTACAGGACTGCGTGTGTGTGATTTTGCGTGGTAAGGAAATAGTCGCGGGCGGAGGAGAGATGTTGTTGGGTTTTGAGGAGGGCGGTTGGAGTTGTTTCGGTGAGTGTGGTTGGTTTAGGAATACCGTGAGGGATTGAGAGGAGGTGCGAAAGTGCAGTTTCTCTGGCCCCGATTGAGATGTTTGCCCATATCAGGCTTTTCCAGAGGTGCACTGAATCTTTGTTGTCGTTGAGTTCTGGCGCAGAGGTCATGGATTGATTCATACCTAAAGCTGCAGTGTAGATTCCATTTGACATTTCCTGGTTGCCTTTTGACCATTCGATCATAGCGTATGCATTGTAAAGTTTTAGACTGGAGGAATGTTGTTTGATGATAGTCTTAGCGACCTTCTTGATGGTGACTGGCTCGTTTATCCATTCAAATGCCATGTAGTATTCGGCGAGATCTTCTATTGGATACGATTGTGTGAGTTGTTTTAAAGTGTTGCGAACCCATGAATAAGAAATGGGTCCATTGTCCTCATTACCGTATACTTCTCGCCATGGCTTAAAGCTACTGAACCAGCCATTGCTAAACATAGATTCTGGAGCTATTGCGAGATTCGCTGTAGGGGCTGCAAAGACTGACGACACTTTTGTTTCTTCACCCTCGATCGATTCCTCAGTAGATTTTTTCTTCAAGTACTTCTCTTTGACCCATCCAGAATCATAGTCGAGCATCTCATTATATAAGCAAGAATCATGGCCCCAATCCACACTTGACTCATGATCTTGAGTGGGCATAGAAGGCAAATGACAGAATATCAAAAACGCATTCAAGAGAGATCTTCGTAGGCACTCAGCCGATCTTGGCAGTAGCACAAGAAAATTATCGATATCAGTGAACAGAATGACTCTATAAGGATCATCTTCCACAGTATCATCCATGGTTCTTGCAGGAACCCTAGAAGCTTTGCTACGAAAAGATTCTGCGATGACCCAGCTTTTAAAGAGGTCTTGGTCATTGAGTGACATCTCTGGTTCATCGGTCTGGGCAGTCGGGACTTTTGAGTCATCTCCTGTTGCAGCAAATACTTTCCAGCCCAGAGAGCCTGGTTCCCCAACCCGTGGAACTTCTGCCTCCCAAAACTCACCGAATAGTTCAACTGTTCTGTTTTCAACCGGCCCTGACGCCTCATGCTCGGTGTGTATAGATATTTGTCCTTGAAAATTTATCTCCAAAACACCTTGCCATATTGCCACTGCGAGTTCTGTGAAGCCTGATTCACGGATGAAAATAGTAGCCCTGAGCACTACATATAGGAGCTGCTCGTAAAGTAGTTTCACAGAGCTCCATTCTGGCGCGGCGCTGATGCTATCCTTCAGAGAAAGAATCCTACTAAGGAATACTTCACGTACATCCTCATACCTAAAGTTTGAAAAGTTGCTTTGCCTGAAATCTAAGTACTTTTTCCATAAGACGAGACTATTGATGTTGTCCTTTGCAATTTGTGCCCATCGCTCAGCTTGAACCTTTATTTCCCAAATCTTTGCGCCCTCCGCCATCAGGCCAAGAAGTAGTTTTTCGCGGTCTTGTAGGTAGTGGATCTTGTCCAAAGCTTTTTCGTACATGTGAATTTTAATGTCCGCCGTACTTCTAATCTCTGCATTAGTGATACGACGACGTTCATCCCCTGCTTTGAGAAGCGTATCTTGATGCTCAATCAATGCAAGCCACGCATCTACATCATTTGGAGCCCCCTCTATTCGTCTGGATAGCTCTATATTCTTCTGTTTGATTGAAGACTCAAGTCTCATAGTCCTACCGGCATCTGACCCCGAAGAATCACTATCTGAAGCATATTGGAAAGCGTCATCCTGAGGTTGATTAGACGTTTTGGCTTTCCCTTGTATTGAACGGTAATGAGTATCATCATGGTCAGATTCGGAATTTGAGCCTAGTTCTCGATCCACTCTCTCTCGCTTTTTGCCTCTACTAGTCTGCAGTGGAACAAAATCCTCATCATGTAAAAAAGCCTTCTCGGCCAGAACTTCTGAACGGATCTTCAAAAGGCGAGGTCTGTCTCTCTCCACTTTAGAAAAGATGTATTTCTCTCGATTATTGTATCTGAAGTCTCTCAAATTGGTAAGTACAATGCCCTTGTCATCTGAATGTTCTCTGTCAATTTTTGTGTCTTGAGGTGCACCAAGAACGCGACCCGCCCCAATTCGATGAAACGGCGGGACACTGTAGCGGTGATTGCTTCCATATAGCAGGTTTTTCACATCTCCTTTTCTGTCAACAACATAAATGCCATAGGCAGTTTCGGACCCCAAGACATCTGATTGATGTTTGGTGGGCACCTCGTCAGAGCTTCTTCGAATTTGCTCCTCATTCAGAGGCTGACGGTTATTAGAGGGACGGTCATCTCTACTCCGAGATCTATGGCGGGAGTTATATCTTTCATCGCTTTCCTTCTCTCTAGTTCTATGCTTCTCTCGACTGTGTGATCTGTGGCGGGAGTCACGTGTATGTGACTTCTCCTTGCTCCTGGACCTATGGTGCTCTCTGCTTCTGGATCTGTGATGCCGACGATGATTTCTTGCTCGTTCTTCTTTCTGGGCATATTGTTGACTTCTTGTCGCTAATTTGGGTTTATCCTCCTTTTCCGGGTCGATAGCTGCGACAGTGCTAGAAGGTTTTGACCGGAAAGATGCGAATTTGGGAACGGGAGGATTTGCTTCCGTCATGATCACTAGCACGGATTCAACCAATAGGATAGCCACCAATAACAGCAAAAAATATGTTCAATGAGGAAAGGTTGATCTATTATGAATTTACTAATGGTTTATTTTACACAATGTTACTGTTGTAAACTTGGGACCTTCCTCTTAAAGCAGCAGTGTCATCGGGCCGAATATTTATCCGACCAAATTTTTCGATAACGATAGAGCTGGAAATTTTTATTGAGAAGTTTGAATGGAGGAAGCGTCGAGAAATAATATTCTTGAACTTCGATATGCCATAATTTTATAACATTGTGGTATCGATAATCACACAATGGCTTCTTCACTTAAAGCACAGTTGGCGCAAATTGCGACCAATTCAACTAATTCATTAAATCTCAAGGCGCAAAAGGCTTCGCATTCAAAGTCTCTGATTTTTGAGCCTAGAGTTGCGGCATCACAAAGTTTCGACACACTCTACACATTATGCCACGAAGGATTTCAAGAACTATGTCTACTAGATGGTCGATTCCTCGAGTTTCAGAAGACAATCTTCAGCGAACAAAGCCAGACAGTGGATCGTACACAGCTGCCAGTGGCAGAGATTTCCGAATTAGACAAACGGCTGGAAGCATTCTTGGGATTAGTCGGTGGCCGATTACGTCTGAATCCAGCAATTAAAGCAGTTGAATGGTTGGTAAGAAGATTCAGGTATGCCTCTTGGATTCCAACCCATTGTTCTTGGAACTAATTCATGCAGAATTCACGAGTACAATACATCCTTTCTCTTGACAACTTTCTTACCCTACCATACCTTACCTATATTCACCACACTACTTTCGATAATACCCTCGAAGATTCCGGCAGAGTATCAATTTTTAGCACCATACATTCGATCCTTGACCCAACCACAAAGAAGGCCAATTGTCACAGCTGCGACTGATAGCACTATTTTTGCTTCGACACTCAATGCATATGTTTTGCGTGTTTGTAAAGCCAGGCAGCATTATCCTGCTATTTTAGCTTTTTGGGCAGGTATCATGACTGAGGCTACGAGTAATATGCTGGACAAGGCCCGTTCTGGGAGAAGAGGAGTCCAACAACAAAACGAACAGGATGTGATAATGAGATTGCTACCAACACTCAATGAAGGTCTTTCGATGCAAAAGGTCCCGGACTTGCGAATTGGGTGTTACATGATCTTGTCAATCTTAGCTTCCAAAGGAGGATTGGACGACAAACTCCTGACAGCAATGATGGAAGCATTGGTCCTTGGTTGGACTAACGAAACTGTTCGTCCGGGTTTGGTCTGTCTTTCAATTTTGGCACAACACAGGGGCGCAAAGCAGATCACAAGACGGGTAACCAAAGAGCTTCTCAAGGTTCCGGATCTTGCAACTCAATTGATCGAACTAGGAAAGGAGCGACGAATCGACCGACTTTCTAATGGACTATGTCTTGCCCTTGTTGATAGAATAAGTAAAAGCGGAGAGGTTCAAGGTCTTCCAACAATCGAAAAGATTGTGGAACATGGTCTTCTTAGCGATGCGCAAACTTCTGTGGTTGTGAAACATCTTCTCCTAGTGGCGCATCGTGTTGATGATGCTACGGATTCCGAGAAGAACACCCGAGCGCATCTCTCATCGTCTCTTGTTGCGCTGACACAACTTTCTGGTCACGTAGGGACTGTTATTCAAGGTGCATTGAAGGAGACCGATGTCGATATGGATGAATTAGAACTGAAGCTCTCCGCCACAATTAGACGAATAGAAACTGCAAAAGAGGAAGATGAGGATGTGGTAATGGGAGATGATGACGCGAAAACAGAATCTCGACCTGATTTCCGACAACTAATTGAAAAACTACCACAAAGCAGTTCTAAGGAGACCTCATTCTTAATGCATGGTGCTTCTCGCATCTACCAAGATTTGTGTCAAGCGTTTTTGGTCGCTGCGGTTAATGCCGGCGACTTGGATGTATTTGATGAGCTGCCTATCTTGAATCGCGCAAGTGCCCTAGAAAAAACTCTATATCTCACATTTTATATTAGAATCTGGTGTGGCCCTCACCCGGTCATGGCCCGAGTTTCTGCACTTCACTTGGTCGCTCGATACCTATCAGGACAGGAAAATGCAAGCGTGGATATTCAAGGAATCATACCTTATGCAATTTCAGCGCTTGCAGATCCTGCGCCCAAGGTTCGTCGTGCCGCAGCAGAGCTTATTCTCAAAATTGAGTCATTTTATCCGGCTGGTGCAATTACAAAGAAAGCCTCGAGCTCCCACCAACAATGGGCATTCGATGATATCTATGGCCCAGGCGAGGAAACTCAAGAGACGAAATGGTTGTCAATTGATAACGCTACTCGTCTTTTGAGAGAGGTTTTGGTTCCAGCTTTGGAAGAATGTGTTCTCGATAAAACCCACATTGAGTCCGTAGTGGAACAGTCTTTGAACAGTCCTCGTGCTTCTGCAGAATCCAACAAGAAGAGTGATGCACGATTAACTCAAACTGCCCGCGCCTCGATTTTGTCATTTCTATCTAGTCACGTCATTCACACCCCCGTGTACTCCGCCAAGCTCAGACTTCTTGTCATTCTCAACCACGTTCGTAGCATTGCTAGCACTACTAGAACCAAGATTCTACTTCCAGTGCTTCAACAATGGGCATCCCTCAGTCCAGAAGTAGCATTGCAACACTCGAATGACGAACAATTTGCTATGGCAGACTTCGATAAGCAAGCAGCTGCGACCGTTGTGGCTAATGACAAAGAAGGCTTGCAATTCTTCACTCAAATTGTGCACGGCGAAATCGCTTCGAATCGCCCTACCCTTCTTGAGGCCATATTTGCAAGGCTGCGTGAGATGTGGACGTCTTTGAAAGGTGATGTGCAGCTGCAGACAGCTCAAATGTTGATGGATGCTTCCCAATCTTCATCTGAGGGATCTACCAAATCAGCGGAAGAAGCCTTAGAACTATTGCGAAACGCTCCTCTCTCAACAGAAATTCTCCTTTCTTTCCTCGATCAATTACCTACGACGGCGAAACTTACAGATGCTCCTCCTGCAAGTAAAAGAAGGCGAACTAGCCACGGCGAAGTTGCTAGAACTTCTTTACAGGACCCCAAACAACTTGCGGCTGCTATACGTCAAGTTACATTTGTGTTGCAACTCATCGATACTTCCGATCCAGGAAACCATCCAGAACTTCTCAAGGGTCTTTTCAACACTTTGGCAGAACTTCAACACTTTAAGGTCCAGGTTTCATCTGAGCTTGCATATCTCCAAGATCTAGTCTTGAATAGCCTACTGTCAATATTGAAAGCACACAAGGCCAACCCAGAAATGGAGTTAGATCATTCTGATATTCGAGCCGATTTACTTGTCGATTGCGTACAGAAAACAGCCAGTCCACAGGTACAGAACGGTGCTTTATTGATGATTGCTGCTCTTGCAGACATCGCACCAGAAGTTGTTCTCCACAGTGTTATGCCCATTTTTACCTTTATGGGAAGCTCTGTACTGAGACAGAATGATGATTATTCTGCACATGTCATTAGTCAAACCATTCGTGAGGTCATTCCACCTCTTATCACCTCGCTTCGAAAAGACAAAGGCAACCCTGTCACAGGGGCTGCTGAGTTGCTCTTGAGCTTTGTTGCGGCGTATGAGCATATTCCTGTCCACCGCAGAAAGGGATTATTTATTTCTTTAGTTCAAACTCTAGGAGCAGAAGACTTCCTATTCGCATTATTAATAATGTTGGTGGATAAATATGGTGTCAATGATGATATCAAATCCTTCTCTGCGGAGTTGACCAACGCATTCAGCGTGGAAGTTCAACTTCAATCTGCAATCAAATACCTCGAGCTGATCGATGATCTCTTGGCTCCCAAGCCAACATTTTCGCTGATTTTACTAGGAGCTCATGAGGAGATTGACCCACAACGTGCAGCTCTCCATGAACTCACGCTTCTTCCACACATCCTCTCTCAACGACGATTGATTACACAAACTGCAAAACTTCTTGATAGAGACGATATGGACGCTGCTAGAATTCGTGAGCTCTACTCCACGTTACTGGAAAACTTGTTGGTCTTGACAGAAACTTTGAAAGACAAGAAAGCAATGCACAATGCTTGTGGAGACATCCTAGAAAGCATTCTGGGTCTCCTTTCCACAAGCGAGTTTGTCAAATCAGTCGAGGGACTCTTGGATAGACCTAACGAGGACTTGCGACGAAAGATTTTGCGCTCTTTACAGGTTCGCATCGACCAGGAAAGCGCATCAGATGCCGTCTCAAGAGTGGCAATGCTTGGGTTCTTACCTCAGCTTACCTCAATCATTCGAGAGTCTACTGACATGCCTTATAAGCGTACTGCTGTGGCTTGTGTTGAAAAAATCTCAGAGAAATATGGAAAGAAGGATCTCGAAGCTGTGTCTGCAGCAGCAGAAACAATTGCAAGTAATCATTGCTTGGGCCAGAGTGATGCTGGCTTGCAAATTATGGCTCTTCTGTCCTTAGCTTCTTTGGTAGAGATTTTGCGAGAAGGTATAGTTTCTGTATTGCCTGTTGCCATTCCAAGGGCTTTAGAGTATATCAAATCAAGCATCGAAGACACTGTTGAGGCTCAAAAACTCCACAACGCCGGATACACTTTTATAAGCGCTCTCGTACAACATCTTCCATATATGATTACAGGCGGATACCTCGATACCCTTCTTTCAATCTCCAACAATTCAGCAGAGGCTGAGCTCGAAGACGAGGCAGATGAAATCAGAGAAAATTGTCTTCACTTGGCTGCAAAGCGCGTGGATGCTAAGAGTATGTTTTTCGCCTTGGAGAAAAATTGGACGCAAGCAGTAACTGCAGGAACTTGGGTACGTTTTCTATTGCTACCCTTAAAAGTTTTATGACTACCTACTAATTTAAATAGGCCATCCGTGAGCAACTTGAGATGCTTAGCATGTCAATCAAAGCTCATCCAAAGAGTGTTGTCTCTAAACATTCCTCTATACTTGCAAAGATTTTCCAAAACGCATTCGATCTTCGAAGACAATTATCTAATGCGGATGATTATGATCAAAGCGATGAGACTATTTCGGAAATAGAAGGACAGGTGAATGAAGTCGCTCTAGAGATGATTTATAAGTTCAACGACTCGACATTTAGACCTATATTCTCCAACCTCGTTGAATGGGCGTCATCATCATTGCCCAAGAAAGATAAGTCTGGTAGAAACCTGCGTCTGCAGAGTGTTTACGGGTTTATGGCCGTTTTCTTCGGCAACCTCAAGTCAATCGTAACAAGCTATGCCACATACTTGCTTGACAATGCCGTGCAGATCTTGAAAGAGACCGATATTAAGAATGACGCTTCGAGAGAATTATGGACAAGAGTTCTTCGAGCTTTGGTGCCATGTTTCGAGCATGACCAAGATGACTTTTGGCAATCCCCAGCTCATTTCAAGGCAATTGCACATGTCTTGTGTGATCAATTTGGGAACGCCTCGGGATTACCTTTGATCGATGAACTTGTTCCCGCCATCGTTGAACTTGCTGCTGCCGCTGATTCTTCGGATCATCATAAGGAACTCAACGGGATGATCTTGAAGCATCTCCGTTCAGAAGTATCCAGTGTTAGACTCGCAGCAGTCAAGTGCGAGCAAGCATTGACGGATAGATTGGGAGAGGAATGGTTGGCTATGCTCCCAGAAATGTTGCCATTTATTAGTGAGCTCCAAGAGGATGATGATGAGATTGTAGAGAAGGAGACGAATCGCTGGATTGTTAAGATCGAGGGGGTGTTGGGAGAGAGTCTGGACTCCATGCTTCAATAAATGTAGATATACCTGAACAAAAATAACGGAGTTATCTTGGAGCTCAAATAGTTTATTTAATTGAGGTTTAATGAATGGATAATCACACCCGATGACAACATTTTAATATTGCATTGTTACCATTGATCAAGTGGATACCGTTGTATACCGTCGCTGGATGAAATGTTCAGTTTAGTTGATGTCACGTGCAGGCGCGCATCGAAACTTACGCGACAAAACACGAACCTTATTGCCACCGCGTCTCAGCATTTGCCCTTCTTTCAACAAATCAAAATAAAATGTTCAAACCATTCCGGCCTCCACTCTTAAAGAGTGTGCCGAAACCTTCTAAGCCGGTCGATGAGTTCTCAGATGTCCAGGTTATATCAGATTCCGAGGAAGAAATTTTGACCAAGCCAGCTGCAAAGAAGAGACGGCTTCTGATTCACAATGTTGAGGAGGCTCCAAAGATTAAGGCTCCGATCGCATCGTCGGCTGCCAATGCGCCTCGAAAACCTTTGATGGTTGTAAAAAATCCTGTCGAAGCAACTCAAGCCCCTACTCCATCTGAAAATCCAATTAGTATTGACGGATACTATTTGGTACTATGGTAAGTGTTCATCCCCCTCAAATTCCGAAATCGTTTTAATGAATTCCACAGGCGCAAATTCACGATGAAGAAACATAAGACTTGGGATGGAGACGGAATACTCGCAGTCACCGGAGGATACGCCCGACTTCAAAATATTGATGGTAGAGATATGGGCCGCTGCATGTATAATGAGCCTTTATTGCCCGGCAGCACATTGAGCATTGGTGGGAAAGATGTTGAGATTGATGCAACCATTACAAAAGCAGATTTTCTTTCTGGCCGACACTTTTTGAATAGTAATAGCAAATCTTCTATAGCAGACAGTCATAGCAGTCCAGCCGCACGACCTCCGCCTCATCCAACCCTATCCAATATATCGAAAAACAATCCTACGAGCACACTTGGGAAGAGGAAAGATAGTGGCTTAGGCTCGGCAATTCCTGCCAAAACTTTCTATGCCTCTACTCCGAAAAGTGATGCAGTCAAATCCCAATTCAAGAATCCTCTTCTAGCAACGACAATCATGCCACAAAACAAAAGCGGTACGCCTACTCCCCGTCATGATCCCTCTGTACCAGGGGCAATCGTAATGCAACGGCCAAATCCCAAGTATGTTGCGAAAGGCAAGCAAGTTGTGGATGTTGTGGTCGATCCCTTCTTGGGTCGCCACTTACGTGATCATCAAAAGGAAGGAGTTAAGTTTTTGTACGAGTGCGTTATGGGCTACCGTTCTTTTAATGGACAGGGTGCAATCTTAGCTGATGAGATGGGTCTGGGAAAGACACTGCAGACAATCGCGCTGTTATGGACGTTATTGAAGCAAAATCCGGAGCATCCACACGAGGGGGGCGTCATAAAGAAGGCCTTGATTGTCTGTCCTGTAACTCTTATCTCCAATTGGAAAGCAGAATTCAACAAGTGGCTTGGTAATGAAAGAATAGGCGTTTTTGTTGCAGATGGATCTAAAAACATTCGACTTACTGATTTTACTCACGGCAAGAGTTACAGCGTCATGATCATCGGGTACGAGAAGCTACGCACAGTACAGGAAGAGCTAAAGAAAGGGAGTGGAATAGATATAGTCGTAGCTGATGAAGGGCATCGTTTGAAGACTGCTGCGAACAAATCAGCGCAGGCAATCAAGAATTTGAATACGGAGAGACGAGTTATTCTATCTGGAACACCCATACAAAATGATCTGTCGGAATTCTTCACAATGGTAGACTTTGTGAACCCCGGTCTTCTCAATGGCTACAATACTTTCAAAAAATGTTTCGAGGCCCCAATTTTGAAAAGCAGACAGCCAGGTGCTACAGAGAGCGACATGGAGAAAGGAACGGCTCGAGAAGAGGAGTTGGCTGAGTTGACAAAGTTATTCATATTACGTCGCAACGCCAGCATACTTGCAAAATACTTGAAGCCAAAGACAGAATATGTATTGTTCTGCAAGCCCACGCAAGCTCAGGCTGAAGTGTATCAGCATGTTCTTGCCTCTCCGGTCTTTGGTAGAGTCCTTGGCAGCTCAGAGGCCTCTCTGCAGCTTATCACCATGCTCAAGAAAGTCTGCAACGCTCCGAGTCTCCTTGTCAAAAAGAGCGATACAGATACTCCTAGCAATTCAAACGTTGCTCAGCTTCTAGAAAGCATACCTCCCGAGATTCTCAAGAAAAATCCAGTTGTGGCAAGCAGTAAATTCAGAGTTTTAAATCGTATGCTCATGCGGCTTTCGAAGTCAACTACTGAAAAGATAGTTATTGTCTCCAACTACACTTCTACTCTCGACCTGCTGATGTCACACCTTTCGTCATTGAACTTACCTTTTCTGCGCCTCGATGGTAGCACTCCTCAGGCAAAACGGCAGGATCTAGTAAACACGTTCAACAAGACACCTGCATCGAAATATTTTGCCTTTCTGCTTTCGGCTAAATCTGGCGGTGCTGGTATAAACCTGATTGGGGCATCACGCCTCGTACTGTTTGACGTTGACTGGAATCCTGCTACCGACCTCCAAGCCATGGCACGCATCCACCGCGACGGGCAAAAGCGTCCAGTCAAGATATACAGGTTTCTAATGTCGGGAGGCATGGATGAAAAGATATACCAGCGACAAGTTACTAAGATGGGACTCGCCGACAGTGTCATGGATGGCAAGAAGAACGAAGCAAGTTTCTCAGCCGATGAGTTGCGAGATCTCTTTAGGCTGGATGTAAATGCGCAATGCCAAACTCACGAACTCCTAGGTTGCGATTGTGGAGGGGTTGGTCGCGAGGAGCCAGTTGTATCAGCATCTGAGATGCCGGAGCCCAATAAAGAGATTAGTGCCAGCGAAGAGGATGAAGAGGACGACGATGATGAGTTCCCTATCAATCCAGCTTGTTCTCTGGTGCCAGCAACCAAAGCAAATGTGGAGGCCCAGCAAAAGATTGCTCTAGAAGTCACTAAAGGAAAACGATCCAAGAAAGGAAAGAAGATGCAAGCGTTAATGGAGTACAGACACATTGACACTTCAATGTTCCATGTTAAATCGGCAGATTCGATTGCTACAGAGGTAAACGACGTAAAACAGTCCCTAGATGACGAAGTCTTACTTTCAGTTCTAGAGGATGAAAGATGTAAAGTTTGCTATGTTTTTGCTAAGAAAGGATAGATATGATATCAAGATAAATGTTTGGGTGGGGATAAACATTGATTTGCATTGCCAGGCGCCATAAGAAGGGTTTTATATCTGGCATGCGGGAGTTTTTGCTGGGAATCTTAGATATATGATGATGCTGACGATGCTGACGATGCTGCCGGAGTCGAACTTCTGGGAAGACCATAGAATGAAGCCGAGGCGATTAAGAATGGAATCGGCTTATATGTATTGATCAATATAAAGAGCTTAATACATGATAAACAATCCCTACTTTATATTTCATGCAGCCCATACGATTATTTTATTGAGGGCTATGTCTGGAATGTATACATAAATCCTTTATAAATCCTTTATAAACCCTTTCTTCGATGCCCTTCTCTGTCCAGATTTCACCTGAATTTAAAGCTCATTTTCAAAGTTTCGATTGGTGGGGAGCTTCGAGCTATACCAATAGTAGCTAGCCTCTCTTTCTGTGGTGATGACCTAAAGTTCGAGCCACATCTCAAAAGCTCGAGGGCCAAAAAGTCGAAACATATGATAACACATCTTCTTTCGAAGAACAGTCAACTTATACATTTCTTTCATGTCCTTCCTTCGCTAAATACATTGTCGCAAACAACACTTCGAGGGAAGAGTTGAATCAAATTTTTAATTTGCGTGCAAATTCACTTTAAAAGAAAGGTCTTGAAGGCCAAAAAATAATTTCAAGATGAGTGGAACGGATTATTCCTACGATGAACAGGTATGTAACATTTGCGCATGCAGCTCCAGCAGGTCAGCTAACATTCTGTAGGGGCAATTCTTCCCTATCTTCGTCGGTACCCTGGTTGGAATCGTATCTACAGCTTTGACTTGGGACGTTCTAAGACCCAGATCAGATCCAGGTGCCACGGCGCCCCGAATAAAGACGGATTACAAGCCAGAACATGCGGAATTAATCGATAGTCAAAGGAGGGCACAGAGAAGAAAACAGAGAAAGATAAAACGCATGATTGCCATGGTTGTGGGGTGGGCAGTAGTAGCTCTTATGGCATACCAATTTCAAGTCACAGCCAGAACTGTAGCCAAAATCTGGAATCCATATGATATCTTGGATATCAAAGAGGTAAGTTAGCTCCAAGTACGTTTCTTTTGGGATATTAGCTAATTTCGCAACAGTCCGCTACTGAAAAAGAAATCAAATCACACTACAAACGACTTTCGTTGAAATTCCACCCTGACAAGATTAGACCTGACCCAGCTAAAAACCAAACAATCGAATCATTGAACGACTATTTCGTAGAGCTTACAAAGGCATACAAGGCACTTACTGATGAGGAGATCCGAAACAACTATATACAATTTGGACATCCCGATGGCAAACAGAGCTTTAGCATCGGAATTGCTTTACCTACCTGGATCGTCTCTGAAGGAAACGGAAAATATGTCGTGCTTGTATATGCGCTTCTTTTGGGAGTTTTACTTCCTTACCTTGTCGGAACCTGGTGGTATGGCACCCAGCGCATGTCAAAAGAGAAGGTCTTGATTGAAAGTGCCAACAATTTGTTCCAAGAATATCAAGAGAGCATTACCGAGGGTGGAATTGTTGGTGCTTTAAGTAGTGGTGTTGAATACAAGAAAATTTTGAAAGGCCACAAAGCTGATTCGGGACTTGGCAAATTGGAATCAAGAGTTCTTGCAGAAGGAGATGGTATTACTGCTGCAGCTGGCTTGTCAGCCAAGGACAAAACAAAGCTAGAGGATTTAGATGGTGGCGCTCGACGAAAGGCACTTGCTTTACTATGGGCATACTTGGGCCGAACTGAACTGGAAGACTCTGAACTCAATAAGGCAAAATACGAAGTTGCTCCTATCGCTCATGACCTCAACAATGCATTCACAGCTATCACGCTCGCTTTCGGAACTACTGGCCCTATTCTTGCATCATACTCGACTGCTCAAAACATCGTTCAAGCTTTACCACCAAATGCCTCTCCCCTTCTTCAATTACCATATATTACTCCAGCTATCGCAAAGGCAATTGAAGGCGACTCTAAAACTCATTTGACCCTTCAACAATATATGGCACTACCAAACGCATACCGAAAGAAGTTGAGTGTTGGAAATGGGCTTCTCACAGAAGCCCAATACAAAACCGCTATGTCTACTGCAAAGCAACTTCCTCATTTACAGGTTGAAAAGGCATTCTTCAAGGTTACAGGCGAAAAGTTTATCACCCCTAGCTCATTAGTATCCTTTGTTGTCAAAGGACGATTTATCCCTCCTGGAAGCGAGAATGTCCCTAAGGTTAACGAACTCGATTTGGAAGATATTGACCCAGACGAGGATGATCTCGATGCCATCCTTGGTCGCGCGAAGAAGTCTGCCAAGGGCGAAAAGGCTGAAAATAAGCAGGTCTTCCCACCTCTTGCATTCGCCCCCTACTTTACACGTGACCATTCGCCTAAATGGCATGTTTTCCTCACCGATAGCAAGCAAGGCAAAATTGCAGTACCACCTTTCACATTTTTCGCCTTTGACAAACCCATATTTGATGAAAGTGGAAAACCTACCTTCAATATGCAAACGCTCAAGGCACAGTTCCAGGCCCCTCCACAGCCCGGAAGTTACACCTTTGTTATGCATCTCATCTGTGACTCATATGTTGGATTTGATACCAAACTTGAAGCTACACTTGTCGTTGAAGACGCTAGTAAGGCTATGGAAATTGATGCAGAGGATGATATTAGTGAGCCGGATGAAGGTATGTTAAATCCAGAATTATCATTTCTAATTAAACTTGTACTAACAAAATTCATAATAGATTCCCTGGCAGGACAGATGCAAGCCATGAAAACCGGTGTCCCGCCACCTAAAAAGAAGAAGCAAATCACTCAAGACTCGAGTGATGAAGATAGCAACACTGAAGAAGAAGTTGACGAACAGAGTGAAACGGATACAGACACGGATACCGATGGGGAATAATGAGTCATGCTCGTCTACTTCTAAATCTATATCATGAATTCATTCTGAAGCGGATTTTCAATTCTTACTTTTTTACGCCTAACTTATTGAACCTCTTGGGTGTTTGGGATTTTTCTTTATTGGGGGAAACTTTATCGTGTGTATTTGTACAAAATAGGCGTGATGAGCATTTTGGGTTGGCGTTGTATGTTGTACACATGGCTTGTTGTGTGCGGCTGTCGCTTTGCTTGGGGTAGAGCAGAACAGAGCAGAACGGAAATGCAATGAATTGAAAATCTCGATTATGAAAGAATGAATGCGTTTAATCTTCTTACGTTTATTTCAATTACATCATCCATAAGCTTAGCATACATGAAAATGCGTCGACTGTTTTTATGGTGCAAATGATGTAAAGCATATGGTGAAAGTGACACATTTGACATTTGACTACATAAATAGTTCGGCGCCCAATTCAATCTTTTCCTTATTTTCTGACATTAGGGATTCAAAACTCCAAACTCCTGCACGCCGGTCAAGAACTCCCATCTTGGCGCTCCTTTTCTTCCTCCCATATAAAGACGAAAAGAAAGAGATTTCAATGAAATACAACCATCACAACTCTACCAACCCATCTCTCACCATCCCAGTCCCAGTCCAAGCTCACAATTTCCCTAACAAATCCTCACACCGCAAATATCCACTCCCCTTCCTTCAATCTTTGCCTTCCTCCCAAAATATTCTCTTACAATTCCCTCAACAAACATATAATCGCCTGCGCTCCATACATCGAGACCCATGCGTTCCATATCTTCACTGCTAATGTATACACAGCTCATTCCATCTCCTTCTTCTTGTAAAGAGGAATCGTCGATTGCGTGAGTTCCTCCACCGCCACCACCAGAATTGTTACGACTTCCTCTGTTGATTAATGGAGAAGAAGAACTATGTGAGTGTATTTGGTCATCTTCTCTTTCATCGTCCGAGTCACTCGCATCAATGATATCACTCAAGCACGTAAGGATCTGCGTAGTCAAACGATGGAAATAGGCAATAATTCCCATCTCTGTTTCCGCCGTCATCATCCCACTAGCATTGAAACCTAACGGAGTAGGGAACGGATTTGGTGTATGAGGAGAGGACAGAAGTGCTGAATCAGCTTCCCATTCTTCTTGGGAATGCAGGCGTTGTTCGCCGGCTGAAGCCCACCATATGAATCCGGAATATGCGAGCGCAGCCCATGAGATGGGCTCAATGATAGAGTCTGTGTCGGATATATCGAGATTTGGATCGTCTCGGGGAGGAAGAGTAGTAGTAGAGGTGTCAAGGGTGGTGGGGGAGGGAAATTGCTCGAGGTAGGAGGTGGTGGATGCGCGGCGCGAGGCGCTTATGTCTGGGGAGGCGGGCTGAGGGGTTCGAGATAGACCCCATCGAAGGGCTTTGTAGCGACGTAGATCACGTTGAGTGGCTTTTAGCTCGGTGCCGCCCGGCGATAATTCGATTTTGGGCCAAATTTTTGCGGCGGAGGTGGAGGCGTGAGGTGGTGGCATGGTTATTAGGACATCGTAGAGATGGGTTTTAGTAGCAAGAATACTGTCGGTTGTGCAGGCTATCCAACCACATCCAGGTTCATCGCGCCCTTCAGTTTGAACGGTATCTTCGGAGGCGGCTCTTCGTTTTGATGCTTTGAGATCATCTTCGAGGATAGGTATATCGTGGACACCGATTGAGAAGAGGGGTCGAAGTCTCTGTGGCGGGGCAGTTGGCTCTAGTAGATCGCTAACTGCAAGTGGGATATTTGAGAGAATGGATATGTCATACACTGTTTGATATTAGTTGATATAAGAACGACATAGAAAGGCTTTCTAACCAAAATCGCATGTCTCATGTACAGGCGCATGCGCACTAATCAAAATCCTCCTCCGTAAAAGTGCAGCTCTATATATTGGGAATATCATAGGGCCGAAAGTGTCCAATAGTCTTGGTAAGCTCCAAGCAGGGTGGTATACCGACAATGTGTGTCCAGGGGGTATTAAAGCTGTGCCATCGGAAGCTGAGCGATCTCTGTTGTGACCTCTTGCTTTCGGTGGTGTGTTCCGAGCTTTGTATCTAGCACTCGACGGAGAATCTAGTAGTGAGTCGGTCTCCCTACTTTTGCCTAGATCATTGCCTTTGTGGCTCTCCCAAAATCCCTCAAGCCGCTCCGTCTTGCTTTCGTCGAGTATAAGCTCACTGAAAAGAGCGTCAGCAAGCATCGCATCAATTGGTTGCACAGCCATACCTTGCGAGATCTTTTAAGCTCTCAGCATGCTTCCAACTTCTACCCAATCTTCCATAACTCAAAGGTACCATGATACCTACAGCAATCATCCTCGCATTCCTCGAACTCTTATCCGCAGGCGCGTTGACGAATGCGCTGAGTCCTGCATAATTATCATGGGTGAAATATATTAGATCCTCTTCCACTGTGTGTAAGCCCGATGGCAGACTCCTATACTCGACCACTCCATCTAGTTCGATGCCTGGTAATGAACGTTTCCATCCAATTGTATAGCCAGCCTTGATATCGAAATATATCATGAACAGTGCCGCGACGGGTGGGAGATCAGCATTGATGTTACTAATTTCGATATTCAATGGATCTTCTCCTTGACGTTGGGCTGCCATCGCATATCCAAAGAAATGGGATTTATGTGTGAGAAATGAATATAGATACGCCCTCGATTGAGGGTAAAGATATCTTAAGAAATATGGTTGTTGTGTTGTGCATTATTTGATAGTAATTCTTAGGCAGAATGACGATGTTTTTGGGGTGTCTGGGGATTAATTGTGGGTGACGAATAACCCCTTGTTCGCTTTAAGTTTGAGCTTACATGTAACACGTAGGACTACATTCCGACTACAGGAAGAAAGGGAACATCACATAAATCGCATACATCGCATTGCATCGAGATGCTTGATGTCTTTGGAGTAATCATGGGGAACTCTCCATATCAGATGGAAAATAAAGCCACATTTCCTTATCTACAACGATATTCATCTTTCTAGTAATGCCTGCCCTGGTATCAATATACATCTTTATCATGAAGATATTGCAACATCACAAGGTCAACGGCGTCAATCACCATTGGTGAATAGCCACCTAGTAGAATCTCTACCCCTCTTTCTACACACGAACCTGACTCATATACAGACGGCTATCATCTGAAGTTCAGTGGTACAAGAAGATCTTAACCTACATAGGTAGCCTTTCCAATAGGGGATCATGTACCCAGGTAAACACAGAAGCACTTGGAGATCAAGGCAGTTCTTGGTTGCAAGTTGTCCTCATGTTTGATCTTTGTACTGCCTTGTAGTTGTATTGGAGCAGAGCTACATGTTCTTCATAGATTCATGATTTTACGCTATCTTTCCTTTCGTTCTTGTACTTGTCGTGTTGGATGTCATTGTTTAATCAATCCACTGTTCATTTCTTTGAGATCACCTCAGAATATAGCTGGAAACATGTCCTGTTTGTCCGAAGCCATAACAAGGTTTTAAAGGCAAGTTGCAGTATTCCATATCAACTTCGTCTTTGGCAGTTTGATCAGACGTTTTAGCATGTGAAGATGAAGACCATGTATGAATATTATGTTTGATTATGTACACAATATGTACCATCTTCATTGTTGCCATAGCAATCTTCTCCATCATACCACCATTCATGAGAGTTGTGATCTCGAATTTGCTCGAAGGTCAAAAGAACGTGGGTGGGGACTATGCCGTATTCTTGTTTGTCCTTTTATTTAGAACAATTATGCCAGAAAGTTCTGTTGTCACTGTCTTCAAGTAATAATAAGTACCTGCCTCAGAAAATCAAAGCATCTTCATAACACGGCACAGCACAAAGACAGTAGAAGATACACACCTTGATAGTTCTCGTCCCCATCATCAACAGCATCAGATTCACTTTTCACATCAAGATCGCCACTTACCAAATTCGAGGGCATGTGGGTAACATGGGTAACACGATCTGATCCCTCTCAAAACAAACTCTCAAAACAAACGCGCCTTGAGAGTGAATGGAAGTTTGTAAAAATTCTCACATATCAGGTCTTTGTTATCTTCCTGTTGCAGCAACCTTTTCCCTTTTCCCGATCTGTCTTCTTTGCACAAAGTTCAACAACAAGAATTCAAATATCTACAACAGAAAGTTGCAAAGGTTTCAAAGTTACAACTCCTACAATGGCAGGTGAAATACTTCACTCACTCAGTCCAAAGTCAATCAAGAGAGGAATCTTACAGAATCTCCAAAAGTTGTCTATTGTGAGTTTCTTCCACCTATTTCTCCCTTCTTTCCCTCCAAAGGTATCAGACAATGCTTGGGTGTTCTATATCCTTGTGAATCTAGGCCAGATCTTCCAGAATTATAAGAGTGATTGTCAATCAAACCAGGAATGATATCAAGGTTGTCGATATTGTGGTCCAAAACTGTATTACTACGATCAATTCCTGTGTCCCACAAACCACAAACATTTCTAATAATTATTTTAGCGAAAGCAAACAACAAATCCTCCACTATTCGATGATGGCTCGAACTTCATCATAGCGCATGCAACACCTCCACTCATTGATTATTATCATGATTACTTAAACTTCGCCATGGGTAGAGAGCCAGTCTATGCTTCGACTGCTAATATCATGAGCAAAGAGTCGATCTATGCTTCAATAATTGACGACATTGACACACCACCTCTAACACCTCCAATTTCTGAATCACCAATTTCTGAATCACCAATTCCTGGAACTCCAGTCCTAGAACTTCAACAATTATCTTGGCCCTTACCAGAAACCCTCCCAAGGATGTTCCTCCAATCCTCGACCCTAACAACCTTCAGCCTCTTCCCCTTCCTCCCCAAAGAATTGCGGGTCAAGATCTGGAAACTTGCAGCCTGCCACCCCCGCATTGTACACCTCACCTATGACCACCCAACAGAGTCACTCGTTTCGCTCAGTCCCATTCCCGCACTTCTCTCCACCTGCGGCGAAGCGCGCGATGAACTCCTTCCTCTTTTCAAACAGCTGGCTCTCCCACCCTCAGCATGTGGAGCCAGCATTTACGTAGATCTCGACGTTGATACTGTTTATGTTCGACGAGCTACAACTTCAATTGAAGATGCGAGTCCTTATACTAGTAATTTTACTACTACCAAGGCGATCTTCGGGGCGAGTGATTCGGCGGCTCGTCATCCCTTGAGTGATGTTAAACACCTTGCAATCGACTCTTCACTTATTGATTCACCGATCGAGCTTCGTATTATCTGGGGTGATTGGGATCATCATTCTGAGCCTTCGGATTTAAAATTGAGGGAGCTGGAAACTCTTAAAATTGTTTATGCGCCCATTGGTAATAGGCCTGCGTTGAGAAAGATTCGAGGACATCCGCGGATTAGTTATGATGGAGAGAATAGTAATGTTGAGAGTTTTACCATCTTGTCAAAAGAAGACAGGTGGGAGCGTCGTCGTCGCCATTATCCTATCAATAACGGCGAATGGATGACGGAATCTTCCTTTTCTCCTCGAGTCTTCAGTTATAGACAAGGGGTCTTTGTGCAACAGGATCCGGAGTTCTTGAACAGAGTTCATGTTTGCGATAATAATGGGGAAGTGGGGGGAGAGAATGAGTTCTACTGTCCAGGTTGTCATAAATACATGAGTTTGGGCGCGTATAGGGTGTATATGAATATGATGGAACGCGATGTTTCGGGCTGGAGAAAACCGGAGTTTGAGGGAGTTGTGTATGAGAGGGAGACGGAGAAAGAAATGGAGCATCATTTGTGGGGTTAATGTTGATCTTGATTTTGTTCGAGAACTTGAGAGAGAGCGAAGAGTCAGAGTTTAGGGGTGAGAACTGACGGATGTGGAGTGATAACTGCGGAATAAGGTTGGAGGTACACGGACTTCGACAGTTGTAAGATTACATTGTCTTTTGCGGATTTTTACTTGCTGCTCAAAAGTTTCATTGACAGAGGATTTGATAGATGGATCGATAGAGAGGGAGACTCACAGATTGATTACCTTTACGAATTTACGAATTTACGAATTACGAATTACGAATTTACGAATTTACGAAAACATTGGCGTTGGAGCGAGGATACTTCGTCTGTTTGCACATGTTGCACATGTTGCATATGTATAGATGGAACGATCTTCCGCTTTCATCTCTACAATTACTACGGAATTACAATACACAATAGTGCAGGAGATTTCCTGCAGGTTCCAGGAGGATATACAAGTTGTATCTTACCTAGAGACAGAGAGAGGTTCATAGGATACAGAGAAAATACATTCTGCTGCTTGCAGCAAGACAGTGAGGGGTTTCATATTCTAGGTGTACATAGCGACTTCCATAGAAGAATCCAACAATTTTCATTAGTTTTCATATGCTTGGGTGTTGCTGATGTTTGTCATTTGTTTTCCTATGATTGTCATTTAGTGTGGTGATGTGGAAGGTGGTGATGTATGTTTTGATCATCTTAACATTATGGGAAGGAGGGTGAGCTTTTTGGTGAATACTGAGTTCTCGGTTTTCATGTAAATGAATGTGTCTCAGATGACTTTTATCCTTCATCTCATTAGCGCTGGGGGAGATTGGGAATAGCTCTATTGGATTTCTAGATGTGCTAGCTTGTTCTATGATGCACACAGAGGGAGCTCTTTTACTCTCCAGATAGCCTTTGTCGATTTTCAATATCTCAGAGCGCGGTACTTCAGTGACGAAGCACTTGAAGCTTTCGGCGGCTAGCATTCGATGAGACGAGAGTGATGGAACTTGGTTTGAAAACAGTAATATCCCCACACTCCAAGATTCGGACGATGAATAGTATACATAACAATAATGGATATACCCAGATCCACATCATCCCCATATCATCCTCATAATCTTACCCATAACTACCTAACAAGCTAGATTATCTTTTGTGACAACAATAGAGCGGTCATTATTCACTGTGCATTATTCACGCAAGCCATTAGATTGAAGTTTATTGTCGTACAGCTTGATGTGACCTCATGGCCTCGCTTGTATTTATCTATCAATTTGTTGCATACTTGGAGGTGTTGAATGGAGAGGAAGAATTAGAAAGGCTATGAAGCTTAGGTTTGAGGTGTGTTTCTTTTCGGAAGGCTTGATAGGGAAGACATCTGGTTTTTACCGGTTTCAGGTGTGCTAAAGGTGTTTCTATAACCAGGAATATCTGGCACGGTTTGATTGCTTGATGATGCAGTTTGCGAACAGTGTTTTTGAAGAAGATCTACAATACATAGAATTGTAGGATTTCGACAGAGAGATATACAGATGAGATCATGAGGAGGATAAAAGGAAATACGTGAGAGCTTTAGTGTTATTTCGTCTGGAACCAAAGATTGATAGTTACCAATTCGCTTCTTGATTGAAATAACAACAAAAACTGCAAATCTCTTCTTTGTAAAATCACGGAATAAAACCCATGAAAATATATAGACTTTCCATTGTTTCCAATCCCAACCCGTGGGTACAGATAGAGATTCCCGAGATCCAAGTAAAATACCAATAACTACAGTCCATCCATCGATCACCAAAATCACAAGAGAAAATAGGATTTGTGGCGTCTAGTTCCACAAGTTTAGCTCTTCCTAGACTTTATAAAGGTGTAGAAAAGAATGTATGTATCTGTCAATCAAGCGAATAAGAAGTTTGACCATCAGTAAAACACTTCAAGGATCTAATTTCACCTCAGTGCACATGAGACAGTCAGTATGCTTAAACATCCTGATGAGAAACTGACGTTCTATTTGATGTTATCAAATACAATTCTTTATTCATAGTTTATTATTCTTTTAGAATTTTATTCGTTGATTTAGAGGTGGTCAAACGCAGCTTGTTTTAGTCAGGTCGGGTCGAGATCTCACGTGCTGACTGACTCGGCTAAGGAAAAAATGGTAAAAAATCTGAACCCGCCCACACCAAATGAACAATCTGGTAATACAGCACCAAAAATTTACAAAAAATGAATTTGAAACATGAGATTCAAGGAATTCGGCGCTGAACTCTCTGACGGGGAGTCGAACCCCGGTCTCCCGCGACTTGCCAAATTGATGACAAGCGGAAATCATGACCGTTAGACCATCAAAGATACTTAATATTGGTTGTAAATGTAACTGCTGTTTGAATATATGTTGAGCCATTTTTGAGATCAAAATAATACCTTACAAAAGTGCAAAAAGAATGAACATGAGCTCAGATCTCTCTGACGGGGAGTCGAACCCCGGTCTCCCGCGACTTGCAATATTATTGACAAGCGGAAATCATGACCGTTAGACCATCAAAGATGTTGTGCTATTGTTGTGGCGAGGCTAGGGTTTTCAATATATATTACAGAAAATCACGAGCGTGGAGGAGCGGAGAAAGCATTGTTTTAGTGCCGACGGAGTGGATAGTGATAGGTGGGGCGGGGGATGCTACATGTAGCGAGCGGGACTTGGGCTGGTTAGAAAAGAGCTACGGGGGGGAGGTAATCCGATATGTATCATCAAGGATATTGATTCCGGGAAGGAGCGAAGTGTTAGATATGATTGATCTTGTCTCAATTAGGGTTAAAGTATTCCATTTGTGAAAATTGGAATATGACATTGTCGTTGTAATATTCGTGGAGATTGATCTTGAGATTGTCATGAGAAAGATAAGTTGACGATAGCGAAGTTTGCAAAGAGAATTGGGAAAGATCCAAGTGTACCGAATCGGGAGGATAAATATAAGAACTCAAGGGCCAGCCATATATACGACTCCAAGTATTGGGAAGAAGAATTTGTCGAAATGAATTATACATAAAAAGCAGAGACTTTCACTTGCCTTCATCGAGTCCAAATTGCCATTGGAAGCCAGTTGACTTTCCAGAACAACGAATAGAATGTCTATCGCTGATGAGGAGATGTCTTCATCAGAAGCTTCGCTGCCAGACTTCTGTCTTTGGCGTTTGAGAGTTACGTACACATGATGTACCTGTAAGCAATTTTTAGCATATCAAACTCTTCTCTATCTCCTCTTATTGATTGGGGAGAGGAAAGAAGAAAAAAGACAAAATCGACAGGCTTTGGTAGGTATTGATCTGATCATGAGAAGATGCGGAGGGAAGGGAAGGGAAGGGAAGGGAAGGGAAGGGAAGGGAAGGGAAGGGAAGGCAGAAGGGAAATTGAAAATTCCCTTGATTGTATCAGATTGACTTCAGATCATAGTTTTTTGTGTCCCAAGTTAAACACACAATGAACTCTCTTCTCCTCCTATCAAGGAGAGAAGATGGGAAATAAATAATTGACATGATCTAGTAGTTTTTGTAGCGCTTAGGACAGAAGGGGAGAGTAGCAGGAGGTGAGGTTTCAATGATTGCAAGATCTCCGACTTTAGAACATATCGCAACATGTAGGAAATAAAATACAATGTGTTCATACTTTAGATCAACTAATTTGTCACTAGTGCAAGAAGTAATGTTCAAACCCATTCCATGTTCAATCGCCATGGTACCTGTCTGTTATTAAGATCTCTTCTCAACCAGACAATTGAGAGTTGTGTTTATGGTGATGTGGTAAATATTAGTCCAGTTGCCACTCAGCGCATCCTGTCAATGATCTTGGACAGAATCCATTCTATGCTAGTTCTGCTAGTTCGAGAAGGTAGACTTGAATTTTTGTATGGGGAAGGATCGGGGGAGGTCGATCATCACTTGATCAAAGCTACATGCCCTCAGCGATTTGTTGCAAGTCGCAGGTTGAGGCTCATATATAAGATGAGATAAACCAGATCCTCTGGACGTTTTTGGAGCTGTTGGGCCTTAACCTTGAAGCTACCATAACGCTTGCCAATGATGTTAAGGGATGGAAATCATATATGCATATAGCCGCGCCATGTGGATCCATGCGGGTTCTTGAATATTGCCAGCTCCACCACACCCGCTCAACCAAATCTGATATCTTCAAATCCCCACTGTCTTTTGATACAACTTATATGTATTTGAGCAGGGTATCGTATATAAAATAGGCACTTTGGCGGAGTGGTTAACGCGATGCCCTGCTACTGTAGTAACAGAGTCAGGCATTTCCTTCGGGAGCGAGTGTTCGAATCACTCAGGTGTCGCAGATGAGAGTATAACTTTTGCACCTCCAACTTGTGATCTTTACCCTGGTTGGCTCTCTCTCTTTTGGTCTCTCATTCCTACAAAGATGAAAGCAATCAATCTTGTGGCCCGTAGAGAGATCTGCAAGTGCACGACTGTAATAATAAGATTAGAGCTGAGCTTTCATTTATTAATCAATTGTCTGGGTTATCTATACCTTTTATGGACACCATTAAATGCCATCAATTCTGGGTTCTGCGCCGCTGAGCCAAGGACTTGATTATGCTTATTAGTTTGTAGGATCTGACTGTATCAGAAGAGGAGCGCGTGGAGCATCAAATTGAAGTATGAATCTGTATAATGAATCCCATTCTTTGACATAAAAGTCGACACCGAAGGTGGAGTCATGATACTTAAGACAGCTTAATTGAGGCGGTGAAGAATGGAGCTTTATTTAGTAAGACATTATATAATCGTGTTTCATTGGTTCGCTCGTGTCTTTTGTGCCGTCAGCCTTGTGGCTCAGGCGAGGCTACTGCCGAAGGCCAAGCAAAGAGGATTTGCGACGTAACTTAATCTTGCCATGTCAACGGTTTTCTTATTTGAAATATCTCAGGCAAGGAAAGAATGCCTACAGATTGGTGGAATTCCTTATGCACTATCTCATGCACCCTTCGCATCACACAAGGCTGAGAGAATCAAGGAAGGGGAGCATGTCAGATTGCCATGTAATGGGCAGTGCTACACATATATGTATATATTGGCATAGGTAGGGACTTTCACTTCCAAGCCTTTTCTACTTTCGTATAAGAGGCTGCATCGTATCTACTTGCTTATTCATTCCCGCCATCATTGATAATTCGATTGGATCCCCCGGAAATTTTCGATAATTCTGAAGAGACAATGTCTACCGAAACCCCCAATCAAATAATACCTCGACGTAGGAGATGTGGACCCAAAGTGAAGACAGGCTGCCAAACTTGCAAGTATGAATTTGAAATGCTGTTCTGGTCAAGGAATGATCCCCATTGACATAATCCAGGATACGTCGAGTCAAGTGTGATGAAGCCAGGCCTTCATGTGAAAGATGTGTTTCCACTGGACGAAAATGTGATGGTTATTCCACTGACCTAAAGAAGTTGAGCCCGGAAATACAAACATTATCAGACATCCAGCAAGTACCTATATTTTTACCTGGTACTGTAAATGAACGGCGAGGCTTTCAATATTTTGTTTCCAATACAGCAACAGAGCTCAGTGGATATTTTGATCCCTCTTTCTGGAATCATCTCATATTGCAAGCAAGCTCTGTGGACCCATCTCTTCGGCATGCTATTATAGGACTTGGGACTCTCCACGAAGATTTCTCGAACCGAAGATTGGATCTTGCGACGAAATGCGATGTTGCAAGATCAGGATTTGGGTTCGCCACAAGTCAATACACAAAGGCCATTTCACACCTTAGACGATCTTTAGCGGCAGGCAAACAGAAACCTCTCACAGCTTTAATGTCTTGTATTCTTTTCGTTTGCTTTGATTCTTTACGGGGCCACTTCTCAAGCGCAATAATGCATTTGCAGAGCGGCCTAAAGATTCTGCATAATTCACGATTGCGAAACAACTCTCAAGACGAGGATCTGATAGAAGAAAACATTGTACCTATGTTCATGAGACTTTGCATACAAGCTATCCTGTACATCGATACCAGAGAAGTTCCAGAACGTATGGCTTTCGCAAAAGTAATATCAACTATCAGTACTCGAGAAAATATCATACCGAGAGAATTCGAAAACCTGGATGCAGCAAGAAGAAGTCTCCTTCACGCATCCGATAGCCTTTTCCGAGGAGGTTACTTATGGGATGGCAACCTTCCATTCGCTTGTCAACCAAAGTTGGCGATGGATTTATATGTAAAATCTCGTGCGCAATTGGACGCTTGGAGAGGCTCATTTGAGAGTTTCATGAAAAGCCAGAGTCATACTTTTGACAGCAAACAATTGAGGGGTGCTGTGTTGTGCAAAGTGCATTATACAACTGTGCACATTATGGCCAGGGTCTCTGAACTAGACCTAAACGACCCTCGAATCATCAGGGACTCCGTGAATGATCCCAAAAAGTTCGCCGTGTTCGATTCGGAATTTCAAATCATCGTCAGTCTTGCGAGATCTTTAATTAATGCTGCCGAGGAAGATGCTAAAGCTGGAAGACCTACCTTCACATTCTCAACCGACTTGGGCTTGATTGCTCCCTTATATTGTAAGTTGTTTGATCTGCAATATTGTAACCAAATATTAATTTCACTTTCTGATTAGTCACTTGCGTAAAGTCGCTCAATGAAACAACTCGCCACCAAGCATTGGAACTTCTACTGCGGTGCCCAAGAAAGGAGGGGATGTGGGACAGCTCATCAACGATCAACCTCGTACGAGGCTTCTGGAACCTCGAACAGAAACTGATTTATCGACCTAGAGAAGTATACCCAGTTTCGGAAAAACTCATGCAGATGAGTGAGGTGGTAAACCTTATCCTGAACGAGGATATGCAATGGGAATGGAAACTCTCTGAAACTCCGAGAATAGAACCTCCTCAACGTAAACATGGAGACGATTTCTTGAATTTGGAGGACTTTGGTTGGCTAACAACTGAAATGGAAGATATAAAATTATTCGAAATGGCTGGAGGAAGTCCCCTTTCAGGGGCTTCTTGGCCCTAATTACATCCGAAAAGACCGTGAAAGTCTATCAAGAGACGCAATACTTACATCATAGAGATAGAAGGCGACTTTATACATCCAAGAAATGTTTGCGCAGCGATTTATTTTATGTATCAAAATTCTTCTCTGCTTCCAGAATTCATTTCTCCTCGTTCATACTGTGGGTGGTGATTCTTCGTTTTGATTCTCTTGGGCAAGATCTCGATATTTACTCGGTTGGTTTCCATTTTCTTATGCCATACACTGCAGGTTCTTTTGTTTACTAGCCGTGGATCAGTGTCCCAATTATTATGATTCCCTCTATTCTTTCGTACCCACAGAAAATGATGTTAGTCCAAAGATTAGCCTTTCCCACTACCGTGTTTAGTTTCACTCTAACGACTAGCTTGCGCCGCCATCTTTTCCTTAACTTTACCTTTAAATCCCCAGATTTCCTACAGATTGTGGAATTTTCATCTGCACTTTTTTTTCATGACAATTAAGAATTCTTTTCTAATACTCCTCATTTCTGACTAACATCTAACAATTCTTGATCACATATCTTCTCATGACCGGTCAATTTAGTCTACAATATATGTTGCGCCTACGACAACTCGAATCTCAATTCCATAACGAAAGCTTCTAAAGATTATTCTGCAACGAAATCATATTGATTACCGTTTTTAATTCGGGTTCTCAAGAAAGATACGCTATCTACCCCGAAGAAGCTTATTCTAATTGTCCTATTTCTTAGATTACAATAACACATGCTTAAAAAGGCGTTAATTCTATCTACCTCCTCGTTGCAATAATCGAATATGCAGGTCGCTCACAATAAGCACCTAGGCGAACAAGAGTTTAGAAAAAAATGTGGAAGCGAAGCAAATGTCAACAAAGAAGAGGAGCACAATTACAAGCACTGCAAGATTCATGATAATATTACCGATGATGACGTCAATGATTTAGAGGAAATTCATCGTCCGGCTTTGAATGTGAACGTCTCTTCTCAATTACACGAGTTCACTAAATTCCGCGAGTTAACCCCAGAAATCAGAGAAATGATATGGAAGCTTGCAATAAACACCACATTCACCGAAGTCTACGAGAATAACCATCACTTGAGTACCATTGGATATCCAGAGGAGGAATTTATCTGGTGCTGCAAACTGATGTTAAGGCATGCTCATACCAGCTCCGAAGCTCGGTGGATTGTCGCAAGGAAAATGTTTCGCTTCGGCGGTGATGAATACAAACACCTTACAGAAAAAACGATGGATCGGTGTATCTTCCCGGTAGTGAACGAGATAACGCTCCGTAAATTCCATGATTTTCTTTCATGCTCAGTATCGGATGGTTTCTCGGGATCATGCGGAGGAATTTTGAGTGATGAACGTAAAGAAGAGAATGCAAAGCACTTGCAAAAGCTCCTCGAAGCTTAATCGTGCCTTTATGACTACGCCTGAGGTTATCCAACACCAGAGCTGAACGATTGTCCGAGTTGGCCAATAAACGATCAGCTTCCATCTTTCCAATGTTCGAAACGCCGCATACTCGCATAGAGCTGGATAGTTTAGTGCGTCTCGGAATTCGTGTGCTAAGACACAACTCCGGATTCCTCTTCGTCAACAATGATTCTCTAGATCACGAGCAAGGGAATCAGAACATCACCACAAATCCACGACCCTACAGATCATAATATACCAATACTTGACCACAGCCTGAACGAGTTATATTCCGAAGCCGCAGATATCAATCTTTGCTCAACCTCCATCTCGAGCCAAACTCCACACCAACCGCCACCACCCCCAAAATTTCCCTCGCTCTTCGCACTCCACCCAACCCATTCTCCCAACCATGCGAGAACCACCACCACCACAACATCCACACCCACCCCACTTCCACCACTCCCCTTCGACCCAAAATCCGCAGAACCATCTCACCCACCCCATCTGAAAGAGCCCTCTACCCCAGAATCTACAAACAGAAAAACAAAACTGCATCGACCTACCTAGTAGATACCATACCACCCCTCTTAACACGGCACATCATACCACATCACATCACATCACCACACCACATCACTAATACCGATACCGATATCGATATCGATACCTACGCGAGTACTCATTCCCATTATCGAAAAAGGCTCGACATGCAAACAATACTCTTATCTTAATAATATCAATTTTGATCCTTCGGGTTCATCTTCTTCTTGTTGATAGAAATCCTAGTTTATAATCTTTAATCTTTAATTTATAATTTATAATCAAACCACATCACATCATTCAGATGCCCAAACATTCCTGTTCGTTCTTTCTTAATCAGCTCATATAGGAGTGATACATCAAAACATACCCACGTATGCATACCTACCCAGTAATTCTCCTCATGGCTCTTCACGAAAATGAATTATGTACAAACACCGACACAAACTCAAACCCAAGCCCAAACTTCGCACAATTGACCACTCACCCAGACCGAAACCCAAACGTAAACGGAAGATTTATTGAATTCTTACAATTACACTATCTGTATGTAAAGCCTCAAAATCACCCCCTCCTCCCAAAAGTGTACTCCATGGAGTATACACACGTGTCAAATAAATTATCTTACAAAAAATGGAAACAAAAGTCCGCAAGAAACATACTCCTTCAATCCATCCCTCCGTGCATGCGTGTTTCCGTCCACTACCAAAGTTAATTCAAATTTAAAGTCCAGCAAATGAAAAAATACAAGCACCAAGCAATTCACTCATCCCAAGCGAGTCACCCCTTTTAAAAACAGTAGATAATACACGTCAGTTCCCATACTCGTCTACCCCCTAGTAGCCTCCAACGCCGCCGTCAACGGCACAACCCTCAAACTTCTCACTCTTTTCAAATCAGTTCCCCCTTGTTTTGCGCTCGGCTGTACAGTAATAGTTGGGGCTCTTCCCTCACTCCACTTCCTAAACACACTTTTCAAGTCTTTTGGGATCCCTTCGATGACTACTGTTGAAACAGGTACAAAAGGACGATCTTCCATGCCCGCTGAAAGAATCCCATATTCCTGTACGAATTGAAGTGCGGTTTGGAAGGGACCATAGTGGGACTGAGCTTTGGCGCCGATGACAATGTAGATTTCGAAAAAGGCATCAAGGATGTAGATACCAGTTGAAGAGAGGTCGGTTTGAGAGAAGGGGTTTATTTCGATTATCTGGAAGATGTCAGTGGGGGGTTGTGCAATGAGGGAAACAGAGACATACTTGTTCTTTGCCTGTAGCGGTAGCACAGAACAAACGAGCGGAATATTTGTTGTAGGCTGGCTTGAGTTTCCAGTGATCAGCTGATTGTGGAATTTGTTTGCAGTTCTCGAACACTCTCAAGAATGACGAAGGTTCATCGCCATCCTCAATTTCTTCGATATCACCAGTCATTGATATTTCCATTCCGAGGAGTCTGGCGCAACCATGCTCTTCAGCGGTACTACCTCTACCCTTCCATAGATATGTCTTGCCTGATGGTGAGGATATAAGATATGGAAACCCGGAGCACAAGACTGAAGGAGAATAATCAACCTCGTCAAATACCAACATTCCATATTGTTGTCTTGCGCAGAGTATATGAGGTGCGAGGGAATCATACTTGTTAGAAGATCCTCTTCTGATAATGATGATACCACCCAAAGCTTGGTAGAACTCTGGAGTTTCTTTGCCTTGTCTCAATGTTACAAAGCTTCCACCAAAACCTTTGGCTTCTCTCTGAGCAAATATCTCGGCGCCGGTGACAACACGTTCAGGAACTTCATCCCCAATCCACCAGTATACTTCTGTCACTCTTCTACCAGTCGCATTGGTAAATGTGTGGGGGCATAAGTACATCTCACGCTCAAAAAGAACACGCTCTTGATGAGTAGGAACAGACTGCTTCTTTCCATCTCCAAATAAGTAGAAAAGACTGGACTGCAATGTTCGTATCGTTGAGAATGTATCTTGTCGGCCCATTAAAACGCTTGCTGTATCGACTGCGTAAGTCGGAGTTGACTTGGGTTCCTCACCGAAGAAATCGGCGAGAAGTTGGGACGCTTCAGATGCTTGAGGTACTGGGGAGTAGGCCATGCTGGGTGAATGAAGGCCTGGGCTCATTACTGGCGATGTTAGTGTTTTTGTTGGAGGGGTGGGAAGAGCGCGAGCGGGTGTTGATTCTTTTTTAGATTTTGGTCCCATTCGTAGTCCTAGATCAATAGACTTATTTCGCTTCAATGGACTAATAGGCGGTAGACCTACACCTGCTAGTTTTATCTTATCGTCTTCATGAGAGTTGTTTCGTTTCAATGGACTTATAGGTCGTAGACCTGCGCCTACTAAAGCGGCTTTCTCATCTTCGTAAGTGGGTAACTGTATTGGAGAAGGTATGCGAGCAGGTGGTTCAGCAGTGGATCGACCCCATAATGCTGCAGTATGCTTGACTGATCTCGATGGACTGAGTGGTGGTGGGTGATCAGAACGAGGTGAGAATTGCGGTGGAGATTTTAACGAATTTGCTTTTCTTGGGGATAACGGAGCAGGACGAAGCTTTGCAGTCTCTGGCGATACAGGCTCATTGAATGTACGATCTTCATAAATTCTCGTTGGTGATGGAGATTTGGCAGGCGCTGGGGGCTCTGGCTTTGGTGGATCTGGCGAAACTATTGCCTCGAGCTTGTTGTGGTGTGCCTTTACCATGTTCTCGGGGAAATTAGCAATTTTGACGGAAGAAAGTGGTTTAGGGGCTTCCAACGATGGTGTATCCTTATTCTTTGGTGCTTCTTGTAGAAAAAGAGATCGTCTTCTCATATCTAGTTTCCGTGGCGATGAAGGCTGGGAAACTGGAGTGTTTTCTGGCACCTGTTCTGTGTTCAAGGCTGAAATCGTCTGCTTTATTGGGCTTGTAGCAGGCGATGAAAGCTGCTCAGACGTAGTGAAAGGCTTGGTAGGGAATGTAATGGGAGCTTTTTCTTCAGCTCTTTCCTCAGGTTCTGGCGCTGATGTAGTTTGGGTTGGTGCGGCTGTAGATGGCGCCTTTCGTCGTGGTCCACGGGCACGCCCCTTGGTCATATGTGTGAGCTGTGGTCCATTCTCGCTGGCTTCGGGATTAGTTGTCGAAGTGCTCATACTGATTGTACGCTGAGATAACGAGGCACTTGAAGACCTTGAGGTCTCACTAGCAAGTGACGGCGGGCCTCTGGCAAGTAAATCTGCGAGACCAGGATTAAAACGTCCAGCAAGCTTACCTCCGATTGCATTCTTTTCTTGCATGCGTGCTGGGGCACTGGTTTCCTTGACTAAGTTTGGAGTGGGACTGGCAGAAGCATTACGCTGTGGTGAACTAGATTCCCATGTCGATGCAATTATATTAGAAACGGAACCGTTTCTTCCAAGGGTGTTTCTTCTCCGCAACGCTTCAGGTACAACATTCTCCCGACTTTCGCTACTGGCGGATCTTGTAACACCGCTTCCCTCAGCTTGTGCTTTCTTAAAATCCTCTTTCTTTTTCAATATGGCATCTTTGAATTCATCTTTGCGTTCCGTCTTTATAGGACCTCCAGTAAGGTTAAGACCTGCCTTTCCACGTGTGATATTGTCCTTGAGCAGATCCGGAGCAATGTAACTTTGAGTTTTCGTCCTTCGTAGCTGACCAAAGACGTTCTTAAATTCTGGCTCTTCTTTGGGCTTTTCATCAGCAGGCGCCTGGCGTGATTTCAAAACAGAACGGAAATCGTTTTTTGGGGGAGTTGTGGGCCTGGCTTTCACTGAACTAGCAGGTGAATTTAGATTGGCTTTGGGTGTCCCAGATGGTGTGGATGTAAAATTTGTATTGAGTTTTGGTGTGGTATCAGAAATGAGAGTGGAAGCGGAGGGTGTCGATGGTCTTTCGGCTTTTGTATTCCCAGCGGCGCTCTTACTGTCCTGATTAATCATGCTCTCAATGTTTCGCTGAGGCGTAATGCCAGGAGAAAATGCCGTTGGGAAGCCTCGAATACTTGAAGGTGTTGACAATGCGCCAGGAGGAGGGGATCTCATTAGCCCGCCAATGTTCACCTCGTGCTTCATGGTCTGACTTCTACCCAAGTCGACACTCCCTTTCTGTTTTGCTCTGTTGATTTCTGACATCCACGATGGTTGTTGAGGCGGCGGTGTGGCTTTAGGCTTCGGCGATTCAGGTTTGTTTAACGCGCTCTCGAGCCAACTAGATTTGGTAGGACTCCATCGTCTTGAGTCTGCAGTTTTCGTAGGACTAACAGGCAAACTATCATCTGCTGGAGGCGATTGATTCCCACTATCCACCTCTTTAGCTTCGGCCGGAGTGTAAGATCTAGCTGTTGCCAGAGATGGTCTCATAAAGTTGGAATTATCATTCATCGCAGAATTTGTCACATTGCTTCTCATAGAGCTTGCTGTGCCCGGGCGGTGGAGTTCACCATGACTCGAGGTAGGTCTTGACGCAGGCCTCGAGGGAGAAGTAGATTGATTATCCACATTAGTGTCAAAAGACGAATTCTTCCGATCTAATGATGGTGAAGCAACTGACCACCGCTTGTTCATACTCTCCGATCTTTTCATCATCGCACTTTGAACAAATCCACCCATTCCTTTTGTTGGAGAATTGGGCCGGTCTAGTCTATCGGGCGATATGCGACCCTGCGAAGGTGACATGGCTAGGCCTCGAGTATCCGACGAACTGTCAGCAGTAGGCGGATCCAACCTCTGGGCGTCAGTCACTGGGATTGGTGATCCCATGCCAAGACCCGGGTTGCTCTGAAATGACATTCTAGAGCCGCTTCCATATGAAATACTATTTCTCGCTGGAGGCCGTGTGGACGATCTTGTAGGAGTTGAAGAAGAGTCTTTGGCCTCGTTCGGTGTCTTGTCTGGCGTGGAATTATTACGAGCCATCCCTGGCATCTGGATTGACCCGTGTGTTGCTCTTTCTTCGTCTTCCACCTGGTTCTTCCTATAAGCTGGTGAATTAACGCCTCGATCAGCGGTTTGCCTAAACCAAGCTGGATCTTTGGATGCTAGTGATTGCGCAATTTGTTCTCGAGAGGGGGTACTGTCATCTGCAGACGTGGTATTTTCGGGTGTCGGTGTGGTTGTTTTTGATAGTACTACCCTATCTGTAGCAACCATGGATAAAGGTCGACTTCGCGGTTTGTCGGAAGGTTCTGGTCTGCGAGCCCATGATAAAGGTGAATGTCTTGAGGGCATAGCATTCGACGGTGAATCTCTAAACTGAGAGGTCCGCTTCAAATCCGGCACTGAATTTAAGGCCATTTCGTCTACGTCGTTGTCAACAACACTCTCGCGCCGAGACTCTGAAGATTGGTCGTCAGAATTTGAAAGAATGCCTGATATCGGTCTTCTAGGTGTACTCATAGGAGAGGACTTCGTAGGTGAGATAGATAAGGCCCTTTCTGAAGTAAACATTAGCAAAAAGTACGTTTCCGACCTATCATATTATAGCATGGCGACGGGCGGAACAATGTCTCTCAAAAGAAAGTTTAAATAGAAATCAATTACCAGCTCTGCGAGCTTGTCTTTCTTTTCTGCCTTGCAATATTTCTTCCTCTAACTTTCTTGTGCGGTCTTCGTCTTCTTGGTCCCGTTTATTGCCCAACTCCTTGATCCGCTGCAGGAAATCGTTGACATCGGGCTCTCCTTCGGTGTTCGACATGTTTATATGAGGCGGCGGCACAAAGACACGGGAGAAGAAATTTAAATGGTGTATTTCAGAATACAGGACAATCCAAGTTACAACTCGGCGGGGTAAACGCGTTTGCACGAGGGGTCGAGGTTGTTGAGTACCTCAAAGGATTGTTCTAGTAAGGAAGGTTGAAGCTTCCAAGGTTCGCTTGGTCAAGGTTTCATAAAGTTCATAACTTGAGCTGCAAGCTTTCATTTAAGTAAGGTTACAAGCACCTGGATATGGGCTGTTGCCATTTTTCTTTTTACAACTGTACATACATAAAACGTGGCACATATTCTATCGTCGTATACTTGCGGGCTTCGAAAAGTCATGACAGATGTATTGATGCACGCACACTTCTCACGGCCACAAGTCTTGAACATTCTACACCTGCCTACCTGTGAACCTTTTCATAATGGGCCAACGTCTAATGGGCGTACTTCGCACAGTTGCTTGAGCGGCGGCTGTCACACAATTACGCGCTTACTAACAATAAACAACAGAAGCTCCTGTGTCCCCAAACCAAGAAGATCCTGGCCCGATTATCAATTTTTATACGAAGGGGTAAGGAAGGTTATTAAGGTACGCCCATCTAGGTAAGCTGGCACGGCTGGGCACAGAAACAAATGCCACTAGAGAAGTCCCAAATTAAAATAAACAAACAAAACTCTTCTTTTCGTAACTATGCCACTAAATGGGTTGAATGGGATATCCCTAGTATTGGGTTGAACGAATTTCGGAGATCCACCAGTGGTCTAGGACTTCCGTATAGGTAGGTAGGCACGGTAGGTTCCTAGTAGGTCCTCTATTTCGGTCGTAGTGAGCTTTTCCGACTCGTTCACCGACATCAATATAGAAATAATCGTTCCTTGGAGTCTTCGACAACCCAAGTCAATCCTTCGTCCAAATTCTCGCCTGTGATCGCGCTGCAATTGATGATGTGCCATTTGTGCGTCCGAATTTCATCTAGCACCAACATCTATTTCCGGTTAGCACGTTCACATCTCTTGACGACGCCCTTCACGCCTGCATGTTTTTCAGTCTTCACTCACATCTTTTATTTCTGTCTTGGACATGCAGCCGTTCACATCTGTCTTGTTGGCAAAAACAAGAAGACTCGCCCCAGAAAGTCTCTATAGAGGTATCAGTTATGGGCGTTGTAAAAATTCAATGCTTCACTATTGGCAAACCTCTTCCTGGAGTAAAGCATGCAACTCTTCCTTGCAATCTTCAATGCGTAGACGGTCGGTGGCATCAACCACCCATATCAACGCATCAGTCTTCTCAAAATAGTTTCTCCAGTATGATCGGAGAGTCTTTTGACCACCGACATCCCCTGCGATTGTAAGGTTCAGTATGCATTTTACTAGAAACAGCGGAAAGTTAAAGAGGTAATACAAATGTTCAGCTTGTAACTTTAAATGGTCAGCGTGCTGCAACTTCTTCATAGGTGGCATAAGATGTACCCGGAATGCTCAATAGTTTTGATGATGAAACCCAGTGTTGGGCTCACAGTATTGACATCTTCGCCCATAATTCTTTTGACTATCGTAGTCTTGCCAGCATTGTCCAGTCCGCTGTGCGAAAAATGAAAAAACAGACGATCAGCAAGGAAAAGATTGTCAGGGGGAAGAGCAGTCTCATACAGCATCAAAATCCTCATCTCCTTGTCCTTGAGTCTTGCCTTGCGTAATATGGATAACATCTTTATCAGCCCCTTTCTATGTCGTCGTTGGAATTGCTTTCCTCAAATGTTTATCGGAGGGAAGAAATGAAGCGTTCTGCTCACATTCGATGGAGAGGTGAATAAAGCACGTGACGTCTTCCAATGCTCTGGAGTCGCAACACATTCATTTGAAAAGTAGATCATTGAATGAAGATTTTCTCACAAAGAGACCAGAATGGTCAGACTGTCATTCGCGGCTGCTGGAGATATTCTCGCGTGCTTGTTAGTTTGCACAACGAGATGTCAATGTTTCGGTACCGCGAGTTGTAGCTTCCCGATCTAAACCACAATCTCTCTTGTAATCACTTTTCCACAAAGGCGTCAAAGATAGACAAATGGGACGATGTGTGATTCATAGACTGGAAGCCCTTCATGCTCTCCCCAATTCGAAAGTTCAATATTGTTCTGCGAAGACGAAAAAGGTCCCAACACTCATGAAGATTCCTCCGCAACAAATCCCTTCCAGTTAATCAGCAGCATAATTCACCTTCAAGCTCGTCTCGAGAACACAATAGAATATAACTTCCCAGCCACTACAATAAAAAATTGCCTAGGTGCCTTGTTGTCGCTTTCTGTTGAAGGCATCATTCCTTTCTCCTACAAAGTCGGTATCAAATTCTTCGTATTTTCCTCAACCGACTATACACACACACAGACAGAACTACTATCTAATTTACTCACGGTTTCTCTCCTTCACCTTGTTTAATATTCCACCCACAAATAGCGAATCACTTTTGCAGTTTCGCTCCTTTTCGCGGGTCTCTGCTACTTTGACAATTACAATTCATACTCTTCGCCACCAGATATCTTTGTGCATTTACTTCCGCCTTAGCAATGGAAAATCCCTCTAAAATGATCGTTTCAACGGAGAGAGACGAAGAGTTTGAAAAGGCCCGAATCAAACGCCTCCGAGGTGACTTTGAACAAGATTTTCTCGCATTCAAAGACGAGGTACTTGAGATCGCCGGTAAGGTAAACGGTCTTGGTTCATCGCGATTCGCGGTTGGTCACCAGAAGTTCTATCAAGTCACGCCAGGCGGTCCGAGAAATCTTGACCTGGATGAAAACTCTCTGTGTAGACAAACACCTTCACCGCCACCAAACCCGGCGAAAATGAGCGTATTGGCAGGAAATAAAAATCTGGCCTCCCAGTTATCAAAGTTAGGGGGGCTAAATAATTCTCGCTGTAAGTGTCCTTCCCTACATCGATTATTTCGCTCGCTGACTGTACCAGTTTCTCCCAAGGTTGACGACAATGTCATCAATAGATTTTACTCTCAAAGCGGTTCCGGGGAAAGTGCATCCAAAGCAAATGCGGCCATCTCTACCCCAACCGAGCTGAAGAGTAGATCTACTTCTTTGTATGGCTCAGCCAAGTCTTTCACACCTCGGGCTCTCGAGGAATCGCCTTCTAGTCGCAGCGGCGGTGTTTCACTGGCTCTAGTTTGTCTACCTTTTAGTTTCTGGTTGCTATTACTGACTATGTACTCAAGTGCTCAACCACCGTTGTCAAGGATTTCGTAGTCAAGAAGCCAACTCCTGAGAAGCTGATAGAGCAGAGGCTCCTAGCAGACTTTCACAAGCGCATGGGTAAATCTCAAAGTGTCAATTCACCCAAAGTCGACAGCGCCAATGAATTTATTAAGGCCTCAGTCTTGGTATGGCTTTTGATCTATCATCGATTTACATTACTAACTTTGATTCAGTCCTCTGTTACTATGGTCCCAGATGCTGAAGAAATCACTACTGTCAATGAAAAAATCTCAGTCGCAAGCCAAGAGCTCTCTGTTGATATTGGTTCTGTTGCAGCTTCTTCTATCCCAGCCGCACACACCACCAGCTCCCCAGTGCAAGCTTCAGTTCCGGGTGGTGCAGGTAACGAGTCGCGTCCATTGACCACTCTTGCCCAGAAAGTCATTTCCGGCCGTCCCTTGATGAAGGATAACGAGTTTATGAGAATGCTACTTAAGGATAAACAAGAGAAAGATTTGAAGAGAAAGTTTGTCGCTGCAAAGCAACTAACAACACAAAAGGAAGATTTCAAGGGTATACATCACTTTTAAAACTGAAAGATTCTTCAAAACTAGAAAAGATCAAGGCTAACAAAATTGTGCACCACTAGTGAATATACAACGTGTGGAATCTGGTACTACTCCTCCTTCCCTGCAACCCCAAACCTCTACAAACGAGGGGGTAAACTCGAATAACAATAATACACCTGAGCACAATTTAGGTGAATTATATTGGCGCTGCCTCCAGACTGATTTAACAATTACTGATAGCTTTGTCCAGAATCCCCTAATACTGAAAATTCGGCCTTCCCTCAAAAACAGAACTCATACACAAAAATGTCGAACAAGCCTCTAATTCCAGCGCCAGTTAACCCAGTAAGCAGCTAAATACTTGATCTGCCCATTTTCTCTTACTTTTACACGATTTCTACCCTCTGAATTAATGTTACATTCGCTAGCTCTCTTTCACCCCTATATCTGTCGTGATTATGAAGAGTATGAATCTTGCTGACTTACACCCCTACAGTGGACCACTGCAAAGCTGACTCAAGGCAAGACTCTAAGCAAAGCAGATGAAGACTTCCAAACATTCATTGCGAATAAAGCAGCTGCAGCTGCGGAGGTACGAGCACAACAACGACAAGTTGTTACGCAGCCTATATCACCAAAGCCCGCTCCAAGAAAGCAAACACAAGCCGAAGAAAATAAAGAAAAACGCAAGTTAGCTGCTGGAACGGCCGATTTCAGTGTCTTACTTGCTTGCCGCTTCGCAGATCCCCCGATCATCAAGAAAGGGAATATCTTCAATAAAAATCCTTTCGCCGAGAAGGTTATTAGTGCAATGAGTACAATTGACGATAACCATGCGAACACTGTTAGTAATTCGGCAGCTTTGAAGGGCGAATTCTCTCAGGACAAGATCTCCCACGTTGCTGTTCACAGTTTCGCTCCACCAAAGGAGAAAAAGGCTTCCATTCTTACCAACGCAAAAGTCAACGATCCATTGAATGGAAAGCTTGCGGACAACGTAAATCAAGCTGGCAGCTTAGTCTCTTCACCTCCATTTTGGTCAATCTCTAGCTTCTCTGACATTGGCGATAAGTTGGAAAAGGCCGAAATTGGCACAGAATCCAAGGAAGGCGTTCGTCTTTCTGAAGCAAAAGATGCAAACTTGATCTTGCGTGATTGGGATGGTAGCTGGTGTACACCACCAATTTGGGAGGAGCGTGGAGCTTTTGATTCTGCTTACATTCCATCTTACATTCATGAGTGGTCTAATAATGTCAGTCCTGTGCAGCCAGTCACAATTGCTATCGACACCTCTGCCGAAGGGTTTAGATCTGGCGAATATCATGTCAACAACGTCATCCTTTCCAAGGCACCTTTTCATGAGCCAACAATTCCTGGTAAGTCTATTTCTTTGAAAAATTCATACACTTAGATTTGGTTTCACGAATTAACTTTGTAACTAGATATCTTGAATGCCTCCAATGAACAAAAGAGACTCCATCAAACTGCAGCCAAAGACGCAGCAGCCTACTTCAAGGATGTAGAGAGGGTTCGAAAAGCACAAGAAAAATCTGTCATAGCAAGTAATGCTCACTATGAGCAGCAAATGGCAAAAGACCCTGAGCCAAACTCATCTGCTCCTAAGATTGAGATTTATCTACGACCAGCTACCGAAGCTGACGCAAAGCACGTTTTGGAGATTTACAATCATTACATACGCGAGTCCTACATCCCAGAGGATCAAGACGAAGTCACTGAGAATGACATTCTTTACCTCATAAAGGTCACCAAGAAAGATAAGTTGCCCTTCGTGGTTGCCGTCAAAGGTTGCATTCCAGCGAAATCCGCCAATCCAAAGGTCAAGACCAAGTTACCGCAGTATGAGAATATCGTTGGCTTTGGATACACAGAGACTCGTGGTTGTGGACTTACTGGAAGATCTGATGGTCGATCCAGGTTTACACACAATATACACTTTTATGTTCACCCTGAATATACTCGCAAGGGAATTGGTGGTTGTGTTCTAGATCGTCTCCTCGTGGTTTCAAGTCGTGCTTGGTCTAGTCATGGTGGATACAACTGGCTCAACCCTGATAATGATCCTGCCTACGGCCACGGTTGTGGCGCCCGCTGTCACCAACTTATTATCGAGGTTCCCGTCAAAAAAGATGACCTCAATTACGAGTGGATGAAGAAGCTCTTGCGCAGCTTCTGGTTCGTGGATGAAACTCGATTCATCTCTGTTGGCAGAACTTCTGTATTGAAGAGTCCAGTAGAGTGGCTCGACGTCGTGCACTTCCAAAAGGAAGTTGAACATTCAGGTGAATTCACACATATGGTTTAGCTATCTTAATCACGAACGCCATTGATCGACGCAATCTCGACTTTCGAATAACCAATACCCATTATTTCTCTTTTCCTTCTATTCTTCTCAATATGTCACTATTGTAGCTTCCACCACTCTGGAGGCGGCCGTGGTTGAGATCATATTGACTTTAATTATTTGTCTTTTTGAGGGTGATAATCTAGGGAAAGGCTCTGGGTGTGAAGAATTTGGAGTTGACAAAATGAAAGAAATGATGGAAACATTGAACAATGGAATACAATTTGCGAGGAGTTTCTACCCTTTGATGCTAAAATACTCAAACATCTGCAGTTCATAAACGAATTGAGCTGAACGTACTTAAATTGAGAAATACACAGAAAATAATACAAGAAATCATGTGATATTGCTACTAACATAATTATGAAACATAATTTATGCAATTTTTTTGTCGAGTTTGAGATTTATGCAGTTTTTCAAAGCTAACCAATTTTGTCAACAAAAAAAGATTCTGCCAGGCGGTACAACCACTCTCTAACTTTTTTTCTCCAGTGATCGAAAATCTCAAGTCAGTATAAACTAAACATGGCACCCAAACGCAATCGCGACGATGACTTTGTTCTCACGCTATCAGATAACGAAGGCGAAGACTTAACCAATGTCGTCGAAGAGGAATTGCCTCTAGATCCTTCCTCGAACAAAAAACGCAAACGCAACGATGACACTGCTTCCACAAAAAAGTCCAAGAAATCAAAGAAGAAGCCCGAGGAAGAAGATGTGGAAGAAGAGGGAATATGGGGAATCAAAGATGCAGATGACGGGGCAATGGATTCCGATTTTGAATTTGCATTGGAAGCAGACGGAACAGGTGGCGCGGATTTGGAGGAGTTTGAGGGTTGGGGATTTGATGGAGCGAAGAAGGGACTCAATGGGGGTGATAAAAAAGCAGTGGATATCGATGAAATAATTGCAAGAAGAAGAGAAAAGAAGAAGGCCTCTGGAAAGAAGGGAGAGGCAGATGACGAAGTAATGGTAGATCAAGAAGACGCCACAGCTTCGAACGAAGAACAAGATGCGCCCGAGGGTATGGATTTTGAGGATGAAGATGATGAATTCATGGCCGAAGATGGATTTGGAATGGGTGCTGGATCTGCGGAAGAGTCTGGAGCAGAGGAGGATTCCGATGCAGAAGATGACGAAGAGGGAGAAGATGACGATTCAGATAACGATTCAGTTGCATCTCCGGCACCTCATCCAGACGACGCAGCTTCTGAGGCTTCCGACGAAGATGAGGATATGGACGATGACCCAGAAGAAGCTGCTAAGAGAGAAGCATTTTTCGCTCCTGAAGAAAAGCCAGTCAAGGGTGCAAAACAAGAACTCAATACAACATTTCAAAGCATGTCATTATCTCGACCAATTCTTCGAGGTCTTGCCACAGTCGGTTTCACGCAACCTACGCCAATTCAATCGAAAACTATACCTGTTGCTTTACTTGGAAAGGACGTTGTCGGTGGAGCTGTTACTGGTTCTGGAAAGACAGCAGCATTTGTTGTTCCAGTTCTTGAACGTCTTCTATATCGACCAAAGAAAGTACCAACCAGTAGAGTGGCTATTCTTATGCCAACTCGTGAATTGGCAATCCAATGTCATGCAGTTGCTACGAAACTTGCAAGTCACACTGATATTAAATTTTGTTTGGCGGTCGGAGGTCTTAGTTTGAAAGTTCAAGAAGCCGAGTTACGTCTTCGTCCAGATGTCATTATTGCCACTCCAGGTCGTTTCATCGATCACATGCGCAATTCCCCAAGTTTCACTGTCGATACATTGGAGATTTTGGTTCTCGATGAAGCCGATAGAATGCTTGAAGCTGGTTTCGCCGATGAGTTGAATGAGATTTTAACGACTATTCCTAAGTCAAGACAGACTATGTTGTTCTCTGCAACAATGTCTTCATCTGTAGACAATCTTATTCGTGTTGGTCTTAATCGACCTGTACGATTACTTGTTGATTCCCAGAAGTCAACTGCGGGTACTTTGGTACAAGAATTCATTCGTCTTCGTCCAGGAAGAGAGGGTAAACGCATGGGTTATCTTTTGTACCTCTGCGCAAATGTCTACACTGATCGAGTCATTGTATTCTTTAGACAAAAGAAGGAGGCTCATAGAGCGCGTATCATCTTTGGATTGTCTGGTCTTAAAGCTACTGAACTGCACGGTAGCATGAGTCAAGAACAGGTATGCTTCTACTTCTACTCCCGTCACCTATATTCACTAACTAATAAATTCAGCGTATCAAAAGTGTAGAAGCGTTCCGTGATGGAAAAGCCTCATTCCTTCTCGCTACTGATCTTGCCTCCCGTGGTCTTGATATCAAGGGTGTTGACACAGTAATCAACTACGAAGCCCCACAATCTCACGACATCTATCTTCATCGTGTCGGACGTACAGCTCGTGCTGGTCGTTCGGGACGCGCCTGTACTATTGCCGCAGAACCTGATCGTAAAGTTGTCAAAGCAGCTGTAAAGGCTAGTCGTACACAAGGAGCCAAGGTTGTCAGTCGAGTGATCGAGGCTAGCGAGGCAGATAGTTGGAGCGAAAAAGTTGATGAGATGGCAGACGAGATTGAAGAAATTTTGAAAGAAGAAAAGGAAGATAAGATTCTCGCGCAAGCAGAAATGGAGGTTCGCAAGGGACAAAATTTCATAGATCATGAAGCGGAAATCAAGGGAAGACCTAAGAGAACATGGTTTGAGACTGAGAAGGAGAAGTTGGCGGCCAAGAAATTGGGTGTTGAGGAATTGAATGGCGTGGTGGGCGGAAAGAAGAAGGGAAAGTTGAGTAATAAAGATAAGAAGAAGTTGGATGACAAGGGAGAGAGATTAGAGGGGAGGGTCTGGAAGAAGGGCAGACAGGAGAGAGATGGAAAGGGCGTTTTGGCCAAGGAGAAGGGGAAGAAGAAGGTTAAGGGTGGAAAACCTCCTGGACCGGGTGGAAAGAAACCTATGAGGCCTATGAGGACTGGCGGTGCAAAGAGGAAGTAGATGAGTAGATTAAGATTAATACTGGGGGTGGTAGAGAAAAGTTGAGATACCAATCCATTGTTTTATTATGTGTATATGAGTATGTATCAACTACGACATCTTGATCAACGCTTTTCCTCAACCCATCTGATGTTGTTCGGCATGCTATGAAACAAAACAGAAAATATCAAGTCGCCCGCCTTGAGTGATAGGCCTGGAATCTCCATGTATAGTTAGTCATACTTCGATTCAAGCAGACACTCCCAATCAAAACGAGAATCACAATCGCCAAAGAACAACACTCAATGCAATATGATACACACGTAGTATTAATGATAAACATATGTTAATTTTTGTGTTTTCATCTCATTCCCTCATATTCACATTCCAATGCATTTACACATTCCGCATTCCGCATACTTCTTTAAGTCTCAAGTCTCAAGTCTCGAGTTTCCTCGCTACCCCTCCCAACATCTTGTCTGGTGTCATATACATACGATTGATTTCCACTCCAGCGACTCCTTATTTGCAAGAAAAATAATAATCAGAAGTACCCAGTCCTTCCCAGTCCTTCCATACAGCCCTCGTGAGAAATTTTCTCCGTTTTCCGTTTGCCCTAGAAAGAACCCATCCCTGAAGCAAACCGACCGACCGACCACCCAAACCACCCAAACCACCCGACCAAGGATGTGGTTTTTCCAATACCTATCCTACCTATGTACAAAACAGACTGGCACTAAACCACGTAGAAATCCAAACCCAAACTCCAGACGCAGAATTATATACTTTTCTCCATATTTCCTATTCAAAATCACCCCAAGCAAGAACGATAAAGGTCGATGCTTGATCAATGCCCGCCCATACTGCTACCTCCATTTACTCCACCCATATTCATACCCATCATACCCTGGCCACCCATTCTCATTTCGAAGTCTCCCCCAACGGAATTGCCTCCAAACGCATCATCATTCATTCCGTCCACATTGGCCGGAGGCGGACTCAAATTGAAAGGAGGGTACCATGCGTTGGACATTCCGTTCTCAAGACCCATCATGTCATACCCGTTTCCCATTCCACCCAGGCCAATATCTCCCCAGTTCAACATTGATCCATCGCCATTATGATTTGCGCCTGGCGTACCACTATTGTTCATGCTGCCATTCATACTATTGCCATTTATGACGCCACCATGCAATCCATTGCCATTCATAGCCGAGTGATCCATTGTCGCGTAATCGAATCCTAAAACTTCATTAAGTTGCCGCTGGTTTATGTTGTGTGGTTGTTGCGATCGTTGCGACCGCATGAGGAGATCGTGATGATTAACATACTGTGGTGGCGGATAGAGAGCAGCTGGCGACATAATATTTTGGTTGTATGAATTTTGAGGTGCTTGTTGAGATGCCATCTGTGGATGCGAGGATGATGGGGTCGATACCTGCATTCCTTGGTGTGAAGCTTGCATATCAGAAGGCATGGTTTGCATGGTATCCAGCTGTGGGGGGCGTGAAGGCTGTGATGTAGATTGGGTTCTTTTGACTTTTTGCTTTGCCGGCTTAGAATGTGGTTGTTTTGGGGAGGGGGTAGGCAGATCCTTGACGTAATTCGCTACAGTCTTTAAGTCCGACTTTTGTTCGAGAACAGCATCGTCCCCCTTCTCCTTCTTGACAGCTGCAGCAGGATCTTCAAAGTCAGACTGTGATACACCGTGTGGGAATTTATCAAACCAGTCGCCGTATTGAGGAATGCTTGAACTCGAGTCATTACTTGAACCAGCGATAACTTTGTCTGCACATGTTTTATAATGGCTTCTAAGAGTTTCGGATAATGAGTGAAACATGCCCCAATGTTTCTTCATCATTGTTATGTATCTTAAAGTAGTTGTAAGGTGCTTCCTAGAAGACTCTTCCAAACTAGAATTCCCCGAAAAGATACCAAGGACTAAAAGCATACTAGCCGAGAAGGCACAGTACCCAACGAAAGGTGCAGTGAGGGACATGGATTTTCCGTCATCGATAAGTCCGGCGATGTGACCGGCTGCTTCTATCGATTTGGACTCTGCTTTAGTCACGAATTCCTTGGGGGTATCGGATCGAGGTCCACTTCGTTCTATAATTGCCGGATAGTGATTGAGGACTAAATTAGATTGTTCAATGACAATATAAAGGAATATGAACTGATTTGCCAATCCCTCGGATCGGTGTGAACTAAGATTTTCAGCATTATATACCATCTCTTTCGGCATGGCTTCTTGAAAATCCTTCAATTTCTTGATTAGGCTAGAATACTTCGATTCTGGTGACCATATAGGATATGGATCTTTGTCGAAACCACCTTGATTAAAATGCGTGACAATATTAGAATATAATGCAATAGATCGAATCACATATGCCGCTACACCTAGATTTTGTTTTGGGCTGGTCAAACTTGTACCACTAGGCGTGTTCAGATTTGCAACCTCCCCATGGAGACTCTCTGTTGGTCCTGGAATGTCGAGTACAAACATATTCTCCTTCACAGGCAACTGAATCTCAAGAGTTTCTTCTTTGACAAAAGTTGGTCGACCAGTCCCAGAAGATTCAAATCTATCCATGAGAAAGCATGCCCACATCGTTCGTCGCCGTATTTCCCTATCAATGAAGCTGAGTTTCACCGCATTGCCTTTTTCGTCAACTTTCGGCTTTTGAGGGTCGTAGTCAAGATCTTTATGAAGTTGTAAAGCATATGCCATCCGGATTGCTTGCCCTGCCAATGCCCAACTTCTACCGCCGTGACAAGTGCCAAACTCATGAAACCCCAGAATCAGCAAGCACGTCAAAATTGTGATATTTGGGAAATCGTATCGTTTCAAAACAATATCACGAGCTTCAGAGGCCCACTCTTCCCCTTTTAGAAAGGGCGGCGCTGCAGTCAATTCAACATGATCGGAAAATCGAGCTGCGCATGCACAGACGGCTAACACTAGGACAGGAGGAAGTGCTTCAGACCTGCAAATTTTGTTAGTATTCAAATCAAACTGCCTGTGTCAAAACTAACTTTAATTTCATCATGAAGCTGGGCTTGTGTAGCAAGTGATACGTCTGGCCATAAATCTTTTCGAAGAATACCTCGGCCAGGTGCTCTTGAAGCTCTCGCGAAGGTAGCTTTTCTTTGCCATCTTTCAGTAGTTTGCTTTCTGCGTCCTCCTGTGCTAGTAAGACCTTGGATTTCAAAACCGTTTTGCCAATTTCCTTTGAGGATTTAACTGCCGACTTTGACCAATCATTCAAATCTGGTCCAAATGCTTCTTCGGCGGGTCGCTTTTTTCCAGCAGAAGTTTTAGATGGTAACGTTCCAGGAATTGGAGGCTTGACATTAGCTCTTGCTAATGTAAGCGTGCCATTTTGTTCTTTTTGTTCTTCCTTTGGCATAGTATTCATGATGCGTGTTTCCATTCGCTTTATCCTCTTGTCAAGCATTGCCATATAGTCCGTCCTTGGGGTCGCTTTTTTTGTCGTGACCTTATACACACAAGGAATTTTTGACCTGGTGCAATTTACACATGCGGGCTTCTCTCCTGAGCAACGGATCTTTTTTCTTCGGCATGCTGTACATGCCAGTGGCAATCTTTTTCGCTCTTTACCCGCTTTTGTTTTGAGTTCGGTCCATGCCGGTGCCAATTCAGGTTTGTCCTTTCCTTTCTCTTCACTGCCATCCCCAGAACCTCCTGTATTCACCTTGAGATCATCCACCATAGGGGTATCGCCTTGGTGGAAATTTCCTATCATTCGATTGCTCGTGGGACTTGCTTCATCTGACCCCCCACTAAAGCTAGGTTGCCGAGCCGTTGGCCCAGATATGCTGCCATAACCATTTCGATGCATGGGAGGTATAGATGATACGGAATCTCGATGTTCGGTAGAATTCGCAAGATTAAATGGATCTGAAGTACCATCCAGCTTCAGCTCGCCTGGAGTTACGGTATTCTCCCCGAATACATAGGGAAACTCAAATCCTTCGAGATTGGGCGCTCCTAATACATCAAGGGGCGGGGTATCCTGTGCTAACAGTTGATGAGGATGATTTGCATTCTGGTAATCAGAGGCACTCTGCGCCTGAAAGTTTGGATGTTGACCCGAGGGCATCATTTCTGTGAAGCCCTTCTAAGATCTTATTACTTGCTGTGTAATGGCTGTTTCACAGAACCATATGCATTTATTGTTCCAGACCCCTAATCCGCCTAAACACCACCACTTCTAATAACTTTGTGAACCCTGAGTCTCTGAGCAGTCCGCGAATTTGTTAAGTATTCATATGTGTTTCAATCGCAACGCATCGAAAATTCAGATCTCGGATATTCGGTAGGTTCGGATGACGTCGATGTGTGAGTGCTTTGATGAGCAGCTAAGTTTGCAGCTGTGAAACAGTTTGAACTTCGCGACTGAGTGATTTTTGGTGAATTTGCTATGTCGAACTGAGTTGAGTTATGGCTCTCATTCCAAAAATTGAGGAATTGATCTTGAAGCATGCGGATAAGGTACTTGCAAGGTAGGGGTTGCAGTCGCACAATAATCACGAAATTCAACAGGTAGGTAGGAATTGCCTAGGTATAATGGAGGTGTAGAAATCTATGTAACTATGTACCTCTTAGTATGGGATCTACGACATAATAGGTAAATAGAGAGAGTAAGCCAAAAGTATACTGCTGGGATTACATACGTGCCGCTTTGAAGATAATTTCTGTCCAGGTATTTTAGCAACTGGACCGTGCACAAAAACATCTCCCCTTCTTTGAGTGTACGATATAAGATGCTGCTTTTATATTTGGTCTATTTATTGTATGTATGTATATACATATGTATTCTATCCATTGTATTCCAAAGCTGGTTCAAGTACTTGCTTGGAAAGCAAATATACATGGGAGATACCGATCATGAAGCCTGATCTGCCTGATACCTAGGTAACCTATGATATCGAAAGAAAGTTCTTTGAAAGGGATGCAATTCGAATATTTGTCATGGTTGAAATGCTTCCATAGATGTCTTGGTTTTACAGTCTCACGAGTTCCTTTACCCCAATCATGAAGCAAAGACGCGGCATGTACTATATGTATTGATTCTCCAAGCCTGGGGTGTGCGAAGTGATCACTAGGTTGTTAACTCGGTCTGCAGGAAGGAGATACCGCTGTGGGATGTCGTTCTGCAGGGACTTGAAGCATTGCTCTCCAGTAATATTCATGTTCACACCCACCCAAGCTATCTGCAATGGCATGCTCAGCCTGATACTCGACGCACTATGATATGTATGGTTGGCCTTAAAAGGAATCAGCACTATGTTGGAACTCAAGATCCTAGAATACCCACAAATTTGAATTTCGATGATCTTCACAAAGCAGCCTCCAAGTTCAGCTGTTTTCCTCGGAGTATGGGACATACCCCACGTAGGAAGGTTCCTCAGTTTGTCTCTGGCCATGCTCCAGATACGAGCGTCGAGCCCAGCTAGATACACTTGACCGTCGTATGGGATGGGGGAGTACGAACTTCAAAGTCGGGAATGAAACAAGTTAGGATCCAATGATCTTAAGTTAACGGCGATTCCTCAGTGGGATCCCGAAAGTGTGCTGTAAAATAATACTGTAGTCGGTTTTACATCCCTATCTCAGAAGAAAATCGCGGGGTCGACGCCTAAATCCATTCAAATTGTCCAATCAAGCGGAATGTGCATACCCTGACTTCCGGAAATCCTGGGTGAGAATTAATTTATCTCGGAGTATTATACGCAGGGAGCATTTCCTGCCACTTTAAATTGGAAGAGAGGTTCTGTTCGTGTTAGGTCAAAACTTGTAGCTTTCCATGTCACTTCGTGGAAGCGTTCAAGGTATTAGATGGACGCTCAAGTTTTCATCATCGATTTCCAAGGTTTGATAGTTTCCAAGTTATCAATCAAAATGTCTAAAATTTACATACAATGTGGTGGGGTACGGTCCAGACGGTCCAACAATTGTAGTCCTTTTAGTCCTAGTGAGGTAAGTCGAATTGAAGTGTTCATGCGGCGGTGCTAACGGCCAAGAATACGACACTGTTAATCTGATTGGCTGTTCCTGGTAGCTTCTGTTTCCTAAATAGTAATATCACGAGAGTCATTGGGCGAGTTCCCATGGGATAGGATATTCTCACAACTCTTGAATGTGCGAGTAGAACTTTGCAAACTGATAATGCAATCAATCACAACTCGTCTCTACTCGATTACCAGTGACAAGAGACAAGTCAGATGGTGTTGAACACACCCCAAAGGCTCTTGCATAAACAACTTGGAACTCTTTTAGAATCGGTAACCAGTGCCGGAGCTAAACCCCATATCTGCAAGCCTGAGAACATTTTGCAGCCACCCATTTGATGCAGAAACATTAAACTTTGAGATTCATAACCATTTGCCACCAATCTCCATTTGGAATCAGCCGCACAACCGTTCATCTCGAGCAGGCACAGGTATCAAACAAGGATAATCATCTGAGCAGCACGAGAAATTGCTACTTGAGAGTCGAGACTCACGAGTCAGAACAAATACCGAAACACACCCGGCATCGAAATCAAGGCTGATGGGACGGATGTGATGCCAAGATGCTAGATACCTAACTGCATTGAAAACCATCTCACTATCTCCCCGTGCCCCCTAAGTGCCAACTACGGCCGGCTTCGCAAGCACCCGACTGTGGAAGAACGGAGAAAGCAGTATCTCCTCCATATATTGATCGTATTTGAATACCAATATTTTATAGCAATACCAAGTCTACTTCAAAGCAGAAGTGATATAAAATATAAGCCAGATCCAAAATTCATAGAAAACAATCATCTGACATGCTATCGCATATTGGAAACAGTATATGTACACTCGACGTCTCAAATCTTTTGTCCTGCTGGGAAACAGAGCAGCAACAACTATGGAGATACGACAGGGACCCAAAAGCTTTCGCCTCACGCGCATCTGTAGATCAATTTCTTCCCCTTGCCCGACATCAATATCCCCAGCAAAAATCGATATCACATTGGTAGGCATCAGCTCCAGCGACACTAACACATTCCTCATGGTGACAACTTCTACCTTGCAAAAGTCCATCAAGCTTCAATCTTCATCCGCGGAACTATCCCGCAACAGAAAAATAAAAAAAGAGTGCTGAAAATCCCAATTCTCAAATCGGGGGCGTCTTACCTACCTAGGTACTGTGGTAGGTACTGTGAAGCTGATTTTGGTATCTCCTGGGAAAACGCTTGGCTGGCCGCTGGAAACTGTCAAAAATCAACATGTCTTATCGATCCTTATCGCACCACTAGCGCAACCTCGGTTCCCCGGGTTCTCCGCTCGTGCTTATCCGAAAGGAGAGCACAACATGTTTGTCAGTCCGGACTGATATATCAAATATCATTCATTGTATCACGACAATTCGTATTGCTCTCGAAATATATCTTCTGCGTTTTTGGTTGTAGCGTATAGGTATCTGCGATTATATTTTGAGTCACACAGAGAAGATTGTGAGATACGCAAAAGAAAAAATGTCTAGTTACGACACGCAACTCCATGACTTTGGGTCTCTGTTTTCTCTGAAGGGAAAGATTGCGGTGGTTACTGGGGGATCCAGAGGATTGGGATTGCATGCTGCGTCTGCGTGAGTAATTCTCTTTCATTCTTTGTGAAGAAAAGTTTGCAATCCGGGCGGAAATCCATTGACACTCGTCATTTATCATTTATTCCATCCTTCTTCCCAGCCACTAACTCCCGCGCCATTTTTAGCTTCCTCCAAGCCGGCTGCTCCCTCGTCTACATAACATCTCGTAAAGCTTCCGCCTGCGAAGCCGCTGTCTCAACTCTCAATGCCCTCCCCAATCTCTCTCCGGGTGCAAAAGCCATTTCCGTCCCCGCAGACATCTCAACCATTGAAGGTATCCAGCATCTGGTATCCGAAGTATCCAAAACCACAGATCATATCGATATCTTATTTGCAAATGCGGGAGCCACATGGGGAGAAAAATTCGATACCCACCCCGATGATGCGTTTGCGAAGGTGATGAATCTAAACGTCAAGAGTGTTTTTGGGACAGTGAGATTGTACGCATCTGACTCCTCCCTATTTTCTCCCAAGTCCCTCTCATACAATCAACCTGCTAACAAATCCCCAGATTTACACCCCTCCTCCAAGCAAGCGCGACTGCCTCAGAACCCTCGCGCGTAATAGTAACCGCTTCCGTCGCCGGCCTTATCGCCCCTCCCCCAGGGCCCAGCTCCGCAATCGGCTATTCCGCATCCAAAGCTGCGGCCATTCATCTCACCAAAAATCTCGCTGTCGAACTCGGTCCCCGTCATATTCTTTGCAATTCCATTTCTCCTGGATTCTTTCCATCGAAAATGGCCAATGCGCTTATGGAGTCGAAAGGAGGAGTTGCGAAGCTGGCTAAAACTGTGCCGGACGGGAGATTAGGGAAACCGGAGGATATTGCTGGCGCGGTGGTTTTCCTGTCTAGTAGGGCAGGAAGTCATATTAATGGGGCTAACTTGGTGATTGATGGGGGAGAAATGTTAAGTAGAGGTGGCGCAACTGATGAGGAGGGGGAGAAAGCAAAACTTTAGGTTGAAAGCTACAAGTTTGTGGTTTGCAATTTATAAATCGCACTTAGAGCACTGGAAAATACCTCGAAATAGTAGATACGAGCAGGGCAGTATATCTGTAATCACATAGCGTTTGAATAGAAAAGTAGGAATTTCATTTCAAGTAGGATATAAATTGAGATGGAGAAAAAAGTACGAGTAGCAATACCCAGATAAAGAAAAAATATCCCAACATAAAAAGTTACCAGTTGTCATGTCTTGCTCGAAATGGGTATCCGATTCATGAAAAATTGTACCAAGGAAAAGTCTCCGCTATAAACAAATAAAGAAAGACGTGGTCCAGTATTAAAAAATAAATAAAGTGAAACATATGTATGGATGGATCTACAAATTTAAGATAGTAAGGCCCGATCTTCCAATATGTCAAAATGTCAAAAGAAACTTGACGTCTTCAGATAGTGAAAGTTGATTCCTAGTAAACCGGTAACGTGGACCAGAAAAGACAAGGAGGTACAATGGGGATAAGCTGATGGTTGCTCTTTTTAGGGCGGAGGGATGAGAGATGTTGATATTGTCAAGAATGAAACATTGTTGAAATAGATAATTCTTGCTTGCTTGACACTCCCGATTAGCTCGGAGAATAGGATTAAATGATGGTATAAGATAGAGTTGTCGACTTGCTCGCGACAAGGCATGTCGTGTTCTCGCAGCGTATCGCATGGATGGAAGCTGTAAATCGTTATGTGAATTGGTCTTCGGAATTCAGGTCGGCATTTCCATGCTCTGAGTTAGATATATGGTGCTCTTTAAAGTCTCGACGAATGCTTTGGTTCAGCAGTAATGTCGTCTCTAACATCAGTATCCAGGAAGGCATCTAATCTCTTTATTTCATCCGCGTCCTCGTCTCTCTCCTCCATTACAACTCGATTAATAGCACCGTCGTCCCAGGCAATACCGTGCCAAAGCAGTACTCCCAAATCCCTAGAAAATTTAACTGTTCTCATCAACTCATCTTGTTTCAGCTCGGGGATCAGGGTGACAAGTTCGATCCAGAAAAGCTTTCGCAGATATGACGCATCCGCATGATAATGAAAACCAGTGGGTGTAATTTCGCCCAGAATCTCTTCCAGTCCATAGAAACAGGTTCCGAATGGTAGAGGTTCGGCCTCTGCCCAATCAACCAGTCCAGCAAGGTGGTGCGTAAGGGGGTTGATAATGATATTGCTTGGAATTATGTCGCCGTGAGTTAGTACCCACGGAATAGATTCAATGAATTGCAAATCTTTGCGGATCCTTTTAGCTAGTGGCTGGAATCGGTTTGGTAGATCCTTGCATAGTAGTTCAAGACGAGATAGCATTGATAATCCTACAACACCACGCAGGAGAGATATACAATCCTTTCGATGCCATCCTACTGCTAGAAATGCGGCGAAATCTTTACATAGCACTGCTCGAGTTTCGGTACTGATAGCTAGGGATGTGTTGCTTGCTCGGAAATCTTTATATGAAACACCCGGTAATCGGTTCATCGAATATACCAACAATCCAGATTTCGGGAGACTGGTAACATAAGCTATTCGAGGACAGAACATCCCGTATACCTCTCGTGCAGCATGAGTTGTCATGAGATTCAATCGATATTTAACAGGTCGAAATTGAACAACGATATCGTCTCCCACCAAAAAAGTCAGCGAGCAATATCCTTGACATGCAGGCTCCTCGATATTCTTCCCTGGGAAAGCATTCTTAACGAATTCATAACAGATAAGTTGATCTCCTTGACTAAGTCCATTGCGCATGTAGAAATCGCCAACTGGAGTCGGCAGATCTGTTGCCTGCTTGACAGACATCTTGAATGTTCATGATGATACTTCATATATGTATCCATGACCGTTGTCTTATCAAATTGTAGCACCAAAGCTGTGTTCTGCTATGTAAAACTCCAAGAAAGCGGCACGGCTAAGCAGATGAACCCCGCCTTCATCACTCTATCTGGTGACTTGCAGCATGATAAGACACGAAAGATTTTTGTGCCACGAAACTTACATTTCTCCAATCACTTGAAAGAGGACGGTAACATGTTCTTGATAAATTGACACAAATTCGATCAGTCTCTTGAGTCGAGTCCGTCAATCATTTCCGATATACAGAGAATTCGAGGTGAAGAGCTGAGAAATGATTAACCTTGATGCACGCACTAGAGATACTTGGACAGATAATCTGCAGAAGTCACAAACGGGAACTAATAAGTACTAGCACGAAGTAATCCACATCATACCATAATCTTACCACATACACATACATACACACACGCAAACTCACACACACATACACATACACATACACATACACACATCTCGACCACACCGGTGACCGCTTTCTCTCGACAGACTTTTGTCATATGAAAAATGCATCTCGAGTCGAAACATCGACCTACGTCTTGATATTAATCGCATCGACGCCAAGTGGTTGAGAAATAAGTCTTGATTGTAACAAAGCACAACGGTGAAGAAAAGCGTCTCAACGCACTGTTCATGTAAAGCCACCTCGGGTCCACAACATGCAAAATGGAGTTGTTTTATCGCATGCAGCCAATGAAATATGCTCTGACATGGCAAAATTCATTAAGCTGGCTTGACGAATCAAATTCCGCGAAATCTCTCAGAATTCTCCATTAATCCTTGAATGAAATCATTTGTAAGGCTGGCTGGGCTGGCACGGTGAGATTGGCAGGTGTTATTTCATCCCATAGAAAGAGGCGGAAGAAAGAGACCAGCACATAAGAAATTTGATCAACCTACTAGGTAATCAACCTCAACACCACCTTGATCGACCTAACATTTATCCAGAACAGCAAAGACTGTATTTTCGTAAAGACTCCATCCATTACATGCTACACCCTTCATCAAAATGATGTCGGAGGCTTGAGAAATACGGCAAATCGGTGCTGAAAGAGCCATATTTGTGATGAGTGTCACTGCAACGTTCTTGAGAGATGGCTGAAAATAAGTTGTGATACATTCTGTTGCATCAAGCGAATACTGATCAAGAAATCAATACATACACGGGCGAGGGGGAAAAAAGGAAAGAAGAGAAAAGAGGCCTGCTCCTTCTACTTTTGTATAAATTATTGGGTTTTCACCCCTCACATCTAGTTTCTAGGAACTCAAGAGTTTGGTACGAAGTGATTCTGCATTGCGCCTCTGAGATTCAATTTGGGAAAGCGCATCAGATCGCTCGCTGCTTGACATCCTATATATACCCTTTGCAGAACACCGGTATGAAGTCAATCTTTTCTATCAGACGTCCTCCTGGTTTCATATCACTAAGCACGTTACAGCAGAATCGTCGTTTGCGCGGCCCTTCAGTCCTACCGAGAACATTGAAGCCTCTTCGCCGTTATCACGTTACACGAAACAACATGGACGAATATGAAGGTCAAAAGCATGTTCATCCCAAACGTATAGTTCTATGTTGCGATGGAACATGGATGGATAGGTAAGTTCTCCTGATTTCTCTTCGCCCAAGTCATATGATCAAAATTGCTGACTGTGAATGTCAGTGACGATGGATTCACCAAACCAACACTGATTCCCTACAAGCCAACTGGTACATTACAGGTCAGTTGCACACGTCTTGCTCTCACTATATAAGATGCATTCCCCCTTTTATCAAATTTGAGGTTGGCGTTATTTGGTTTGAACGTTATCGTATCATACCCCCCTTCACCGCCATCCACTTTCTAGCCAATCAAGCAAAGTTCACCCACTAATTCTCTCCCTTCTTAGACTCCAAGTAACGTGACCCGCCTGTCAAGATGTCTTAGAAGATATGCTCCAGATGGAACTCACCAGATCATTTACTATCATTCCGGTGTTGGTACAGGTAGTAGTGTGTTGGATACCCTCAGTGGGGGTATGCTTGGCACTGGTATTTCTGAGGTAAGAATTATTCTACATAATGTCAAACGGCGTGCTGACATGTGACAAGCACATTCGCGAAGTCTATAGTTTCATTGCCGCCAATTATACCCCCGGTGATGAAATAATTCTTGTTGGCTTCTCTCGTGGAGCCTTCACTGCCAGGAGCGTTGCAGGAATGATCTCTGACATCGGACTACTCACTCGTTATGGCATGTCAAACTTCTATGCTATATTCAAAGACCAGGAAAACTTCAGAAATGCCAGTTACAAAGATATCTTTCCGGATATCCCTTTTCCAGACAAACCAAAAGATGGCGATGAGTACAAGAAAAAATTGGTAGAACAAAATCTAACCCGGGTTCATGATCCGAATGGATCTAGAATCAGAGTTCATGCGGTTGCTGTGTGGGATACTGTGGGATCTTTGGGTATTCCAAACATTGCTCTCCTTGCAAAACTTGGGCTTCCACATTCCACTAAGGAGTACAAGTTTCACGATACGAATCTTTCCGGCTACATTAGACATGCTTTCCAAGCTTTGGCACTCGACGAACATCGGAGACCATTTAGTCCCGCTGTTTGGGAGATAAGAGATTTCGAAGATGAGCCCACTGATTTGCGACAAGTCTGGTTCCCAGGAAGTCATGCCAATGTTGGAGGGGGTTACGATGATCAGGAAATTGCAAACATTACTTTGGCCTGGATGATGGATCAGCTTGCTTCCATTGGGGTTTCTTTTCACGATGACGCCATTGACATAATATTTCAAAAGAGTGTCCACTATTACGAAACTTTACCACCTCCTTCCACATCTATCTTTAGGTTTTCGAAGCCAATTAACGAATGGGCAACGCCTGCCGTTTATGAGAAACATCATCCAGTTCGTCCATGGGCTCTTGGGAAGATTTACAACTCAGATACTGGAATTGTAAGTACAAGTTACTGATCATGTTTCAACATCATTTAGCTTCTTACCGAAGAGCAGGTAAACTAACATTTATCAGTGGACCCTCGCAGGTAAAGAGACTAGAACTCCTGGTCTTTACCATCGTTTAGATCCAGATACTGGTGCTTCGACTGGGGTACCAATGACACATACTAATGAGCGTATTCATTCAAGTGTACGAATTCGACTTGATCTTGGGGGACTTGGTGAAGAAGACATGACAAAGTATAAGTGTCCAGCACTTTTAAAGAAAGGCCCATGGCGCCTGGATCAAATTCGAATCAAAGTCACTGATCCTATTCCGCCAACAGCCACATGGGGTCCAACAGCTCCAGCAGCATTAGACGATGAACGAACCAGCGACCTGAGATGGGTATGGGAATATGACGGACCGGAAAAGAATGCACCCGTCATTCAAACTATTATTGAAGAAAATCTCGGCCCATATGAGAGAAAATTACTCCTATTGAATAAAGGTAAGGGAATGTTTCACAAGGTTATTGATGTGGCGAATGCAGATGATCGTAGGGCTATAATCTCAGCAGAAATTGATGCAAGACGTGGAAGTGATGCGTAAAGTATTATTCTTAAGCGTTTGATTTATTGGGGGCTAGTTCCGTCTGATGATCTAATTTGATGTTTGTATTGAGGGGATGTGTTGAAGTTTACTTCTCTTTTTCAGAGGTTTCTTTCTTTCAAACATTAATGACTACCCACGCTGCGCTGTTCTTATTTATATGAAAAGGGGGGGTTGATATCAAAGCATTGATGGCTGAGCGCTCAAGAAGAGCTATTTTTATTATCTGAAGTTTTAATAGTTTTATCACATCACGTCACATATCAGAACCATCTTTAGATGAAATGATGATGTAATGAGGAGATGTCATCTCTAAACTTCAAACTTAGTAGACCAATTTGCTGATAATTTAATTTTCCATTAACATAGGCCGGGTAGAATATCAAGAATCACTTATGCATCGACGACGCAAAAAGAAAAAGAGAAGATCTCATCGAACATCCAGAGCAGGGACAGAAAAGACTCATATGACAGCCGATGATTTATTATTAGGAGAGACGGCTGTGAATGGAGAATTTGGAAGAAGGAGAAATAGAAGGGGAAGAGATGAGGTGGTTAGTTATGGGAGTGGGCCGGTGGTTATTGGGGAGGAACTGGAACCGGACGAGAAACTGGATAAGTTGCATGGGTTCTCGAGTTATAATGGGGAAAGAAGGAAGTCTCGACAACCAGGTGTCTATGGCCAGGGATTTGGGGAGAGATTGGGAGAATTACCGGTTAGAAGTCGCACGAGGGTTACGGCTGATCCGAGGGATTCGGAACTAGAGAGAGATATGAGGGAGCTGGAGGAGAGAAGAGTGGGGATTAGTGGGAACACAACAAATGCGACGAATTCGAGAATTAGAATTGTGCCCATTGCAGATGAGGAAAATGATAAGAAAGATAGGCCTAGACGATCTCGAGTCGAAATACAACCTCAGGAACAGGATGAAATTGTCGTATTCGAAGAACACGATAGTCCAGACGAACGTCCAAATCGTAGATCTAGACTCGGCGCTCGCGATCGTGCTAGGAGTACGGCAAGAACAGTCGATACATGGGAGAGAAGTGAAGTGGGCGAAAGTACGATTTTTACACCCACGCCTAGAAATAGATCTCGAGGGCGGAGCGGACTAGGAGAACGAGATTTGAAGAGTCCGGGTATAAGTGTCAGAGAAAGGGAATTGAGTGTTCCTCGAAGTGTAGATAGTTGGGAGCGAAGCGATATTGAAAGTACGGTTTTGACCCAAAGAGAGAGGGAGAAAAGTAAGACGCCAAAATCGAGGGGGGCAAGGGCGAGAAGTACAACGAGAACGATTGATACGTGGGAGAGGAGTGAGGTGGGAGCGAGCACGGTTATGAGTGGGCCGAATGGTGGGGAGAGAACGCCAGGAACAAGAAGTGGGGTTAGTGCGAGGGCTAGGGAGAGGAGTAGAGTGGATAGGGAGAGGGAAAGAGAAAGAGAAAGGGTTGAAAAAGAAAGAGAGAGGGAGAGGGATAGTGGGTACGAAGGGGAGGGAGAGAGATGGCATGGGAGGGGATACAATTATGATGAGAGAAAACGCGGACATAGTCCCGTGCCCAGTAGACTTGGAGAAAGTAGGAGAGATCGGCAGAGATGGAGTGAAAGGGGGAGTGGAATGAGTACAGGGGCCAAAAGCCAAGGGTTGTGATTGAGTTGAGAAAAGGCCCGGAAGCATGAAATATTAGACGAAAGGGAGGGGAAAATCAAGCGATGAAAAAAATCAGAAGATCAGAAAGGAGATGATTTGACGATTTGGTGGTACTAGATTGGATACGTATTTGTTTTTCCGTTTTTGTTTGGACTTTAGAAGTTTTGACTTTTGCTTTTATATTCCCCACGCAGAAAATGTGTTGAAGATTAATGGTTTACGAAACTGGATATGGAAGAATCGGAAAATCAAGATATGGAAATGAATAAAAGTTCATATATGAAGATACGAGGATTTCAATATGATGGATGATGAATGATGGATGATGGATGATGGAATGATGTATGAAATAGATGTTTGGATAAGTATTTGGATTTGGATTTGGATTTGGATTTGGATTTGGATTTACTTATGCGATGCGATTAGTAGATTAGATTGAATATCTACTCTTTATGATTCGTTGTTCTGTTTGAATGGCTTTTTGTTCGAGGGTGGTTGTGAATGAGATGGGGATGGGGGAGGACGGGAAGAGGGAGGGGAATTATAAGATAATCTACAGACTGCGAGAATGTCATTGTGTCGAAGGGGGGTTTCGCGGAATGCTTTTGTGTACTATAAGGATTAGATGTTTCATGAATTAGATTTTAGGAAGTTTTTGTTGGCTCTATATATGTGTGTGTGTGTATCTAGTTCTGTTTGTCGTATTGGTGTGGTGTAATACCTATAAGACTTGTTGATGCTAGGGGGGGGTGGAAAAGGAAAATGATAGGCGCTAGAACAACGTGCGCGGCACATTTTATTCGATAGCTGGAAATTGAAATTACTGAACGCTCGGCTGAAAGAGATGGTGGATTTGACTGATATACTTTGTGATATGAGTTGGCTGTCTGGGTGTGACTTGCTCAATTGATCTATGCGATTGAACAGTATGGTGAATTCGTGTCTTTCTAATCTCGTGGAGGGAAGGTAGAGCGGAATGTTTTGTACACAATCATCGGCTCTACTTGATACTGGCTATTACTTTTTGAATTCAAACATATGGAGATCATGTAGATATATATGTATTGGGAGTTTTGTTTTTCAAGGTAAGTTGGGTAACAAAGCCGCAGGCTGGATGCAAGCCCCCTGGATTAGATATTGGGGGTTGATACTATCAATTTTGTATACTTATGTTGTATTTGATGTATAAAAGGTTATCTATCTACCTACCGATCTCTTTCTTAACTCTCGAACATCTATTCGTATCTTTATTCTACAACGCAAGCAGAAAAAAATCTATACCCAACCTCCCGGTGCTTGTTCTATCCCTTCCTCGTCCTCTTCCTGGATTATGGGTGGGATGCCATGATCGTGTTTTCCTTCTTGCATACCATTCTCACGTGGTTGTGCATGTCCATAATTTGCATTTCCTTCCCCCTCAATCTTTCTCGCCACCCAAAAACTAGCGGAATATGTATTTTGTAGCATGGAATCTGGGTCTTGAATATAGGGCGCTCTTAGGTCAGTCGAGGAAGTGAGGACCTCGAATCCCAATTTAGGAAGCAGAAGCAGTACTTCTGAGTTTGTAAGTTCGATGCTTCCAGGATCGGCGATGCCGTGATCTTGAATCTGATCGCTAGGTTGTTTTGATGATGAAGGGTTGGAGGAACCAGGAGGGTTGTTTTCGAAATGCCAGAGGAGTGGCCCCATGTTTATGAGTATGCCGCCAGGTTTGAGGCAGTTGCGGATAGCTTCGAGATAGCGGATGATATTTGGAGCTGTGTCGAGAAAGAAGACAGCGGCTACTGCGTCGAAGGATTCAGCACGTTCTTCGTCGCCATATAAGAGGAGGAAATCGGAGGCACTCATGGTCATTTCTCCTGCTTGTGGGTTGGAATTTAACGCATTTCCTGGGTGGACATCTGGGATTTTGACGGATCGGAGATGATTGCTTCGAGTTTTGTGATTGGAAAAGGAATGAACCCAAGGGAAAATAGTGTGATTTTCCTTTTGGGGACAGAAATTGAGAATGTAGGCACTGGAAAGAAGTTGATGATAACTAATCTCATTGCCTTCGACGTCGAAGCCTTGCATACAAAGATCAAATACTAGACGGCCAAGACCTGCGCCTGGAACCAGGACGCGCATGTTGCGTTTAAGGGGAGAGGATCTAGCTTTTTCGTCTTGGAGGGCGCGGATTACAGGGCGGTAGGATGCTTCGCGTTCGACGGCTCCTTCGGCGGACCAGTCTCGATACATTTGCCGGAGGGTACTTCGGGCTTTTTCGAGATCCCCTGTGGTTGCTGTACCTCGGAAATCATCGGGAGATTTGGTGGACGGGTTGAAGTTTGAAGAGGGATAGGGAAGGTTGAAGGAGGGGAGGGCCGCTGATAAGATCGCTTCTGAGAGTTCGGCATTTCGGTCTATGGCATCATCGACAGCTATTAATGTGTCTAGGTAGTTGATTGGTGGCGATGCGAGAAGTTCCCAGTGGGCTCGAGGTAAGGCGTAGAAGGCTTGCCTTCGTAGATGAGTCGTGTTGTAGTGAGCGGTCTTTTGGTAGTGGCTAGTGTGTATGTTAATAAGAGTAGATGTGTTTGTGTGGTAATAAGAAAAGACATGTGTGTACATCAATGAGCATGCATATGTTATATCCCCTCGGCTCCCGTGTTCGGTGAACACGTACAGGTCCCCCCTAACATGACACAGAGAGAACTCGCTTGATAGTCCCATGAAACAGGTGGTGCTACGGTTCTAGCCGATTTCCTCTTCTTATCGGCCTCAAAGATGCCGCCATCAAATAAAAGTATCCTTACTAGAAAGAATCTAACGCTTGATGAAGAACTCTCTTCTCGTCAGGATCATTTTGAGTTTCCTCATTGCCCTCCCAAGCATTATTAGGTTCGGCCATATCGTATACGTAATATCTTCATGGGCATGAGATAATTGTTCCTATCAAGAGAACGAAGTCTAAAGATATCAAAGAATCAGGATCCTCATCAAGTGAATACAAGGAAGATACGGTGTACAGTATCATTCAGTTGCTTAAGTAGGCACATGGAAACGATCTAAGTTCCCGCTCCTCATGGTACAAGTGGGGGTGAAGCTTCCAAAGTGAATCCAAAATAAATAGTTCGCTTATGCACGATAGTACATAGACCAATTTATGGTCGCGCCGGTGTTTGACTTTCTATCGACCTTCTTCAACCAAACAACCCAAACAACCAAACATTGATACCAACATTTATTTTAAGCTGTTCATCTCGACAGCCTTGAAAGCCAACTCAAAGCTTTCGGTCTCGGTATCTTCATCAAAATGGCAACTGCAGCCCCCAGACAGCTGGGAATCACTCCGCCTTTATCTACCGCGCTTCCAACTGATGCCGAGAAGCAAGCAACTGATGCGCTGATTGAAGAAATGACAAAAGAGAATCTTTTTGAAAGCCGCGCCGATACCGAAAAAAGGTATACGATTGCGATTATTATCTCCGTTTCTCCCAAAATCCGCAGATCAATCATATCTTGGAATATCTTGCTTCACTTTTAGCTCTTTCATTACTGACAAGCTTTTTGCGCAGATCCGCCGTCCTTGCTTCTTTACAATCCATCACCGAAGAATTTGTCAAACGCGTCTGCAGAAAGCAAAACTTGCCGGAGAACATCGTCAATAATGCCGGCGGTAGAATCTTTACATATGGCAGTTTTCGACTTGGTGTATATGGACCTGGCTCTGATATCGATACCCTGGTTGTCGTACCCAAGAACGTTTCTCGCGAAGAATATTTCGAACTTTTTCCAGATCTTCTCGTTGAAATGGCGCCAGAAGGAGCTATTGAAGACCTAACGCCTGTTCCGGAAGCCTTCGTGCCAATCATTAAGTTTGAATATTCAGGCATCAGCATCGATCTGATCTTCGCACGCATTGAAGTACTTACTCAGATTTCAAGGTCCCTAAGCTTGAACGACGACAACTTGTTAACGGGTTTGGATGAAGCTGGTTTACGCTCTCTAAACGGAACGCGAGTTACCGATGATATTTTGAATTTAGTACCGGAAAAGGCAGTATTCAGAACTGCTTTGAGGGGCGTTAAACTTTGGGCGCAGAGACGAGCTATCTATGCAAACATTATGGGATTTCCTGGAGGAGTCGCCTGGGCTATGCTGGTGGCTAGAGTCTGTCAATTGTATCCACAAGCAACTGCCTCTACAGTCATCCTCAAATTTTTCCGCATTATGTCTCAGTGGCAGTGGCCGCAACCAGTCTTACTGCAGGCAATTAAAGGTGGTAAGCTTAATGTTCGTGTCTGGAATCCAAGAGTAAGTTTCTCTCCTGCAACACGCTCCGGGTTTAATTGACTTTGATAGGTTTATAAAGGCGACGGTTACCATCTTATGCCAATTATTACCCCCTCGTACCCTTCTATGTGCGCTACTCACAATATAACAAAGTCAACCAAAGAGATCATTTGCCGGGAACTTGCTCGCGGAGGGAATATTACGGACAGAATTATGACGGGCAAGGCATCTTGGAAAGACTTGTTCGTCAAACACACATTCTTCACCAAAAATTACAAATACTACCTTTCCGTCATCTCCGCCAGTACTACAAAGGAGGCTCAACTTATATGGGCCGGTTTGGTTGAATCAAAAGTTAGACTTTTAGTTGCTAATGTAGAAAACCATGAATCAATTGCGTTGGCACATCCATTCAACAAGGGATTCGAACGAGTTCACAGATGTAGTTCCGAGGATGAAATCGAATCGGTAAAAGAGGGCAATCTGCAATACCAGATCAAAGAAATCCCAACAGTGACTACGGACCCATCCCATGATACAACTTTAGGAACTGCGGTGAAGGACCAGAATGGAGATGCACCAAAATCCGAACCCGAGAAGAAGGAATCACTGGTTTACACAACAACACATTATATCGGCCTCGAGCTTCGCGAAGGTAAGTGCACCACCGTCACCCTTACATTTATGAACGATCTTACTGTTATCACGATTATGGTATTTGGAATATGCATTCTAATTACAAGCTTCTATGATATATTCCGAGGCCCAGCTACTAACAATCTTAGGCGCTAAATCGCTCGACCTTGCATGGTGTGTTGATGAGTTCAAGCGAGTGTGTAGAAGTTGGGAGAAGTATAATGAGGAGCTTAATACTTTATCCGTCGTTAACACTCGAAAGTTTGTGCTCCCTTTCATGAATTATATGATGAGAAGTGCTGATTTATGATTCTTAGCTGCGACCTTCCAGACGACGTCTTTACTGAAGGCGAGGTCAAGCCAACTCGTTCCCAAAAGAAGAAGAAGCGTTCTTCAGCAGATGTATGTTAAAGCCAATCCCTCGTTCGGGATATGGCCCAAGGTTAAAGGCGGAAGATCTCGTTTTCGATTGGGATTTTTCTCAGATAAATTCCAAGCATTACTAACACTTTATTTAGGACGTTGAAAATGCACCCACAAAGAGACGGCAGGTAGTTGCTGCTGGATAATGATTCAGTGCGGAACCATATCCTCTCTTACTCTACTATCGTTGATGGTATCTAACGACAGGCTTGCTCTACATTAGCTTTCGATCATTGGGATCATATAATCAGATTTGAAAAGAAGAAAACCCAAAAAAAATCCGGAAAAACGACCAACTTAATAACTTACTGACCTGAGGCAGTTCGCATCAACAAATTCATTCATCCATTCATTTCATTAAGTAAATCTTTAAGTATCACCTACTTCCTTGATATTCCTTCGGGGCAAACCCGTAATAATGAAAAATCATATTCAGGCCTGGGTACAGTGTTGAGGCAAATTGAAAGGGCATATCCTCCTGAAAATAATCCGGCACCGGCGTTCTTAGAGGCTATCGCTTCGCTTTATTATTGAGGGGCGAGGGAAAGGGAGGAGTTTGTCAAGTGAAATTGACACGACAGCACGCATTGGTTGAAAGATGCAGCGGGAACTAGTCTGGGGCATTTTCCAATGACATGACTACATAGATGACTATGTATTTTAAGAAATCAATACAATTCCGATTCCGAGACTACGTGTCTCACATACAGACAGACGACGGAATCTCTGATTGACGGTGTGTGATTGTGATGATGGTTCAAATGGAATGTGGATGTATGAATGTGAGATGATTGTATTGTTATTATTATTATTATTATTATTATTATTATTATTATTATATATGTATAATATATATATATACACACATGTATATATAATTTATATACACACATATCTATATATATAATATATACACACATATACACATACACACATACACACATACATCCATCCATCCATATCTTTTGTCCCATGTATATATTATTATATATCTATCTATGTATATAATATATACATACATATACACACACATCCATCCATCCATATCTTTTGTCCCATGTAAATTTTCCAGTCTTGGTAACCTTAGATCTCGTGCAGGGTGCACCGCCTTTTCCAAGAGTGACGTAGGATGTAATAATAAATCTTGTGAAATGCCCAACCCCCAACCCCCAACCCCCAACCCAAGTCCTCTTCCCGACCTAGCAAGCACGTAAGCAGGTAAAGCTAGGACACCAGACAATAAACAGTCCCCAAATCCCAGGTACCTAGGTGAGGAATTCCCAAATTCCCCCAAATTCCCATCTTGATGGCTCTTGGCAAATACTTTGACTTTGACGCCGGTACCTGTGCTCATCTATACCTTTACCTCTTCTTCTTATAAACGTGAACCTTCTCATTTCGAGGTCGTCGGTCAATATCGAATCATTCACTCGCGCAATGGAAAACAACTGATCACATTCGCAGCCCTTATTTTTCGTCATAAACCCGGTCAGCATTGTCAGATCACATCACATAAATGATAAGCAGCAGGCGTGGGTTTGGTATTTATTATTAGCTTATTCCTTCTCACACCCACCCAACTAGGGAAAAGGACTGGAACGTCTCCACAGCACTCAACATCATTCAGGCTGACAGCCTCGCACATTCGTCGTGGCTCCTCCTTCATTTCGTCGAGCAGGCAATCCTCATCGAAGAACATCCCTTCTCCGATACCTATTCCCACATTTCCGGCAGACGATTCGCCAGCGCTTTGCACAATTCAGACTCGAAACATTCCCGGTCTACAAACTTGGCGCACAATCACGAATCTATAATTACATAGTCAGAACTCAGTTACAGAGGAAGAAAAAGAGAACTGCTGGCAAAACTGTCTCTCAGATTCTTGGAAGACCGGTGAGGAAATTCTTCGGTGGCGGCTCCAAAGACAATGCGACGGCTTCTAGAAAGCTGAACCCGTCATCTAATTCGATGTCTGGCTATGTCGCAGATGGATATGGGGAGGAGAAAAAACGAGGGGGGAAGAGGGAGAAATTGGCAGGCTATTTCAAAGCTGCGAACGAACTTCGTCAATCGTATCAACAATCATACTCTGAAAAATGGGGTGGGAGTGGTGGAATAGATGATGATGAGCATGGAATACCAGGTTCATTTCCGGATGTATCTATCGTTTCGCACGGTGATGAGCAAATGATATTATTTCCATCATATGCGCGGAGACATACTAAAGAGAAACCATTTTTCGACAATGCCAACATGAATCCCAAATTAAACGAACCGGGAGACGCGGAATATTGGGCGAGGGAATGGCAAAAATACGAAGACGACAGGGCTATCGTTGATGTGGATGTTAGAGGATGGCTTTACTCTCCTCATAGAGGGCCTATGACAAGAAAGAATAGGTTACTCATTGGTCTTGCACGCCAGTTGAGTGGGATACCTGCACCTAAATCTGGTTCTCGAGAGACTAGTCCGGATTCAAATTCATTAAGAGCAAAACATAGAGAACTTGAGCAGAGGCATGATGAGGAGAAGATTGCCCGTGAAGCAGAACAAATATTGAAAAAGGGTCGAGGCGAGGAGGAGGCAGCACTACGGGGTGATTATAGTGAAAAGCCAAAACGGGAATCAGATGGTGATAGTATCTATAGTGAACGCGGTAGGCAGCGGGGTGGCAGTTCACGAGTATCACCAGAGTCATCTCCTGCTCCAAGTCGTCTAATAAAACGTACATCATGGAATCAACCATCAGAGATGACCCAAGCGGAACTATTAAAAGCCAATGCGCATTTGATGGCACGATTAAGGCCGTTCCTTACGAATCCCATGGTTCAAACAGCAATTACGGTTTTCTTTTACGACGAAAAGAATTCTTCGTCGCGTACAATAGAAACAAATGAAGCAGGTCATTTCATTATGCGAGCCGCTCTGGAGTTTGTTCCCACACATGTTAGAGTGTTGGCTTCGGAAAACCTTTCAGCGATTGAAGAAGTCAAGATTACTGAACCAAAAGGAGTCAGTCTCATTACTGATGTTGATGATACAATCAAGCACTCTTCAATTGGTGCAGGATCAAGAGAGATTTTCAGAAATGTCTTCATTCGTGAATTTGCTGACCTCACAATTCAAGGTGTCAGGGAATGGTATAATACAATGTATGATATGGGAGTTGGGGTACACTACGTATCCAATTCACCTTGGCAATTGTTCCCAGTCTTAGTGAGCTTTTTCAGAAAAGCAGGGCTACCACCTGGATCTTATCATCTAAAACAATACAGCGGAATGCTTCAAGGTATTTTTGAACCTGTTGCGGAAAGAAAGAAAGGTACCCTTGAGAAGATCATGCGAGATTTTTCAGAAAGGAAATTCATTTTGATTGGAGATAGTGGAGAAGCAGATTTAGAAGTCTATACCGATGTCGTTTTAGCAAATCCGGGGAAAATCCTAGGGATCTTTATCCGAGATGTCACAACACCTGAAGATATAGGTTTCTTTGATCCAGCATTAGGTCCGCTTAGTGGAGATCGTCGAAGGTTTGAACCTCAATCGCGAACTCAATCCATTGACAGTAGGAGATCATCTACATATAGTAAATCTGAGCAATCAGAGAAACGTCCATCTTTGCCTCCTAGAGCTCCCTCGGAAACTAAACTCCAGACCAGTAACGGACCGACTATGGGAACACTTATTGACTTCGGAGATGAGCCTGAGAATGAGCCAGTACATAAATCTCATAGGCAAGTGGTACCTCGTTCCATGTCAGAGATGGAAGTATCGAATGTTCCACGACGAAGATCCGCCAATGATGGGAAAGCTCCTCCACCTCGACCCTCCAAGCCTTTATCACTTCGTGGAGCAAGTACAATCACAATGATTCCATCCGAATCATCCGAACCCTCAAAGCAAATATCTCCACCACCACCACCGAAACCTCGACGTTCAGGTGCTATACATGGAAGTGTAAACAACCACCCATTGAAGCAGACACAAAGTAGTGCGGAATTATCAGAATCATCCAGTGAGGGTTACATATCTAGTGCTCGCCATAAAGTTGCAGAGACCTACAACAACCTTCCAGAAATGAGATCTTATATACCAGGCATGGGTGAATCAAATCCAAGGCCCCAACCTGCATTCAACCCATCATACAGTCCATCATCAAATAATGGACCACCTCCTCCCCCACGCCGCAAATCTACCATTCCTTCATCAATCTCCACAGCCAGTACTATTACCCAAGCAACCACAAATAACAGTTCCCCCGACTCATCAGACGATGAATACTACCGAACATCCAGTGGAGCACCAGCAAACAAAAAATTAGATCTCTGGAGACGTCGTTGGAAACGCGCAAAGGGTATTCTTGACGGGCAAGGTGTAACGCTCAGGGCTTGGAGAACCGGTGATGATGTATGTATAGAGGCCGTACATATGGTTGAACAAGCTATGCGGGAGATGGGAGTTGAAGGATATGGAAATGGGAAAGGGAAGACGGGGAGGGGAGGTGGAGAGATTAAGGTTAAGGATTTGAAGAGGTAGAGTTTGGTGTGAATAAGGAAATGAATGAGCGAGTTAGGATGTTGATTGCGGAATAGAGCGTTGAATTATATCATATTATATTTTGAGGGGTTTTGGATGGATGGATGATTGTACACTTGCATACATGGAATGGCGAACAAACTTTCAAGAGAAGCGAAGAGATTAGATACGAAGGAATGACATCGGGAAAACGGGATACATATGTATTAAGAGTCATGATTTATAAGTGGGAAAGAGAATAATAAATATCCAAGATTCAGTGTTCTACTTGCTTGTTGTTTGGTGAGGATTTGCATATGTGCATATATATATATACTAGGCAAATAAATAAATAATACATCTAGATTCACTCGATATTTGTATATGGAAGTTGCGAGCGAAAATATGTAGGTTAGTAGGGAGGTAGGGAGAGAGGTATCCGTTTCGCTTGTTTGGAAAAGGGATTTGAGGGGTGGATGGTGAGTCACTTGCTTCGGTGGCTTTTGGGGAATTAGAGAGGGGGAGAGGGGGAATTGGGGGTTGTGGATTTTGATTATGATTGTGAATGGAATTTGATTGGGTCTTGATGAGGGTTCTTTTTTCTAGATTCTTTTTTTATTCTTTTTTGGCGGGGAAGACGGGGGTTTATCAAGAAGTAAATGGAAAATGGAAATTTTTATCTTCATAGTAGGTTTTATCATGGGTATATGGATGGATGGATGGATAGGTAGGTAGGTAGGTAGGTAGGTAAGATATGTAAATCCTGTGGCTGGGTGAGGTTGTGTGAATGAAAGGAAGAATGAAAGGAAGAAAGGAAGGAAGAAGAGAAGAGTTATAAAAAAAACTCGGGAATCTAGATCTTATAGTGCATGTGATGGATATTGGAATGGGAGGGAGAATTGGAATTTAGTGTAAAGTGTGATTTTTGTGGGGGGGGGGGGGAGGGGGATGCTGGGAATTGATGGTGATGAGTAATGAGATTTACTGATTTGTTTATTCATTTGTTTATTTGTTTGTATATATGTGTGTGTATATATGTGTGTGTTTATATGTTTGGATTGTGAAAATCTAGGTGTGATTTGATTATAGTGACTTTGCTTTGCTTTGCTTTGCTTTTGTTTTTTGAGTTTAGAGCTTGGAATATGAAAATTTGAATTATTTTGAATTTATTTCGATTTCGATTTCGATTTCGAAAGCTGAGGATCTATATATTGTTCTCTTCAAGTTGCTATTTTTTTTTTTTTTTTTTTTTTTTTTTTAAAAAAACTTTTTCTCTATCTGAGGATAGGGTGTAAGTAGGATCTATTTTGAGTGCTCCTTTTTTTCTTCTTTTTAAAAGTAAGTATACGTGAATATTCTTTGTGATTCGGAATGATATATAGATTTGTATGAATATGATATATTTTTAGGTAGCTAATCTATGTAGAGTAGAGTAGAGATATTTTTTCTTATAATAAAGTATGTCATCCACTCTTTGATCTACTCGTGTATCTAGCGCTTTCGAATATCAGAAATCCTCGTGTTATTCGGGGAATTTAGGATTTATCGCTACTATCTTTGTCGCATGCTTCGCTGTCCTATCTTCTCAAACTTCATGCAATGGATTCTTTTTTCGGAAGACTTTTATGTCTTGATGTGGATGTATGGATATGTAAACTCGAAGTTAGCAAACTATATTTCTGACTGTGGCAATGCTTTGATTGGTATTGCTTGGTTTGAGGATTGAGATTATCATGGTCGTCATATAATCATCTTGAGCTGCGATAATAATGCTAGCGGATCTACATCTAGACTTTGAGATGAATATTGAATACATGTGTCCTTCCCATCCAAACCAACCTGACTAGTTAAAACTTAGCGTTAAAGAAGCACTAGTTCATGAGTTGAAACATAAATACTGATACAAAGTACAACGATCTGAATCTGAAAAGAAGAAAGACAGGATATGCAACACTTTGCAGGTCTTCTCCCCGCCGAATTCAGGATCAAGACTGTGTCCTGGATGAATTTACAAACTCGAGCTATCTGCAAAGAATCTTGTATTCTGTGAACGATGATAAGAATGGTCAGTTCATATGTACACTGAGAGTCTAGTAACCTATTGAATATCAAGTACGCACTAAATTTTTTCTTTCTTTTGCGGGTGGAATTTAATTTATCAGTTTAGGGTGAATTTTCTACTACCTGGAAAGTTTTGTTGCATGTCTACAAAATCACTTTTGGATATTGAAAGTACTTTTGGGTTGATTGAGTGTGGACAATCTGTCGATGTAAGATGGGCAACAAGCAAATTCTAGCCACTCATGCTGGAGGCAAAAACCGGTACAGTGAGCAATAGTACAGCGGTATAGGGAGGAAAGGACTAAGCATTTTTCTGTCATTCGATAGTTTAGATCCGTAGCTCGATTCCTGTGGTTTTTAGACATGCAACAAGAACTCTTGCTCTGGAGGCCACTCATATCTGCGACGGCCACAATTCCATAAACCCACGACAGCGCTTGGAAAACGGGTAGTTTGAACCCTACTTGCTGCGTCTAAACAAGCCCGGCAGTCTCGCTGGCAGTACTTGGGTGATTTGCAGTGTCTAGCAACTATATATAATTCGCTGGGAGCGACACTTGGTGGCAAAACCGACCTTACTATATTCACTCGAAGTTTTGAGAAAGTTTTGTTGCATACCTACAAGAGACTTCATCTTTGAGGACTCTCAAATAGTCTGTAACAAATTCCTCAGCCTACCACTCAAAGACACTCGAGTCGAAAAGTACTTTTTGAGAGCGCAGTATAGTTAAAAGATACATTGAAACTCAATTATTAGATAGCACGGCATATGCGGAAGCATACAGTGTTGAATTTAGCCTATGGTCCCGTCCCGTAGTACGCGATTTTAGGTGTACAACAAAATCTCTCCAGTGTGCCCGGAGAAGCAGAGGGGGCTTCTGTAATCTACAACCCACTAGTCATATTGCTATTAGCTAAACCAGTTTCGAAAAGAAGACCGAAGAGAAATAGCCTTCAAAGTCAGCCAGCTGGAGTAGTAAATAACCCCAGCAGATTCAGCAAACTTGCTGGTTACAAACTGTACTATTGAACTGCTGCTGATAGCACCTTTGAAATAATAGTGAAATAATAGTGAATACATCCAATCACAATCTTTCAAATATTACTTGAGAAATTTTGTTGCATATCTGCAAAACAATTCATCTTTGAAAGCCCTTTCAAAGATGATTTTTGCTCTAGATATGCAACACATCTCTTCTCTGTCTTTCTCGAAGAAGTTTTGTTGCATATCTATTTAAAAAAAATCTTCAAAGAGAGACCTACCCAAGTTACAGACACGTTACAAAAGTATAAAGCCAGTCTTTTTCTACCTACCTACCTACCTACCTAGATATTCAAGCCGAAAAAACTCTTTCAGTCAAAAAGCACTTTTTACTACATTCTTTCCTACCAACCAAATTTTTCTTTCACTGCCCAAAGACAGTTAAATTTAAGATATGCAACAAAACATACAAAAAGTCACATGCACAATTTTCTGACTGGTTCAAATATGAACAACGATAGTTTGTGAGTATATTTGTGATATCTTGAGTAAGTTCAAGAGTTTTGAAGAGGGGACAGTGGCAAATCTGTAAAGAATCGAAGTTAGTCTTCGTTGTAAATATGACCATGTATAGATCATGATGTCATTCAGATATAAAAGAGCTCTTAAGGCTGCCAACCAAGATTAGAACTCCGTGTTAAGACGGTGGAACGACTACGAGGCTTGTAAAATACAGCTGTCCAGGTTTAATATTACTTTTGAAACTTGCAGTAAAAAGTCTCTTAGGGAGTATGCGCCATTGACATAGATAACTGTGGATCCTATCAAGCTGAAAGTCTTTTTTTGATCAAATCTGGCGGAACCATAAACAAAGTATAGAGTCCTTCGCGTCCTGAAACCCAATGGGAGTAGCTCAAGCAAGGCTACTTATACATGGCTTCAAGTCGTTGACCCGAAGAATGCCCCTCTTGTAACTATATCGAACGCATAGTAGAAATTACTTTTGCAGACATGCTACATAAGCCTAACAGTCTCGCCCAAATTCGATCTCAGAAGTTCAAATGTTACAAGTGATAAGATTCGTATTTACATACCAGATATTAAAGGCATTGGCTAAGCCATGTTCCGAGGCTTCTTAAGAAGTACTTTTTGAAATTCAGATATGCAACAAAACTTCTCAACCCCCAATATTTTCCTACCACCGTAAATGAAATATCTACAGAAAGAGAGCATATAAGCATCTCACATTCCACGAAGAGACAAGCAACCTGTCCTTAAAGCTATACGAGTCTCCATATATTAGATTTGACGAACTTGAAATCCACCAGAAAGTACTGAATTCACCTCTGTAGCCAGAAAACTACATCAATAGACTCGAGATACTCTGAGTATAAATTGAGAATAGTTGGAAGTTGTCTTTGTTTGAAATTTTGTCCGATGTGCATCAAAACTCTCGAGTGCACCCAGGTAGAATCTAGCAATGATAGTTTCTACAGAACACGCATACCAGAAGCTTGAATTCGGGGAGAACACATACATGTTCTCTATAGCCTTCTACTGGTGACCTGCTTCCCCCTGAAAAGCCGTTTTGGAGCAAAAACGCGGCGACTTCAACAGTACTTTTTACTCAATTCAGATGTGCAACAAGACCGACTAACTGACTGAGTATACATAGTGTTTAATGAACGTGAAAATAGAATAGCCTCTCGTGGAAGGAATTCAAGAAGCTCAAAACCACCCAGGCAGTAGGAATCCCACCTCTGCAACATAACATCCCCTTAGTACAATAGTGATTTTAGCTAAAAACCCAACCTCCTAAAAAGTACTTTTTCGCAAATTTAGATATGCAACAAAACTTCTTTACTTCTCGATTTAATGCCGGGTTATCGTCAGATGAATGGAGAGGACAACGGGTCGTATTGAAATAATTGTGCAGCTTTTGAACGGACAGTTAAATAGGTATGGTCTATTCTGAAGATTACGTAGGTTGTATTCGCCCATGGCATTAACCATGAGGGTGAGTATATCTAAAGATGATGCTTGATAAGTATAATAATTGCCCGGAATGAGCTTTCATTGTTTACTTTTCACTTGAGGATGTACATTTCCAGAGCGCGACCGACCGCTTGATTGTGAAATGCTAATGCCAGATTGTAGGCCTATTGGGAGCATGTTGAGATATTCTTACTGACAGCAAAACTTCAGAGACATGTAGGCCTGAAAGCAATCCTCATAGGATTCTCTTCAAGTACAGTATCAACGTTCCAGATTAGTCCACAATACTGACACAACCACAGGCATACCTTGTGTTGACCACTTCTCGCTTGAGAGCGACAAACATTTGAAGGATGAGATAAATGTAACTTTCTCACAATTGCGTAATCCCCACTGACACACAAGGGAAGTATATTGTTCGCCGATATGTCAAAGTAATATTTTGGCTAATTTGGGGGTTCGGCATGCAAATGTAACACTGGACGGCACATACTGCCAAGAGGGTAGTATCGAACGGAATATCGAGGGTAAGATAAACCAGTTCTTTTGCCCAGCAAAGTACATCATCATGTACTTATATTCCGATGGTAATCCGGATACCTCGGACAATTTGAGATACAGTGAGTGAGATACCTTTTGATTTCGGCGGAAGAGTCCAGATTTCGGTACCACGAATGATACCCGGCGACAGCAAAAGAAAGAAACGCATGCCAATTTCCCTGACAACTTTCTTGCATCAAAAAAATACAAATAGTCAGGTGTCAAGTATCGACAGGGCCCCTCTAAGATCCCGTGGCGTTTGCTTGTACAAGTGATGGTTATTTTGTCTTTTGTTGCATATCTGAAAGTTGGTCGGAATTATAGCAACGGAGATGGATTGCTGAGTTGAGCTTGGTACAGTGTCTAAAGTATGAAATTCACACGAAATTGATGGTTGAGGACGGTTAGTGTGATTCTAGATCGCTGGTGTGCTGGCTGCCGGGGAATGCTGAACGTTGTGGTTGTTCCGCCAGCCATGTTGGCTACAACATGAGATCAAGTCGCACAGCGGTACACAATACAGTACATTATTGACATAGCATGTTCACGATGAGAAGTCGTGATCTGACTTGAAGCCTGGTAAAAGCTGCAGATGCCGCACTTTCAGATGTTCGTTGAAAGTTTAAACCTATGCCTAGGTACATCCTTAGACACTTGAGGGAAAATGACCAGAAAACTGACGCCAATCCATTTCAGGAGCACTTTTGTACATAATATTAAACTTTTAGTAAATGCCAAGCATTTTTTGTGGTAAAGCCGTGAGTGAACTGTTACATTCGGGTTGAGTTCTTTGGTGATCGATGCATCAATTCTCTGACTTGTCGACATTTGCGTTGATTAGCTTTTCATGGCTACACAAATGCATATCGAACGCGTGTTAACTGATGTACGGAGGTCTACAACGAACCTAGACCTGTGGGTAGCCCAGTGCATTATCGTACCGGCATTTCGAGATTTGCATCGCAACACGCGCTCTGTATCATGCATCTGTACTTCGGCATGATATGTACTTTACTTGTACATCATTGCCATTCATGTACTCATATCCTCATCAATGTTCTCCCCGCTATTGTCAAGATCCGCACAACTGGCCATTTGGGTGTTCAGCAAAATCGGATCGAGGAGCTCTGAATGCCATTATCAAGACCACCAGTGGACGGCAGTCAGACCTAGGCCACTTCTCGCCCAGAAATGGTATCGACTGGACCCCTTAATCAATAAGCCTCCAGATAGGTACCCTTTTGTATGTCAAGACTTCTTGAGAACGCAAGGGCCCGTTGATTGCCGACGGATCAAAATAGAGAGTAATGACTAAACCGCCAACGACTGTAAGATAGACAATTTTCATTATCAACCGATTTAATAATTTATTGTTTAAAAGTAAATCCTTTGTGTGATATGCTTTGTTTTGTGGTGAGACCTTATCTTTCTTTGCTCCTTGAGAAGAAATTCCGATAAACAGGTGAAGCGAAAGTGGAGTCAGAGCGCCAAAAATAAATAATTTGGGGTTTCCCGCAAAGACAACTCGAAAGACTCAATCCACCAATTCCACGGCCTTCATGTATTCTATGAATCTGCGAGTGGCTTACTATTGATTATTCGGATCCGAAATCATTTTGCCCCTGGTACCATCTATCTTGAAGTCTTACATCAACCTCAATTCGAGATTTCTTCAGACTCCCTATACAGTGACTCAAGGACCAGAACAATGTCTGCCTCTCTCCCAGGTAATCGAGAATTGCCCGCTTCTCAGTATGATCTCAGCACATACTGGGGACGGGTGATGCATTCTGCGGCCATTTCAGACCCTAGGTGAGGAGGAATTTGTTGTGTGTTTTCACCAAAAAGGTGCCCACACTTTCTTTCACAGACGCTCCATCATGGCCGTTGTGAAGTATGCAACAGTATATGCTGACGATGAAATAGAACATTGTTGGTAAACAGTGCCGGATTGGAGCATGCGAAAAGTCTCATTTCGAGTTACAAACAGGGGAAGATTCATGAGATGACTCCGGAGTTATGGAATGCGAAAAAGATTGTCGATTCAACATTACATCCAGGTATGTGAGATTCTGCAAAAGTGCTGGATGGAAGGCTCATATTACTAGATACTGGCTCTCCAGTTTTCCTTCCATTTCGAATGTCATGCTTCGTTTTATCAAACTTGGTAGTCACAGCAGGAATGCTTACACCAGGATTGGGAGTAAGCTCTTTCAGAAGCTCTATAGAGATATCCCATTGCTGACAGCTGGCAGACGACAGGAACATTGTTATGGCAAATTACAAATCAGTCTCTTAACGTGGCTATCAACAATGCCAACGCCAACAAGTCCACACCCCTCTCAACCTCAAAGATTGCACAATCTTACTTTCTCGCCGTCGGAGCTTCCTGCTCTGTTGCGCTTGGGCTCAATGCTCTTGTTCCAAGATTAAAGAAAGTTAGCCCAGGCACCAAGATGATTCTTGGAAGATTGGTCCCATTCGCTGCCGTTGCAAGTGCTGGAGCATTGAATGTTTTCTTGATGCGAGGAGAAGAAATTAGAAAAGGCATTGATGTCTATCCAGTTCTATCAGAATCGGATAAGGTAAAGCTTGCAGCAGAGGGTAAATCTGAATCCGAGGTTGCTTCATTGGGCAAGAGCAAGAAAGCAGCCACTATTGCCGTCTCGGAGACAGCTATCAGTCGAGTTTTGAACAGTTCTCCAATTATGGTGATTCCAGCTTTAATTTTGGTGAGATTACAGAAGAAGCAGTTTCTCATCAGAAATCCTAGACTCACATTACCAATCAATCTGGGTCTCATTCTTGGTACTAGTCTGTTCGCTTTACCTCTAGCTCTAGCAGCCTTCCCTCAACGCCAAAGCGTAGATGCATCAACGTTAGAGGAGGAATTCTGGGGCAAGGGCGGAGAGGGCGGAAAGGTGGTTTTCAACAGAGGAATATGAAGACATGATTGAATGACTCGAATTTTATATTTCCAAGACATAATTCGGCTTTGTTCAACCACTATCTCCAAAGGTCCATTATGCGGCTCGAGTTCTATTTTAACCCCACCGAGAGATCTACTGGCGGGATATTGATTAAAGAAAGCATAGAGCATGGCGTTCATGGCTGCACCGCGCAGAATTCCAATACCAATAGATGACAACACAAATAACACACAAATCAAAATTCAGCCGTGGCTGTACAAGTTTTTCGCTTCTCACCCCTTCTTGAAATGAGTATCTCTTGGCACGTGACTATCGACTCCAAGACCAGCGGGATCCCCTTGTTCGTCGATCACACATCCCGCACGACCATTAAATTGGTTCATGAGCACGGATTTTTATATCTATATCGCAGCCGTTCTCTCTAGAATTGTTTCGGACATTCATTCGAAACTCAAACTCATGTGAGTACAGCAAGTAATCTTTTCTGTTCGCGTCTATCCCGAGAAACAAGTTGCAGTGATGATCCCTCCATACCTCGCCTATGACAATTGCCACTTGAGATAAAGAAGATCGAGGGGGGTTTTTTCTCAAGCGGATGATTTACGAAGTAGAACAATGGATGGAAATTCTAGTGGCAACAACTGTCCAGAAAAGTAAAAAAGATTGAACAAGTTTGGAATTTGGATGGATTACAAGAAATACTGCGTGATGCAAAAATGACGTTTATTACTATTATGGGTTTAAGGGTTTTCTCAATCTAACATATATATATCCCAAAAATGTGACCGTGTTGGCTTTCCTTGGGCTGAGTTTTTCTGGGCAGTGGGTTTGTGAGATTGTTTTTTTCTTTGTGAAGCGTGATGACAGGACTTAGACTTGGATCATGCATCCATCAAGTCAATCAAAGTGAGAATAATGGGGGGTTGGTTGCACTGATAAAGGATTGGCCAGCATGAATGAATCGGAAGGCTTTTGGATGAATTCAAGGGAAGGCTACCGGCTTTTCTCAGAAGTGTTTTAAGTGATGTGATGTGATGTGATGTGAGTGACTAGATATGTGAATGAAGGACTTTTTTCCCCACAGAAAATGTCCTAATGTTCTCGGGGTAGGTAAGATGGGTAGATGGGTAGATGGATAGATGGCTAGATGGCCAGATGGCTAAGATTACTCGTGGCATGCAGAAAGGGCTTGCAAGTTGCAGCCCGTACCTAGCATGTACCTAGGTATATTTGAGAATGGAGAGGTCGCTCGCTATCCCACATCATGACAGGACGTGTGATACAGGGGAGAGGGAAGGGGAAGGGGAAGGGGGAGGGAAGGGGAAATAAAAATAAAAATGGAAATGGAAATGGAAATGGAAATGGAAATGGAAATGGCGGATAAAACATCTCCATACTTAGGTGTATACACATGATAGTAGCGTGAAAGGATTAACTCTCTTGGGACAAAAGCTTTTCGACTTGGAAGAACCGGAATGGCAAGGAGGGAGGGGAAGGAATGAATGATACGTACTTTGTGAGTCGGATGTGGGTATGTATGTGGAGGACGACCAATACATATACACAGAGTGAATGGGCGAGAAAAACACCACCTGCTTACTATCTAGGGCGTGAGGGACATGTGCAGATAAGATGGATCACAGTAGGTATTGTCAGAGAGGTCAATTACATATCGACGAGTCAATGGTATCAATTAAAATCCATAGATTCCAAAGACAATATCATGACATGGTTCGACCTCGTTTTCTCTCTGTCTACTAAAGAAACCCTCCCTCCCTCCCTCCCTCCCTCAATCACGAGTGAGCGAGTGAAGTAAGTGAGCGAGTGAATCGAGATACGTCCCTCCCTAGTCTTCCCAGTCCGGAGCAGGCACAATTCACCATTTGATAGAGACTGGCCACAAACAGGCACTTTTCTTTGACCATTCATTGGACGGCTCAAGATGTGGTCGTTTTGGGTGGTGAAAAAAACGAGGGAAGAAATGGTGCAGCAGGAGGAGGAGAGGAGGAGAACAAGAGAGAAAGAAAGTGAGCCAATGGGACCTTGATCGTGTTCATGAATCCAACGTGCAGTTGTCATTATACTTTGACGAGTACAGTAGTCGCAGGATTAGTAGGAATAGTCGTAGTAATAGTACGAGTAGTGTAGCAGTGGAACAAACCAAAAGAATTCACCACCCAACCCAAATCAATTGCTTTACTGGAAAATCATACCTGCTAGTCATAAGCGATCTTGAACCACCCGCAAGAAACCCCAGTGCCATCAGGTTCAGAAAACTCGAAAGAAGTTCTTATTTCTAATTCTCCCAGAACACCCAACTTGACTGGAGAAATTCAACAAGATTTGCTTGCATTTGGAAAACTAACTCTCCAAAACCGCCTCTCAAGTCAGTACAATCAACTCTCTTTCGAGAAATGTCGCGTATCTGACATTTCGAACCCAGCGCGATACGGTCGGAAAGATAGAAAGAATTACCTTTGACCATCATCCATCATCCACTTCCAACGTCAACCGTCAACTCCTTCATACATCATCGCGCATTAATTCTTCGATACAGCCTTCAACTCACACTCTACAATATTACGCTCGATGGTCTGATCCTTCTGATCTCGAGAATTCGTCTTAATCATCCAAATACTTCAAGAAGTTGGACGTGATAAAGTCTGAGCCCACCCCAGGGTCGAAACGATTACTTCCTGCCATTGTGCCATGTCGACTCCATCGACTTTACCTCCCCATCATCCCAATTACGGATACTCACACCATCAGAACTATCAATCAAACCACCAATATCGGGCGAGCAATAGCCTGTTGAACGGAAATAGCCGTCTGGGCACCTCCTACACCCTTCCGACCAACTCGTCGAGTAATAGCACGTCGTCGAGTGCAGCTCCTCCTCCAAAGCTGACTCAAATACCCTCGCACCCTGCGAAACCCGAGTCTAAAAAGTCTCCAAAAAAGCCCGCAGCCATGGTTTCTACCTCATCGCAAGCGCCTCCCCCGCACAAGAAACAAAGATCGAAGGAGAGACAGCCAGACTGGGATAAATTCTACGAGAATGGTTTACCCAAGGAGGTAATTGTCATCGATAGTTCTGAATCCCCAGAACCACCGTTGGGCATTTCCTCACATATTCAAGCCAATAATTCTGCCGTGGCAGCGACTAATGGCCATGCGGCGAAGAAGAGAAAACGCAATGATGCATATGATCCCGTATACCAACTTGACCCCTCGATCGATCCGAGTCCACACTGCAAATCAGAATCGGGTTCTGGTTCCACAATATCCACCGATCGCACAACATCAGCAATTCATACAACCGCCGCTACATCCCTTGGTTCACATTCATCTAATGGGCAAAATGGGTACGAGGCTGCAGAAGCTATAGGGCAGAAGAGGAAGAGGACCAATACTCGGTTGCAGATTGCCAATGAAGCCAAGAGGAAAGAATTAGAAATCAATGGGGATGCATTCACCAACTACATACCACCTCCTAAGCCTCCAATAAAATCTCGCGATGTCCCAGTACGACCGGTTGCGGATGTAAGTCTTGCTACTTCCCACAGTACGATCGAAAGCTAACATATGTGAAGAACTCTTATACCAAGAATACCAAAATTGACGATGACGACGGACATTATATTGTCGTTCCAGAAACGAATCTAACAGCACAATGTAAGTTTCCATGGGTCAATCCAGTACCTTCTACAGACTAACAAGAAATCAGACCAGGTTCAAAAATTACTTGGTCAAGGAACCTTTGGAAAGGTTGTACAAGCTAAAGATCTTCAAAATGATAAATGTGTTGCTATCAAGATCATTCGCTCTGTGCAGAAATATCGGGATGCTTCGAAAATCGAGTTACGAGTCCTCTCAACACTCAAAGCAAATGATCGTGAGAACCGGAACAGATGTATACATCTACGGGATTGTTTCGATTACAGAGGTCATATATGTATAGTCATGGATCTTTTGGGACAGAGTGTGTTCGATTTCTTGAAGGGCAATTCCTTCGTACCCTTTCCCAATTCTCAGATTCAACATTTTGCGCGACAGTTATTTACGAGTGTTGCCTGTGAGTATCTCGCCGTCAATTAAAAGCCACGGGCTAACATTGGACCAGTTCTCCACGACTTAAACTTAATCCACACAGATCTCAAGCCGGAGAATATCTTATTATGCAACAGCGCATATCAAGCTTTTACATACAGCCGCAAAATTCCTTCTTCTTCAAGTACAGTCACCCGGCAAGCGGCACAGCGGAAAGTTCTTCTGGATACAGAAATTCGACTCATTGATTTTGGTTCCGCAACCTTTCAGGATGAATATCACTCATCTGTCGTATCCACGCGACACTACCGAGCTCCTGAAATTATTCTTGGTCTGGGTTGGTCTTTCCCATGCGATATCTGGAGTATTGGATGTATACTTGTCGAATTCTTCACGGGAGACGCCCTTTTCCAAACACACGACAATCTGGAGCATTTGGCCATGATGGAAGCCGTAGTCGATAAAAAAATAGATAGCCATCTCGTTCAACAAGTCAACACCATGGCAAAACGAAATGGAGGAAACCCAGCACAAAAGTGAGTACTCCATAACCTTCCTCGGAGAGTATATACTGACGTAATTTCTCAGATATTTCAAGCGCTTAAGACTTGAATACCCATCTGCTGACACCACAAGGGCTTCACGGAGATTTGTGAAGGCGATGAAACCCTTACATGTAAGTTGTTCCAAATATCCCTTAGCAACCCTTACTAATAAAATTATAGGAAATCATTAAGGATCAGTCGAAATTTAGCAAGAATTTCCTGGATCTATTGAGAAAGATATTTGTCTATGATCCAAACGAACGTATTACAGCCAAGGAGGCGCTTCAACATCCGTGGTTTAAGGAAGCCGCAACAGCAGATGATGGTACGGAAGCAGCGAAAATTAGACTACAAAGGCAAAGCGGAACATTTGTGGCACCACAGAGGCATCATTGAGCGATTAATGAACGATGACGGCGTACATGGCATGGAGCATGGGGATATCTTTTTACTCTACACTATTTGTTTAGTTTAGCAGCGGATCGCGGTGGTAATGACTTTTGTATTATTTTACATAAATATTCTGCTCCCAGAAACAATCTGGGCGTCTTGATTACTTTCAGAAAATAGACACAGGATGGAGTTCTAGCATGTTAGCACTCAACTTATTATAATGTTGGGAGCATCGTTGGTTTCAAAATGAATTTAATCACATAGGTTTTTAATAAATACCTAGTACATAACACCATTTGGAGGTTTACGTTTCTCGAGTGTTTTTGAGTGATGATTAGAGTGCATGCTAGAACATAGGTTTTGTTCACAGCCAAGTTTTTGATATTGAATGCTACATGATGCGGTCTCGGCTACCGTAAATTTTATGAAATCCGTCATAATTTTCTACCAGTACCTACATTTATTTGGTCGTCAATTTTGTAACTGCAACAAGAATATGAAGTGAACATTTGCTTCCAGCTTAATGCAGAAATTCCCATCCATTACAAGATTGAATCTCAAATATAGATTTCAAGGTCTGAGAAAATCACTTCACGAAGCACTGAAAACTTTCCCAAGAAAAGAGGGGTATAGTTTTCCTCCACATCCAGCAAGATTATCTCCCTTGCCTACTCAATATATTTTAGAGAACAACGACAATCTCAGAGATCCTCCAGAATTATCTCACGCGCTTCCGAATGCTGTGAATGGAAAGCGGTTTCTTATTCTCAAAGAAAATCCGGGGAATGTATATCGCAACGCAAAACACAGGAAACCATTGATCAATAGTAGAAACCGCCTTCAACGACCAGGAGATTTAACCAAAATGCGCAATTATATTCAATTCCTCACAACTCCCACGGTGGATACGCCTGGGACTACATTACTTCTACATTTCGATAACAAGAGATACTTTATTGGAAATATTGCAGAGGGAACCCAAAGAGCATGTGTGCAAGGCAAGGTCGGATTGATGAAAGTTGGGGAGGTTTTCATGACTGGAAAGGTGGACTGGGCTTCGACTGGAGGAATGTTGGGTATGATTTTGACGTTGGCAGATGCGACAAGTACTTCAAGAGAGGCACAATTCCAAGTTGCAAATGCGAAATCGCAAAAGAAGGGAGCACGCGCTGAGAAACCCGAAAAGGCCTTTTTGAATATACATGGAGGGGAAAACTTGACTCATCTACTTGCGACGGCTAGGAGATTTGTCTTCAGGAATGGGATGCCGTTATACACAAACGAATATCGACCGGACAGAGAACAGAGAACGAATTGGGACCCTTCGTGGAGTGATGAAAATATCAAGGTCTGGGCTATGGCTATTAAATCAGAAGGAACTGCGAAATGCCGTGGGAAGAGAAGTCACGATGAGTTTTCGGATGATTCTCTGGACGGATCTCTTGCTGAAAAGAGCAAGGAGCTTGAGCTTAAGGAAGCCCAAGAACTCAGAGATAAAGAGGATAATGAACATCAAATACGAAAGTCTGTCGTATCTTCTATGTTCGATTCTGATTGGAAGTTAGATACTTTGTACTCCATGAAGCTCAAGGACGTCAAAATGCCTGCTGCCATCTTTGTTAGAAACTCAGATGGTAAAATACAAAGATATCAAGGACCTAAACCCGGAGGAGATCAGGAAGTTCCCGATATTGAAGTCCTTACCCGGAGACCTTGGCCAGGAGCACTGGTCGAATCTTTACCTCCGACTAAACCTTCTACCAGTTCAGTCTCATATATCATCAAGAACCATACTCAGCGTGGAAAGTTCAATCCCAAGGAAGCCGAGAGACTGAATGTCCAGAAAGGTGCTGATTATCGAACTTTGGCAGCAGGAAGAAGTGTGATTGCAACTGACGGTACCACTGTCACTCCAGAACAAGTTTTGGGAGTTAGTAAAGAAGGTACCGGAGTTGCAGTTCTTGAAATACCTGATGCCTCTTATATTAAGGGGTTATTTGCACGTGAAGAATGGAAAGCAAAAGAGGTCATGGCAGGAGTTGAATCAATCATATGGATTTTGGGTCCTGGCGTTTTAGCTGACCCCAGGATACAAGAATTCATGGAAGAGCGCAAAGAATTTACTCACATCGTCTCCTCCCCAGATAATTGCCCAAATTATCTTGCATTCAGCTCCGCCGCAGCGCAAGCTATTCGTTTACATCTCCTCGACTCCGAACGTTTCCCAATTCCTGCATTCAGTAATGCATCCGAGCCACCATCCCAACCTGTACCATATCTAAAGGCAAAATTAGGGAAAACAATACTACTGGAACCAAAATTCGAGATTCAAGATGACAAGTGCACTCCTTATCTTGATACTGCGCAGGTGGTAGAGGAAGCAGACCCTGAAGTTCTTGCTTTAGCAAACGAAGCTAGAAAGGAGGTTATGAGTCCAGAGTATCAAGCAAAGCTTGATGAAGTCCAAAAGGATATACCATGCAAGGATGCAGAAGTCATTACTCTAGGAACTGGCTCGGCTTTACCTTCTAAATATCGAAATGTTTCAGCTACCTTACTTCGAATTCCAGAATACGGCAATTACTTATTTGACGCTGGTGAGAATACACTTGGTCAACTGAAGAGAGTATTTGGCAAAGACCTACCAGGTGTACTTTCGAATCTCAAAGCCATTTGGATCAGTCACCTTCACGCCGATCATCATCTCGGTACCACTTCAGTCATTAAAGCGTGGCATGAAGAAACATCTAAGAATGAAGCAACAAGAAATAATAAACTTGCCGTAGCATCAGATCATGGTATGATTCATTGGTTAACGGAGTACTCCGAGGTCGAGAATTATGGATTTGAGAGACTTGAGCTCGTTGAAATGACTCCTGCAGTCAATGGTCTTTACGAAGAATTCACACCAGAAAAAACGGAAGCATTTGGTCTTTCATCTATTGAAGCGTGCCAAGTGAGCCATTGTCATGGTGCTTTGGCTGTTGCATTGAACTTCCCCAATGGATTCAAGGTTGCTTACTCAGGTGATTGTCGACCTTCACAAGACTTTGTCAGGATTGGTAAAGGTGCAACATTGTTGATTCACGAAGCTACATTTGATGACGAACTTCAAGGTGATGCTATTGCCAAGAAACATTCCACAACGTCGGAAGCAATGAATATTGGCAAGGGTATGGGAGCAAGACGTATCTTACTTACTCACTTTTCTCAGAGATATCAAAAGATCCCAGTCATGGACAGCGAAGTTACAGATCAAGTTTCTATTGTTGCATTTGATTATATGAAGGTTAAGATATCTGATTTTTCGAAAATAGCGGCATTTAGACCGGCGTTACTGAAGCTTTACGAGGAGAAAGAATAGATTAAGGGATTTAAATGAACGCAATTCCACGATTGCGAAGGACGCGAGGAGAAGCATGGTTTAGGATCGGCTATCACTTAAATAAGGTCTTAGACAGGGCACATAAGGAAATATGGTTATATTGTATAGTATTGACAAAGGAAATTCTCGCGAGTGGATTTTTAACAAAAGAAATTTTACAAAAGAAATTCTATGTTGTGAGAAGGAGATCACTCCTCTCTTGTTTCATCCCCAAAAATCTCTCTACTATCTTTACTCTAGATCATGAAATCACTAACTCGAGTTTCCCGATCACTGCGCTTACCTTCAGGGCGAGCAGCATGTGATTTTCGTGTGAAAGGATTTACTTGAGGTTCAGGACGTCGATGATGCGGTGCGTGCTTTTGTTTTGGCCTGTTATCGTTTTCATGTCTCGTAGTACGAGGAGAAGGAGGCGCAGGTGATGCCCGTGGATTCTCATAATGGCTTCCATGATAAGTAGGTCGATTGTTTCTTGCTGACGGATCTGCAAATGGATTTGTGAAACGAGGTTCTTCTTCATCTTCATCTGATTCGGCAGCGGCATTCTCTGGAGTTCCAACGAGTTGTCGATAGGCGCTGGCGCGCTCTTCGGCTTCAGCTCCATAGTAGGAAAGTTGAGAAGAGTTGTATTCGCTGCGGGAATAGAGTGTTGGTCTTCTTTCCTTGATAGGTTTGGAAGTGTTGTGAAAGAAGCCGTCGGAGAAGACTACGGTGTCGCGGAAAGCGGCATGGACTCCTTCTGCCGGGTGTGAACTATGAGTTGATGTGTTTGCGAGAGATGTTCTCGACATCATATTTGCATAGAAATCTATAATTTCATTCTCAATATCCCCGTCTTCATCCTTGTCCTCGTCAAAGAAATCGTGTCCAAGAAGTGTTTGGGCCTCGCTATCTCGCTCGAAAGGATTGCGATTTCCAGCCAAGCGTTCTCGTCGTGCGTCTCTTCGAAGCGTTTGAAGATGTTTGCGGCATCGAGAGATCTCTCTTCCGAGACCGTGAGATTCATGCGTTAAGCCTTCGGAGTCTTCTTGCCATGATGCCCATGCGCGGATGACATCGATCCAGCCATCCATTTGCTTATTCTTCTTTCTGCGCCCCCAGATCGAGGCAAAGAGGTCGCGGATGATGGATCGATCGCCTCCTATGGTGGCGAGAATGCAGGCTTCACAACCCGATGCTACGCGTTCGTAGCGTGGCTCGGACGGCTGCGCTTGATATGCTTGACGATAAAATTCGGGCTGCATCCAGATACTATTGAGCATTTTCATTCGGAGAACGAATTCTTGAACATTGACCGGCAATTGTTCGAGAGGTCCTTCGGCAGTTAGTCGCCGGAGTCGAGTGGTGCATTCCGCGGTTAGCTCTAGAAATATCTTGCGGATGAGATATGGGTTTAGAGGTTTATGGACGTCGCATAATACGGCTTTGGTTTCGCCGAGCCGAAGCGAGGATAGGGATGCGGCGACGCGGGAGATTAGACCGCTGGATTTGGGGTGTAGGAGAGAAGGCGGGAAGCTTTGGATAAGGACTGCTTGATCCCGAAGCCAGGATTCGTGGGGAAGAGTCCCGGGGAGTCGTGTCAAGAGCTGCGTGAGCAGATCGAGGGATGTGGTGGAAAACTCGCAGAGGGAGTCGCTTGGGGAGGGGGTGTGGATTTTTCCTCTCATGGTGGTGCGCGGTTGTGGGAGGAGGGGGTCGAGAAACTTTTGCATGGTTGCGGAAGTTTCTGTTTCTGGGTGGGCTGGGTTGGGTGGTGTCTAGTTTACTGTTGTGTTAATCAATGTAGATGGGTGGTAATTGGAATTTGTAAACTGGGTGTGGAGGTGGGTGGGATGATTCGATCTACTGAATGAATCTTCCTCTTCGATTTTGGAATTGGGAAGCGTCTTTGTAGTTTGATAATAGGCATTGTTTTGCATTTCTTCTAGAAGATACATTTTTTCTTTGTCCTGCTTGTTTGGTACGTGCTATCCCGTTTCCTTTGTTGGGAAAACTATGTTTGGAGGGGAGGAGAGGATTCTCTGGGTCCTGAGCTGGGTGGTTGTTTTCTCTGGGGCTTGGTTTCTTTGTATGTTTTGAGGTTCTTTGTAGTGGGAATATAACCTGGCTTTGTTTGAGACTGTTTCTTTGATGTTGCGGTCGAGGAATAATCACTTTGTGTCTTTTTTTTCTTTTTTTCTTTCATGGATTGGATGCCGAACAATGTCTATCAAGAATCTCGATTCCCTTGTTCACGAGATCAGATAGGTTATAAAACTCTCCCATCCCCTCCACTCTAATAATCTCATCTTATCCTATCTTCACATCCTCGAGAGTCAAAACACAACTCTTTCTCGTCCATCCAACCACCCTCCCTCCCTCACTCCCTCCCCTCAATACCCACAGCCCTTTTGGCAAAACAAACAAAGACATGCCAATCCGCATCCACATCCCACATTTCCGCACCCTTTCCCTCTCCCCAAAATTCAAAAAATTCAAACCCCTCCCCCCGGGCCCCTCGGGCCCCACCACCCGCTCCATCGGAACCCAAATTACCAATACCCGCACCCGCCGTTCGTGCGGGACTCAAACCCCCGCGTCGAGATACATTTCATTTCATGAGCAGCTTGATGTGCGACCGCCGCGGAGGAGCGGGTTGGAGCGTCCGTCTTGGTATGCGGTGCTTGGGGGTCTGCTGCTCGGGTGGTTTGGGATGGGGTTTTGGGGATGAGGTGAGTCTCTTCTCTTGGTGTTTGAGTGCTGATTCTTGGGAGGGGGTGCTGTGATTGTCGTTTCGATGATTGTAGTGCTCCTTCTTTCCTTTTTCGAATTTCCTTCTTTGATATTGTCGATTTCTTATGGGTAGTGTAATGGTCGTCGCTCTTTAGACTTCGAGAAATTACTATACTATACTATACTATATAAGAATAGAAAATAGAAAATAGACGAGAGAAACAAAGTTTCTTTAGAAAAAAAGGAAAAAAAAAAATTTGTTTCTCCAGATGTATACATACATACATATATGCATACATACATATAATAAAATTGTAAGTTTTCTCCCCGTCTCTGTCTTTGCTAATTGTTTCGTAGGTATATATATATATATATTTTTCTCTCGTTTTGATTTTTATGTTCAGGTAAGTTCTTCCCCATTCCCCCTTTTTGGCTAATCGAGTATAGAATAGTACATATGGAGTATTTTTTTCAGTTCCTTTTTTTTATTATCATCCTTTCGGAAAGCTAGGTAAGTTATCCTCCCTTCCCTTCCTGTCTTTGCTGATTTTTTTATAGGTACTTAATTACTGCTTGTTTGCTTGCTTACTTTTTTTTTTCCACATCAGAAATATTAATGTTAACTTTAGGTATGTTCTTTCTCCCTCGGTGTTCGCTGATCGAGTATATAGGTATTTTCACTCTCTTCACATATTTCTAAGACCGAAAGATCTGGGTAAGTCACTCCTTTTCCCCATTCTTGCTTATCGAGTGTAGGTTTTTTTTTCCCCCTCTTTTCGAAACTGCAGGTAAGTCCCCTTCCCTCCCCTTTTCGCTAAATGTGTATAGATACTATTTTCACTATTTCCAATTTTTCAATCCGGATACAGACTAAAATACAGGTAACTCCCTCCCCTTTCCCCGTCTTGCTAATCGAAATTATAGGTATAGTATAGCATTGCTCGTTTCAGGTATCCAATTCAGTTATACACCACTGCGTAGTTATAAGAGATGAAAACTGGGTAAGTTGTTTTCTTTCCCGTTTTTGCTAATCGAGTAATTTTATACAGGGTTTTTTTCTTTTCGTTTTTTTATCTATTCATAGAATGCAAAAATCCAGGTAAGTCATTTCTTTCCCCCTTACTCGCTAATTAGAGATATAGGCATGTACGATCATTATTCTTTTCGCTCCTTCAACCCTAACACACAACACTGCGCAGTTATAAGATGAAATTTTAGGTGCGTCACTCCCCCTCCCTTCGTCACTCATCAAACATATAGTTATACCACCTTTCTAGTCTACGAGCGATCTTAATCGCAAATTTGAAATCTCCAATGCAGATTAAATCAAGGAAGTCATTCCTCCTGTGTAAGCTAATTGCCTAGGCATATTTACTCATCCTTTTCTTTTCGATAACCAGAAACCTATTAACGTCTGTCCCTGCGTCCCTGCGTCCCGAGACGTCCTCTGTAGCGAGACAAATCTACGCTTTTCGAATCACATTTTTTTTCTTGGCAAGTTTACTAAATTGTTATTCGTACGTTATTTTCTTTGATTATTTATTTAAGAAGACTACTCAGCAACGAAAGAAGAGTGCGGTTGATTGTGCTGTCGATCGTTTCGGTTATGGTACGGATTGCCCCTTTCCCTGCCCCCCTGTTGAATCACAATGTTCAAAGTCTTTTCAAAATTCAGAGCGCTCCAAGGATAGTCCTGTCTCGAAATATTATAATTTAAAATTTTGAAGATGCTCAGAAAGGAAAAGGTTATAATGTGAGAGTTACGCCGAACTCTCCAGATTGTGCTTCTTTACTGAGAATACTGAAAGATTGTAAGCCAGCTGTTTTCCATTCTCCATGGCCACTTTCTGGAAGTGCGCCATCTGATTCTGCGCCACGAGGTCGATTGATTGAATTGTTCGGTGGCGTTGACTTGGTTACATTGAGATGAATGTTTGGCTCCTCCGGGGGTATCGAGACCTCGCCAGAAAAGGGCTCGATTGGAGGTTTCTTCTTAGGTCTGGAAAGTTGATAAGCTAATTTATTTCTCCTTCCTCTCGCATTTGGCTATATCGTGTACCTGGCTTGCGGCCTCGACGATGTTGCTCGAAAACGTAATCAAGAGAGTTGCTCCCACAACGCTCGCAAGACTCAAGAGTCGACGACGTCCTGTATTTGATCTTTGTTCTACGGCAGGAGATGCATGTATTATGACTATATCCGGAATTCAGTTAAGTGCTGGCTGTGCAGCTGCCGCTGACTGCGTTCTTACCTGGGATGCTTGAACCGCGGGGTCGTTGACGTGTTAGTGTTGTCTGAGTTGAGCGATGACATGGCGAGGTACAAAGCTCGGTATAAAGATTTGATTTAATCTAAATGGAAGAAGACGGAGAGCTTCTGCTTGCTACGGGGGTTGTGAGAAAGGTTCGGGCGGTGGAACACACCGGACAGAAGCTAGTGGGGCGCCATTCGGGAGCTGCTCGCTAAAACCGAGCTTAAATACAGGCTTCATGATGCTAAACACCTTCGCAGTTGCAATTATCAAGTAGCACGAAACCGAATATTTGATATTAATTTATACTCGGCTCAATTACCCTAAGCTATCCACAGTGTCTAGAGGGGAGTAGAAGGCAATCATATGCTGTAGTTCGTTTACAATATCACATAACGACTTCGAGTAGATTAAACCACCTTCTCGATCATAAGTTTTTAATTCAACCCTCTTGCGTAACATGATTCGGACCTACCACTCATCACAGGCAGAGGAGATGAAAATAAAGCACATTTGAAAAAGGACTTCAACAAAACTCATTCTACTATATGCTACTTCAGAAGACAATCTGAGAAGCCTCAATTGGCACTGGGTATTTTGGCGACAACGTGGCCACTGAGACGTGTGGCCAACCCATCTCATCAAAGTCCAATGTGACGTTCTGGGAGTATTGAATTTGGGTAGCGTCGAACTTCACAATCCTGTTTGGTGGTATCACCTTGTCCAGCTTCAATTCGAAAGAAGGAGAAACCACTATCTTGTCGGCTTCTCTCTCCTCTTTCCGTGCTTCAGACTCAACCACTCTTGTCTCTTTTTTATCCCCAGAGAAATCACCTTCCGGCAGCAGAACATCGTATTCAACGGTTGAAATCCAATAATCACATCCGACATTGACACCATGGGCATTGGGGCCTGGGTTTTGGCGACCATCACGAATACCTGAGCCTTGCAGGAAAGCAATGTTTGCTGTGCCACCGCCGGGAATCTTAGAAACTTCGGGGTCGGAGTGGATTGAGAAGAAAAAGTGTTCTCGGATTGTTTTCTTTGTGCTGTTTTCATTGAATTCTCTTAACATCTGATTTGGATCTAGCATGAGAGATGTATTGAGTACGTCGCCGTCCTTGATCTCTTGGGGAATACGCAGCTCATATTTCCTCTTGAAATTCAGCTGAGGGAAAAAGTCTGCGAATGTGTACACATCGCCATGCATACCCATGGGGAACGGTAAGACTGAGATTGGCTTGATAATCGGGTTACCAAGTATAGGGTTTTTCATGTCGGGTTCGAAGCCTTGGCAGTTGATGGCAGTTCCGTGTGGTATAGATGCTAGGCGTGAGATAGTACCTTGAAGGACCTCGGGCCTGATATCAGTCGGTGGGGTCCTAAGGAACATGCCTGACTCGAAGTGAATTGGAATTCCTTCCTTGCGATCAGCCTGTCCTGTTTCGGGATTGAGCATGTCCTTGATCGTCTGCATGTATGGGACGCCCTTCAAAATGACGTCTCGTTGCCTGCCCAAGCCTCGGTTGAATATGTCGCCAATGTCCTTCAAGAATTGTGTGTCCTCTTCCGTCACGTTTAACTCCAGAACGTTATTCCTCCTGTTATTTCCCCAGGATGGGCGGAAGATCATGTTCAACCCAGCACCGTGGAAATCCCCAGTGAGCTTCGCAAGGATATTAAGTTCTCCAGGAAGTGCTCCATAGTCCTCATCAGCTCCTTCACTGATCGGTACTAAGTATTCAGGGCCCTTGCTCACATCGGGCTCGATGTTGGGTCTTGGTGAGGTGAGACCATCAACTTGCGTTAACTTGAACGAGGTCGGGACGTTGAGATAATTGGTGTCCTTCATTTTGAGTGCTATGCTAGTAGAGAGTTTGATACGACAATTGAAGAGGGACCAAAAAGGTATGTGGGCGATCTCGAGAAGGAGCAAACAATCAAGCCTAGCATCAGTATATATACTGACTCTGTTCCCCCACCTCCCCCCCTATCGGAACGGGACTCGGCTGCTCAGTGGGTACCTATGGGTGGGTAATTACATTTCTTCAACGTACCCCACATACCCCAAGAGGGTCCGTGACCACTCAGTGGGTGCCCTATGTACATGAAGCTGAGATGCCATGCAGATGCCTCAGCCTCGATCCTATGCATGAGTCAACAGCAGAACTCTTTCTCCTATCTGTCATATCGATATGTCGATCATGTTTGTTCCATCACATAAAGCTATTGAAATATTGTGCATCAAGCTGAAGGCCCCTACATCTATCATGTTTGTTCCATCGCATAAAGCTATTGAAATATTGTGCATCAAGCTGAAAGCCCCTACATCAATCACATTTGTCCAATTACATGAAGCTGTTGAAGTATTGTGTATCAAGCTGAAGGCCGGATCAGCTCACTAGTTGCACGCCAACCTTCCTATCCACGATTTTCAATCAACAGGTTACATCGCAGTAGCTTTCACCCAGCTCGTAAGTCGAGGAAGCGGCGTTAATGGTCAGATAACATAAATCAAACATCACTTATCTCTATAGACGTGGCGTACATGGTACTACTTGATAATGTGATGTGTTTGACCTTGGTTCTAGAATTATCCAAAGAACTAGAATATAGGAAAGCCGCTGTTTTTCATCCTCAATATTGTGGCAATAATTGGAACAGAGCTCCGTAAAAAAAGGTCACAATCTAAGCTAGGGATCGTCGGACCCTATCGTGGAGTAAACTGCGAATAGCCTCAGATCCAGGAATCTAGATCTCATGCTAATCATAGTGTCTACGGAGGTATATGGAATAGGTTATACTATACCGCCTTCGCTAGCCAGGATCAGTTTGTGTGGGCAGAATGATTCTATTGATTGCAAAACAAAGGCGATGTAACATAACTTATTCCATGTTACCTCCGTAAATTGTTATCAACTGCGGGGTAAATCCTACCATAACCCTACATATGAGACAAACTGAATAACACAGCATACAAGAGAAGTACCGGCTTACCTGGAGTCGAGTCGTTGGAGCCCAACACTTGGGTTCTTGTGGAAGGATCATTGGTTGTCTTCCAATCCACAGCGTGTACCATCGCACCACGTAGCAGCAAAGGAACGCCGGCAGCAGCTAGGCTAATGATAAATGTTCTTATTGGCTTATATTTATCGCACCTTTTTCATATGTTTTGATTTTGATCATATTTGCAATTATGAGTTCATCCCAAAGCGTGCATAAGGTTACAGTAAAACACAATCTGCAGCGCCACCACAATGCTTTCCCGCTTCAGAATTTATCCAACCTAGGGTGTCTCAACGGCTGCATCAAAAAAGCAATTTGGTCACTCGATCCGAGCCAATCTTCACTTCACACTTGATCCCAGCCGTTCTCTTCTGCGGAAGGAGACTTTTAGAAGCTGAAAGAGAAGCGCCGAAATGTGCGCGACGAAGTCGTGAAAATGGACATAAACTTTCATTTATCCTACAGACCATCTCCTCTTCTTTATGCCGCAGATTCTTACGAGCTCCTCAAGTGAAGTTCCTAGTCATTCTATCACACTCACTACTTGAGTGCCGCCAATACAGTCTTCTCATACACCCGGGCCTCAACCCCTTCGAAGCAAACATGGGTGACAAAACCGTCCACGGAGAATGGGCACCAAAATTCCAACTTGGAAATTGCGCTATTCACCTTCACCTACTACCGACTGGCAAGGTACTTTACTGGGGTCGACGCGCTGCTGTGCACAGCATGGATTATTGGACTCTCAATGAGCACAAAACCCACGTCTACATCTTGGATATCAACACCCTAGAGAGTCAGCGCACCGCTCATGACCCGATGAACGAAGACGAGCTCTCCGTGAATCTCTTCTGTTCCGGACACACGTTCCAACCAGACGGTACCTTAATTATTTTCGGTGGACATGTCCTGGATGGCTTCGGGGAAGACCAAGCTTGTGTTTACGATCCCTTCCAAGATACGTGGACGACAATGCCTATGATGGCTGCAGGTCGCTGGTATCCCTCTGCTATAACTTTGTCTGATGGTAGAGGCCTTGTTGTGTCGGGCAGCTCACAAGATGTCACAAACCCTGTGATCAACCTGGTCCCCCAGATTTGGGACTCACATACAAGTACATGGGGCATAGTCCAAACACCTCTCGTTGATATTTTTGCTCTTTACCCCCGGCTTTACCACGTTCCAGACGGAAAAATATTCATGGCGGGCCCATTGAGAAGCTCTCGTTTTCTGGATTTGAATGCTCATGGTGGTCATGGTGAATGGTCGAGCGATGCCGATTCGCCATTCCGCAATGCAGGTCAGCGCGAGTACGCCGCTTCAACTATGTATGATAGTGGCAAGATTATTTACGTTGGTGGTGGAGGTGGTGATGCTGTTCCTCCCACCAATGCTGCAGAGATCATTGATCTAAACGACCCAAAACCAGTTTGGAAATATACGACTGAAATCGGCCATGGGCGCCGACATTCCTTTGCTACTACGTTGCCCGATGGCACTGTGCTTGTGACCGGAGGAACCAAAGGGTTAGGCTTCAATGACTTGTCTCCGGGTGAGCCCGTACATGAGCCTGAGCTGTGGGATCCTACTACTACAGAATGGTCTACGATGGCCCCGGAGGACGACGATCGCTGCTACCACCACACCGCACTACTACTACCCGATGGCAGAGTTCTTTCATCTGGTGGTGGGGAATACGATCCGGACAATCAAAAGAGACCCAATGAGCCTGAACACACTCTGATCACCGCCCAGATATTCAGCCCACCTTATTTGTTCAAAGGTGAACGGCCGACCGTCAGTAAACCGCCAGAAATTGTCGAATATGACAGCAAATTCAAAGTCACAGTCGGCGAACACGATGTGATTGGCAAGGTGAGCTGGACACGGCTTGGATCTGTCACTCATTCACACAACATGAACCAATCGTTCCAATTCTTGGAATTTGAAACCAGTGGGACAGAGGTCACCATAACAACGCCAAAGAATCATTTTTTGGCTCCACCAGGTCATTACATGCTTTTCCTTGTGAGCGAGGAAGGCGTACCAGCAGTGGCGCCTATCATGCTACTTAGGCCGGACGTTGAGATACCTGTACAACCACAACTGCCCCCTGGGTTTTCGAAATACGATGCTGTTTTGGAGAAAAATATCGGTGTGTCCCTTGAGATGCGCAATCAGAAGGTCGTCTCAGAACAGGACGGGCCACCTGTCATTGTTGGTCTTACGCCCACTTGTCCCTACGGTCTCGGTGCTTGCTGGGGTGGAGCTTATGAAGCACTGAACAGCATCAAAGATATCAAGACCGTCCTTCCAAGACCAAATGCAACCATCTCAGTTGCCTTCGTTTACCTTCACGATGACATTCTGCCCGATATCAACGTATGGCGGAAGGAGCTCTTCGAGATCGACGGTGGCACGTACAATATGCGCGGCATTGAGATGACACTCACTGGTGTAGTTGCTAAGGATGGCAGGCGGCTAGTACTGTCCGGTACGTCGACTCGACCTGAAGTGGTTCTTAATCAGTTCCTGGCAGATAGCAAGCTCGAATGGGATAACGTGGCGAAGGTGCCTAAGCCACTTACCAAGGAAGAAACCAGCGCATATACCCGGTTACACCAAACATTAGTCTCTCACCCAGAGGGATTGTCGCTGCAGGTGACTGGGCGACTGCAAATGGACGAGAACAACAAGTACTCTTTGGATGTGAAAGGCTTCGTGGAACCTTCAAAAACCGGCTAGGGTCACACCACATAGGTATTGGTGTTCTTCATTTGAATCAGAGTAATACACCATGTAGCTTTTATGATTTGGCAGGTTGATTTGGGTTGTCCAAGGCAGTGTTACGATGTGCCTTCGGGAGTCACGTGGAAGGGTTTATATTGAGAGCGACAAGTAGTAGACTGAGATCAGAGCAGTTGTAACTAAGTAAAAGAATTACTATTTGAGTTAAGCATGAAGCTTTATATATTAAAGAAACTGTCTATTTATATAGATCTTTATTCCTATAAAGTAGATTGGTAGACTCTCTATCAGGCTACCACATCCCTGTTTGAGGCTTTACTAGGGGTATTATTACATTAGTAGGTATGTTCCTTTATAGGTATCTTTATTTGTTGGTACCATTCCTTCTATAGTTACCTTTCATAGAGGAGGTATGCTGTTATTCGTAGGTACCTTTCCTGTCTCTGTACCAGGGGTAAGGATACCTTGACTTTGCTTTTATATACTATTCTAAAAACAATTCTTATTACATTATTAACGATATTCAACTATCACCTTGTACGTAGATTATGCGGCGTAGCGAGCCTAGGCGCACAGCGCCTCGAGAGCGCATAATAATTATGGAGATGCAGATGGGGGCTACATGGGAGGAAAGGGTAGCCAAGATTAACACTGTGCGCAATCATCCCCATGCACTAATTTCGGCCACCTTTTCCTCACACCTATCCCCTAGACCGTCAACTTACGGCGCCTCGCTTAATGGGAAGTGATGGTCCAATTATATCATCAGGATTCCTCGAATTTAATCCAACATTCACACTTGTTCTCTAATATAAAATTCAATTCACTATTCTATTCAATAAGGCTTTATCATTCAAGGTATATCGCACGAACCACATTGGCGTCGTAAGTTGGCAGTCTAGGGGATAGTGGGGAGAGGCACAGCAAGTGTCAAGAGTCAGCTACTCCCTTTGCCACTAATTTCTTTAATTAAATTCATGTCTGGTTCTCTACAAGAGACTACCTCTGCATTCAACCAGGTATAAATTAGTATCCCATATCAAACCGAGCAGATTGCAGGTAGGCAATGACTACAACCGAATTTTTTTTTCTCACAGCCTACTTCCCTTCTCACTCACAAAAGAAAACTGCAGCAAATCTGATTACATCTAATTCATCTGGCAACTCTATTTTCGGTGCCGGAATCATCCTGAACACAAATCTCGGAAATCAGGCATGATTTTAGAAATCATTAACGGACTCGGTCTGGTGTATTTGATATGGAGCATCATTGCGATGGAAATCGATTATCTCCGTGCCTCAACCATGAGAATTCCTCTAGTCCGGCTGTTTGTGGACCCAATGAACGTGGCTTGGCTAATCTTGAAGCCATCTCTCTGGCGTCTCCTTGACCGATTGCCCATAGATTTCGGTAACTTTGGTCACTATTCACGTCGAGGCTGGCATTTTCACGACAAAGCAACGTCCCATTCGAAATACGGTCCATTCTATGCACTTGTCACCCCTTGCGATGTATATGTTTATTGTGCGGATCCTGATGCCATCCATGAGATATTTACTCGACGTGGAGACTTTCTTCGTCCAACTAAGATGTATAGTAAGTTATCAGCAGCTTTTACAATCAACAAAACCAAGTCAATCTAGCACTACTTGAGGTTTCCGGGCCATGTATATCTACAGCAAGTTGATCCGAGTGGTCAAGGCACAGAAAAGTCTTAGCGACATCCTTCAACGAGAATATCATGAAGTTTGTTTGGTAGGAGTCACTCAAGCAAGCGAGACACAAGTTGAATATGTGGTCTCAAACTTCAACACCTCAAGAGATATCCACTGCTAAAGATACACGAACTCTTTCTTTGAATGTCCTCGCTGCAACTGGATTTTGAAAACCATACAAGTTTCGCAGCTCTGGCGAAGCTGAAGCTGGCAGTTATCGCGATGCGTTGCAAACAGTCTTGGACAATGCGATACTGATCATGATCATTCCTTTTCGATATTTACTGCTGCCTTTTATGCCAAAATCCTGGAGACGAGTAGGTCAAGCGGCCGCGGACTTCAAGAAATATATGAAGAATATGTTGGACGAGGAATCCTCCTCGCTCAAAGAAGGAAAGGCCAGCAATGGAACTTTGATGGCATCTTTTGTAAGAGCTTTAGGGGCTCATCAAAAAGAGGAAACCGCTTCATCTCGACAGACAGCACAATCACCTTCCAAAGGTCTCACTGTCGATGAAATATTTGGGAATATCTTTGTGATCAACTTCGCTGGGCACGATACAACTGCAAATACATTAGCTTTCAGCATGATTTTGCTTGCAGCCTCTCCCGAAGTCCAAGATTGGGTTGCGGAAGAGCTGCGACATGTTATCCAAGATTCTGATGAAGGTCTGGAATACGAAAAGGTGTTCGAGAAGCTCAATATATATAGAGCTGTCTTGGTATTTAATTGTCTTCTCTTCCAATTCTCTTGATCAATTTAACCCGTTCATTCTGACTGTTAATATAGCTTGAGACCATGAGACAGTTTCTCCCCATCATGGCGCTGCCGAAGTGGAGCAACGATAATCCACAGGTACTCAAGGTAGAGGATAGAACAATAGTTATACCACCCCATACAGGAGTAATGCCTATTATACTTGGATTGCAAATGCATCCAAAGTATTGGAATGATCCTTTGACTTGGAACCAGTTGCCGTGTTTTGAGGTACTAGAGATACGTTTTAGTGTTTTCTTGAATTTGTACAAGTAACTTGGTGATACTGAGAGGCGCCATTTGAACTGTGGGGAAAAGGTTTCAAAGCTTGGAAGAGCAAAGCATCAAGGATAAGTGGCTGCTATAGCTGCGAATTTTGTCTATTTTCACATCAAAGGCCTGTTTTGCGATGAAAGAGGAACCAAATTCTGACTTCTGGACTAGAAGATGTCGAAAACATCTTTTCATTATTTTCATATTGATTCCATTATTTCTCATCGTGGAAAATCAAGGGTTTCCTGATAAGAATACCTTCTAAGGTACCAACTAGTCTGTCAATGGCTATCTCACAAATTCATCTAAACGTTGAACTCCGCAAACTATCACTCGAATAACTCTAGTGAATTTTCCAATCTATGGAGGTCAGCATGTAGGGGTATTTACAAACTAGTTTAGTAACTTACTGCGGCGCGTCCCGATGATAATATTTAGCGGTTAGAGCTTGCGGTATGCCATACCGTACTTGGCTATCGCTTAGGGCCTATTTGACTCGACCCTTATATAAAAAGTGCATCACCAAAATTAAAATGTACATTTTTTATTTTTACATATACAATTTAAAGTATATATTTGAATATACATTTTCACTTATACTGTTACGGGAGCTGCCTCTAGGGTCATATGGAAGTGTCTAGAGATCTCTCGAGGTGGTTTGGACTAGACTTCAACTACACGCGAGCGCACAAGCTTATTGCATATAGCTCTCGTAGTTCTGAGTCTAGAATAGATAGATGTAATACAATACATCATATCGTACCTATTATAAAGACGTCATAATCACCACCGAGGTGATACCAACAATCTCATCTATCCATCTCTCCCCACGAACCTCGTGAAACAAAATCATCACCACTATTCTTTCCCCTTCTTGCCCCAAATCATGCGCCCAGCTCCGATTCTCCTCACTCAATGCATTACCACTCATATCTCTTCCACTCAATCCGTGGTTCCCACCCATACCGACTCCCCCCTTTCACTTCCTCGCTATCCATCCCTTTCATACACTTTTGAAGAACTTTTGTTTTCAATAGGCGAGACGGGTCGGTTGATTTTTATTCCTCTTATTACATCAGAATCAGAATCAGAATTAGAATTAAAACTAGAAGCTCGTTGGTTACTATCTCCACTCTCATCTCCATCTCCACCTACAACAATAGCATCCGATTGCGGAGACGGTGTTTTATAAACCTTAGATTACTATCCTTGTCGCCGCTACGACGCATTCGCATAGACTCGACTCTCAGCCGAGAGGATTTTCGTAGAAAGAGGAAATGTATAGAATTCTTGAACACGAGTTTACACGTGCGGTTTCTTTTGAACTTACGTGGATTGAAATAATGATGATGGAGAATTCTGAAGTTTGGCTTGTTCTTCTTCGGTGGTGTATTGAGGTGGTGATATATAAACCCCGTTTGTTCCTAAGTTTCCAGTGACTTTTCCAGAGTGGTTTATCTCCTGGGTATTGGGATGTGTAGATTTTGCTGCATCTCTAGATGCGGGATTAAAAGTAGCTGTGTTTTTCTTTTTCTTCGAGAGAAAAATACTGATAATTAAATAAAGATTAAGGAAGCAATATTCCCAACAACACCTCTGACGATAGGACTGATGGGTATTTTCTTCTTTTTGTGGGATCCGATTGTTGAGGTTGGGATGGAAGAAGAGGAAAAGAGAATAGTGGTGATTTTGGGGTTAGAGTTTGAGGGAGATGTGATTGGAGTCTAGTCAGGTGTGTCATCAGCTACAATACTGATTATTTACTTCACCCTTAAGAGACTCCCTCCTTCTTCTCTCCTTGACACAATAATAATGAAATCAACATACCACACTCGCCTCGGTAACCGTTCCCACACCGCCAAGAGTATTAGCACTACTCTCATCGAAAGTAGCAAGCGTAGTCACAGCCTCCAATAACTCAACCGTTAACTCATAATTAAATGTTGCACAACCGAAATTCAAGTACGTGTATCCGAAATCGAAAACATAAGCTAGGTAGTCACAATTGGGGGCTGTGGAGTCGCTTGGAAGAGAAGAGGTGGTGAGTTGGGAATTTAGAACCGGCGTGAGATTGGTTTAGGTCGAAGAAAATATTTGTTACATGCGAGTAGAGAGGGGAAGGGTGAGTGTTAGTGAGGAGGGATAAGAAGAATGAGGAATGAAGTACAGGGTTCCCGATAGTCCGGACTGCAGTCCAACAATGTAAAGCTTCAGATCTCTGGATTAAATCACTAAATCACTAAATCCAATCAAAACATCCAAACATCTAACCACTTTTGAACCTTAGAGGCATCCCCCAATCCACCAATCCAGAATCCAAACTACCAGACCTCTCACTATCTCAAAACAAACACCGCATACCACACCACACAACCTAAGCCCTAACTCCCTATATGCAAGCCATCTTCTGCTCGGATAAAAAACAAATTTACGTTTCGCTGGATGAACACTGTAGTTATCCGAGCGCTAGAGTGAGAACTTAAAAGTCAGGGGTAAAAATTTAGTTATTGTGTGGAGAAGGTTTGAGGTTTCGAAGTTTTGAAGATATGGAGGACGGAGAATAAAGAGAGACACTTATAATAGATAAAAACCAACCTACAAAGTAGAGGAGATAACCAAACATGACCAACGAGCTCTAAGAAACCCCCCCCCCCCCCCCCCCAAAAAAACCAGACATACCTCCTCTAGGAACAGTCCACTCGCTCGGTACAGAAACTCGCCATATCTCCCTTCTCCTTTTACTTCTCCTTTTACTTCTTCTTTTTCTTCTCCTTCTCCTCCCATACTCATCTCCTCCTCTCTTAACCACCTCATAACCGCACACCACAATCAGCGCCAGAACTCCATATATACCTCTCCAGATACTTCTCCAGAACCTTTTGTTTGGGACAATATCACATCATAGGTAAATATCGATATCGATATCGATATCGAAAGAAGAAAAGAAGAAAAGAAGAAAAGAAGAAAAGAAGAAAAGAACAATATAGATATAGCGATACAGACATTAACAAATATATCAATCCCAATCCCAATCCCAATAAAATCCCAATAAAATCACAAACAAACAAAACACAAACCCAGAACCCAGAACCCAGAGCCCCTAGAATTCAAAGAATCCAAAGAAGAAAAAAAACGAAGAAACTAGGAGAGCTTTTATATAATATACAGATACATACATACATAGACATAAATAAAAGCAAAAGAAAATAACTATCATTATCACCATCACACAATTTACAAAACAAAAAACAAAAAAAAAACGATTTCACAAGATGGATGGATACAAATGAGACCACGCATATAGAAAAGAAAAATTACACATCCAGAGAGTGAGTGGGAGTTGGTTTTTCAAGGTTAGTAGAAAGAAAGAAAGAAAGAAAGAAAGAAAGAAAGAAAGAAAGAAAGAAAGAAAGAAAGAAAGAAAGAAAGAAAGAAAGAAAGAAAGAAAGAAAGAAAGAAAGAAAGAAAGAAAGAAAGAAAGAAAGAAAGAAAGAAAGAAAGAAAGAAAGAAAGAAAGATGATGTAATAATTCCACACGTTTAGCTTGTTGACAATGGGAGAATATATGTATTTTTCTTCATCTAGCTTACTTAACAAGGATATCTATTATACCGTCTCGTCTAGTAACTCCAATATTGATTTATACAACTTATACAACAATCTACATCTCCGATCTACATATATATATATATACCTACAACCCCTAACCAATGCATCCCGCATCCCTCATCCCTCATCACCCCCTCACCAATCTACATCCAACGGCCCGACCCAACTCTCACCCACCGCTCTATAAATCCTCACTTCACCCTTCACCAACTCCGCCATATTATATTCACCTCTCATAACCCTCTTGACGCCACCCACATTTTGTTCCACGACTTCCACGATACCATTTAGTTGAACTATGAATTTCTCTCGTTAGTGGGGGATATGGTTATATCATGGGATACGCGTGGGGATTTTCGCAAAAAGGTTTGAAGGGTAAAGGAGGATTGGTAAGAGAGAGCGGATGAAGAAGAAGAAGAAGAAGAAGAAGAAGAAGAAGAGTAAAAGTAAGAGTAAGAGTGAAGGAACGGCAACGAATACAAAGTAAGAAAAAAAGAAAGAAAGAAAGAAAGAAAAACTCACCCCCAACAACAACACTAGTATGATCCGGCGCCCCCGCCCACTTCTGACCCCCTCTACTATCCATAAAATGCGCCTCCAAGAATTGCACTACATCACCTCTCCTAACACCTGCTTCTCTCACCCCCCCTCCAACCTCCACCCTCCCATTCTTAAATTCAAAAACCTTATACCCATGCACATATCCCTGACTACTCATACACGCCTCCTCACCCCTCTCTCTACAATCTTGCGCGACGGCTTTCAAGCCCTCATTAGCCAAAGTCCAACACTCGCCATTCCCGACTTGTGTGCCCATCTGCGCTTCACACCATTGCGCTACACTTTCTCCATACCTATCTCCATGAAGCTCTAGCTCTCTTTGTCCTAGCTTTCCTGGCGGTGCAATATGTCTTTGCTCCGCTCTCACTGTTCTTCCCGGATCACTAGCGTCCCATACTAATTTAATTTTAGTGGTGGAAAGGTCAGTATTATCACGGAGAACGCCGATAAAAGTGTGGGTTTTGCGAGGACCACTGGAAGTCCAACTGCTAGAAGAAGCATGAGAGCGTGTGCCCGGAAGAGAAGAGATGGAAGGAGGTGGGAAGGCGGGGGGAGATTGGGCGAACCATAGGGTTTGAAGCGAGAGAGGGAGGTCAGTGGGGGTATACTGCGATTGTGGTAACGAAGGAGGTGGAACAGCTTGAGGACGAGAGGTCTGAATAGGAAGTCAGCTCTTAGTTTATGGCATGTGAAGGATTATCATGATGAGACGTTGAAACATGTTTTGAAGAAAAAAGATTGAGGGGGAATTATTTCTTTAGAATATATGCATGCTATCACGACCTGGAAAAGACTATACAAGTAACGGGGACAACATCATGCTTTGCGATATGAAACATCCATTTCAGAAACCAGTGGACCGCCACAGGCCACTATATGAACATACCCAAGAATAGTAAAGGGAACCACAAAATCCAAAAATATCATGGAAACTCCAGTACTCTCGAGATCAAGGGTAAAAGTATTGACTATAAAACTATGAATATTGGCCACTTACCATAGGCTTAGGCTTAGTCGCCATTGGTATAGGCGGAGGAGCCCCATTTCCAGGAGCACCCAATTCCGACCTCTTCTTAGGGGGAGGCGGAGGAGCCGGTTTCTTTTTCCCTAAAACTGATTGCCCAATTAATCCATTTCCAACCGGACTAGATGAATTCTCCACATTCCCATCGTGTCCACCAGTTGAGGCATCTTTCCCTTGTGAGATTCCTCCGTATGATCCAACTTTATCTGCAATTCCGTATTTTGTATTTAATTTATTCGCAGAAGCCCATCCGGATTTTACTTGTTCTCCGTGTCTCTCTCTGAAATTGTTTGCGGTGCTTGCGGCGGTCCGCGCGTCGGACAGAGAGATGGACGACGGATCTTTATGAAATGCGGATGCAGTCTTCAGAGCTGCTTGTTTTTGGGCAAAGGTTGTTCCTTCAGATGGAGGTTGGGGTTTGGGGGACGAGGAAGATAACGATGGCGAGGATGTGAGCCGAGAGAATCGAGATTGAAGTTCATTCACCTGTGGTGAAGAAGATCTGGATGGTATTTGCGGTGAGGCTGTTCGTGCAGGCAATTGTGGTGAAGCTGTCCTTGAAGGGGGAGGTGGAGGTGATGAGTTATTTGTCGATGTTCGTGATGGAGGGGGTGGTGGTAATGCTGGTTTTGATTTTGTAGACCCAATTCCAAATCCAGGCACTGATACTCCTGCTGCTCCCAACCTAGTCAATGCCCCTTGATTCAATATACCTTTATGCGGATCCGCTTCAGATGTAGCCGCGCCATATGTAGGAGGGGGTGAAGGAGCCGATGGTGCCGGATTCGAATTTTGTCGCGGTGGCAATCTTGGTGGTAAGCCAGGAGGTTTAGGTTTACCAGCTGTAGGAGGCACAGGCGGTGTTCTTCCATCTGCGCCATCTTTTCTTCCAGGAGGTGGTGGTAGATGTGCTATGGATAATCCTGTAGTATTCGCCCGATATGGCATTGGTGGTGGTTTAGGTTTCGCATCTTCTTCTTCTTGTCTTCTCCTTTCTTCTTCCTCTGCCTCTTGCTGTGCTATTATTTCGCTTCGTGGTATTGGGGCACCCAATCCTCCTGTATCCGATCTTGCTTGACTCGATAGACCGTTCGGGGGTGGTAGAGCAGCTGCTCCATGATATTTGACACTTTTTGGCGGCGGACCGAACGATGACGGGTCTTTCAATGAAGACAGAGGTCTGGAGTTATGTTCTAAAGCTTCTTCTCTTGGATCTTTACCTTTTCCCATCCTATGGAGTAAAACGTTAGCTCAATACCTAGGTAGATACGATATACATAAAATCGAGAACTCCATCACGTTCGGAAAGGAGATAGAGCATACCATCCAGCGACTTGATTGAGTCCCTTGAAATCACCTCTCCAACTTTCCTTTGCTTTCCCATCTTTCGCTTTGGGATGCCATCCACCTTTCAAAGTATCCTTAAATCCCGACATGTTGATGTGCAGAAGAATAGACAATAACAATCTAGGGGTGATTTTGCGGGGAGTTATTTAGTCTCCATGCTCGCTTTCACTATGTAATCTATGTAATAGCTTGTTCTGCTAGTTCCAAATTGTCATAGCCATTATGCATGCGTATGTAATGTCGTACCCGTTCCGTCCGAACAGAAAATTCTCCGAACATGGAATTTTGATACACCTCCCTCTATTGAAGCCATCCGGGTCGCATTTGGATGAGAGTTGAACATTCGAATCTCTGCCGATATATAATAATAGGTGCATGAGTAGAATATGACTGTCTTGCAAACCTGCTAGGTAGGGAAGTATGTCATAGTTCCAGCGGTGGCTTATTCCCTCCATGCGAATACCACATCACATGGTGCAGGAGATTGTGGCCGCACAACATCCACCTTCCCTCACATATCATTCACCAGAACATGAAGATATATAATCAACACCAACACGAAGAGTCATCAAATAACTAGCACAAGTTCGGCCTAGTGGCCTAATGGTTAAGGCGCCAGATTTCGGTACAGAAATCTCTGGAGATTGGGAGTTCGAATCTTCCCTGGGTCGATATATTTTTTGTTTTGTTTCCTACTTTGAGAATTATGGGGTTTGCCTGTTTGTATGATATGAGGCGATGGAAAATAAGACCCTATCCATATTCACATTGTATAGCTCTCTCTCTGCGTAGACTTGTCAGATGACCGTTTTTGGTTCCTACCTAGGTGGTCGAAGTCAGCCATTTTATGAACTCCTGAGGACAGTGTCTACTGAAGACGTGTAGTCAAGTATCAAAAGAATCAAACAACGCGGAGGTGACTTTCAAAAACAAAGTCATAACATAACCATTGTAATCGTGGTTTCTTGAAAGCCAGCACTTAAATGCTTTTCCTCTCACTGGGTTTCCTGTCCTCGCTAGATTGTTTGTGTTGTCAATCACCATTTCTTGCCAGAGTGTCTTCCAACGCAAGAAGAGCACCCTTCTCCCATCTGTATGAACGTTAATCTCCGCTCAATCAGACCAACCACTCATTCCCCTTCCGAACAAAGCCATCAAATACCATCGCGCATCAATCTTTCCCACGAATCCCCAATCCCGCAAGACAGCCAACCATCAATCTCAGTCCCAACCTCAAACAACACTTCCCCTACCCAATTCCCCCATCAACACCACCACCAACCCTCTGCTCTCCATGCAATGCCAAACTCATCAATCGCATTCAAACACCGCGTTCTCCAGAAAGCATCCTATCTACAAATCCGCAAAATTTGGATGATCCTCAATCCTTTATCTCTCAACATAGGTAAGAAACCATAAAGACACAAGAGCCATCCAGTCAGTGAACCCAACCAACTCCACTCCAAATCAAGTCCTCTTCTCATACCTTCAGGATCCCTACATCAATTTAAACTATCTATTAGAAGTATAACACTGCCCCTCCTCCTTCTCCTCCTAAACTATCCAATATCATCTTTACACACCCCTTTATATATACATACACATACTACACTTAAACAGTTCAAAGGATAGGATGATATAATAATTAGATTAGAAGGATAGATAGATAGATAGATAGAAAAGAGAGATAGATCTAATACATCACACATACATATAATCATTACATATATATATACATACATGCATCAATATAATCAATATAATAAATAGTATATACCCAGTCAGATACCCTCATCCAGATACACCCATCCCATCCCATCCCATCCAAACAATACACCACCAAATATCAATCAATCTTTACCCACTCGCTCACTCACTCACCCACTCACTATAAACAAAATTTCAACCCCCATTCCTATCCCCATCCTATCCCCTCCAATCCCCTCCCTTCCCTTCCACCCTTCCACCCTTCCACCCCCCTCTAATCTTTCCACAAACCAACCTCCACCCCATCCCCCTTCCACATTACAATATCCCACACAAGCAAACCCACCAAACAATCAAGTGACAAACAGCAGAATGCATGCCATATATACCATACACACCATACATACCTGAGTAGAATAGGGTAGCTCATAATCCGGAGAGATATCTGAAGAGGGGATGGGAGTGAACGGAAGGGGTTGGATGTTAAAGTGGGAGGAGGGTATGCAGTTGAAGAATAAGATGAGAGAGAACGGAAAGGTAATGGAAGGGATATTGTTATTAATTCCGTGTTGTTCACTCTCGACAGGTCCAGGTCTAGAGATAGGTAGCGAGAGGAGCGAGAAAAAAGATTGAAAATGTTAAATAGTCGAGAGCTCGAGTGTTCGATTATCAGGGAAATAGAACATCACTATCATCGAGCACAAAAACACATCATCTCATTCATTCATTTAGTTGCATTGTATTTTAATATCGTAGATAGCATTCAGATCTCGAAAATCGAGTCGGACGATGCGAGTCCATATGGTGGATTACACCAGAGAGTAAAACTCCTATCCCATAACCAACATCCTCAACAACTGTTTCTTCCCTTAAACCTTCATCTCCTTGAGACCATGCTTCCAGACAGTGATGTATGGAGTAACACCGTCCTCACGGTAGTTCATGAGAACGACCCTGTAAAAATATGTAAGCGTGTGTTTTAACAAAAAAAACCTGGTGCACTAAAAAGACAAAATAAAGCTTACATTCCATCGGGATCCATAGATTCACCAACATAGAAGTCGTAATCCTTGAAACCTCCAACAATCTTCTTTGCGTATGCGGCGGCACCCTTCTCGAATTTGGTAACTTCCTCCGCAGAAGCACCTGACTCCTCCAAGTGCTTCTTAACAGCCTTCATGTAACCTATTCATAATCATTAGTCCAAATCCTTCTATACATGTGTATCAATGGAGGGGGGAAACATACCTTTAAGATGGGAAAGGTAGGATTTCTTATCGAAAGAGGTAGAGTTGAGACGGAAAGAGCTAACGATGTCGTTGACCTTTTGCTCTGCATCTTCAGTACCCTCCTCAGCTTCTTCAGCAGAAGCGTTGGCACCAGTATCTATAATTTGGATTTGTTAGATTATTATGCTCCCATGGTCATACCGGCCCTCGTAGACTCGATCAACTCGGGCGGGGTAATTTTCGAACGTACCAACGCTGACAGCGCCAACAGTGATCATGCTGCAGTCGACCTCGTAGACGATACCATCAACCTCCTTCAAGTCGTAAGAGTCGGAGATGATCTCATCTTCAGTGATAACATCCTATGAAAATTCCCCAATTAGTTTTCATTCACGATTCTCCTTTTAATTACTGTCTCGTCAATCCCCCACCCCCAGGAATATCATCGGTCTCGAGTCTCCGGAATCATCTGTCAAAGCAGAGCATGTGTAGAAGTAGGTTCTAACTTACTTTAAAGATAATCATATTGGCGGTTTGTTTGGAGTTGAAATGAAAGAGATGTTGAGATGTGTATAGGGAGGATAGATTTGTGGGATGTGGTTTCTGATGAAGGAAGATAGTGGGAAAATTCTTTGGAGGGGAAGTTTAACGGGATTTGGCTTAGTGTGTTAGGGGTTTTTGAAGACCTTACTGATTTGGACAACTCGTAGGCAAAATTCGATAAAAACATACACAGTCCGCAGTACAAGTAGGATACCAGCCACGGAACGCAAGCCACACTTTAGCAGAAGCGAACTGTGGCTTTCATTCAGACGTGTTTCTTCCCTAGGTAATACCCCGTGCGAAGTGGTAGTTGGGTAGTTGGGTAGTTACGTTGTTAGAATATCTACGATGGATTTCTTTCTTCACTCTCATTCCTTCATTCATTCATTCATTCATTCATTCATTCATTCATTTTCATTTTCATTTTCACCCACTCCGACATTCTGCTTTCACGTACTCTTATTACATAAGTGCCAAGATGTACGGACCAGTGCTGACTTGACTGTATTGGCGAGATGGGCTGATTTGATGGATATCATGATCGTTTTACCTAGGCACGCTTGGGCTACGGCACCAAATATTCCGCATACCGAGTTGCATTGATCCAGCATCCAGATGTGATCCGATTCTATCACTGGTATCTTGACAACGATAAACGATAAACCACAAACCCAACTTTCGAGCGCAGCGAGCTAATGGGGGTTTGGGGGCTTGCCCCCATCATCAATATAGATAGCAATGAATGAACGAGAAATAGGGAATTCAAATGTCGCTCCGCTGGTCCTTCGGGGACCACTGCCGTGGAGGCAGACTATATATACTTGAAGATGCTCTGCATTGTATGTTATGATTGATCATCTAGCCGCCCGCCATGCCAGCCTTACGTTCGCCTGAAGAAACCAATTTAAAGCATCTAAAGCATTTAAAGCATAGAATTCACATGCATACAGAATCCAGACAGATGCAGGCAGATCCCATGTAAAAAGGGCCACCAAGATAAATGCGGTATATGCCATTCATCCCATCGTCTGATAATCCCTGACATTAAATCTTATCTCTCGTTCACATCCATCTGCATTGTCCTTTATCCTCGATGATACTCACAAGCTTGAAATTCAAGGTACCGAGACGATTACATAATTGCGCAATTACATAACTGTCCCTCCGGAAGCACCGGCATTGGCTTTTCATTCGTTCACTCCAAGCAAACCTCGTCTGACTTTCCCGGTGGCGTGGATCCTGTGTCCGTCATTTACTACGAAGAGCTTTCCCATCAAGTAACAAAACTTTCCGCTTATTGCTTGAAAGGAGTGGAAATAGTGTGAAAACCCGTGGCATCCCTTTTCCCTGGGACTGGAGACAAGACCAGGAGAGAAACAGAGACAGAAACAGAAACAGAAATAGAAACAGAAAGAGAAAGAGATAGAGAAAAGTGGGAGATTTATAATGAGATATTGCATTCTATCATAAATAGCAAAGAGGCTGAAGAAAGAAAAAAAAAAAAGTCATTATCAAACTATATTTCTACTCTTTTCCTATTTCAATCATCTCATCTCATCTCACCTCATCTCATCCCATCCCATCCCATCTCTCTCACACTTCACCTCACTTTCTTTACCCTTCCTTTCCTACTTTACCCTTCTGCCATCATACCACTTTATTAAAGTCAAGAGCCAAATCCTACATTTACATCAACATCAACACATTCCTTTCGTGCGCAACACGATAACTGCTGCAGCTATCAATTCAGCTGCTCAATCTCCCATAACTCTTTAATAAATACAATACAACACAATACGCCTCACTTCAATCCTCTACACTCCTCTACATAATGGCAAACCTAACCAACCTCTCAATCAACTCGACGACAACAATGTCCGACCTTCCGCCGCTTCCTCAATATACTCTTACCCCCCTTCAACCGCTGATTCCATACATATCCGATTTCTACCTCTCGCTCATTCTTCCAATCGCCGCATACTGGATCACTTCCTTTGTCTTCCATGTCATCGATACCCTAGATCTGTGGCCGCAATATCGTTTGCACACTCCTGCAGAAATCCTCAAAAGGAATCGCGTCTCACGTTACGAAGTTGCTCGCGATGTAGTCATTCAACAAATCATTCAAACGGTCGTTGGGGCTCTGCTAGGCCTCACCGAACCCGAAGAGATGGCCGGGAAGACGGAGTTCGATATTGCGAATTGGGCGCAGAGGATACGCATAGCACAGCGAGCTTTACCGTCCATCTTGAGTTTGATTGGACTGAATGCATCCGCGTTGTCGAAAAATGTAGCTGGGAATTGGCCAATGGTTGCGGGAGTATTGGCGGGTGGTAAATATCCAAGTTTGATGGACGGTTTGGATGTGGCTAGTGGTCAACAAATTCCTGCCTTTGCGGAATGGGAAATGATCGCTGCGAAGATGATATATTGGTATATTGTACCGGCTTTACAATTTGGATTGGCAATTGCCATCATGGATACCTGGCAATACTTTTTGCACAGAGCGATGCACATGAATAAGTGGTTGTACAGTGAGTTTACTTTTTCTTGAGCCTTGCATGTGCAACGATAATCTGACGTATGGTCTTTACAGCAACTTTCCACTCACGCCATCATCGTCTCTATGTCCCATATGCCTATGGTGCCCTATACAATCACCCCGTTGAAGGCTTTCTTCTCGATACTCTCGGCGCGTCAATGGGCTACAAAATTGCTGGCATGACATCCCGTCAAGGAATGGCATTTTTCGTTGCCTCAACTATTAAAACGGTGGACGATCATTGTGGATATGCACTTCCATGGGATCCCCTTCAACATATCACAAGTAATAATGCAGGATACCATGATATTCATCATCAAAGTTGGGGGATCAAAACCAATTTCAGTCAACCCTTCTTTACATTTTGGGATAGATTATTAGGAACAGTCTGGGTTGGTGATACCACAGGAAGATACGAAAGAGGTAGAAAGGCAGCGGAGGTATTGGTGGAAGCGGATAATGTTAAGGTTGGGGAGAAGGAGTTGTAATTCTCGGGGCATGGTTAGGTGCCAGAATGTACATTACGACTACCACCACAAGCAGATCTGCGATGAGCACTTGGGATTCTTCTTTTTCAACAACGATAACTTTTTCATGTATTGATTGGAAATTTGGGAATTATACTTTTGGGGAACCAATTTTTAAAGGGAAAGGAGCTGGCGTTTTTTTTTTGGTTGAGAGAAGGGGGAGGTGTATATTATGAGATCTTGACAAGAGGCCGATGAATTGGCTTGACTAAGTCAAGGAAATGAGGGCGAAGATAAGAATTACACTCAATTAAAGTGGAAGTGTCTATTCTATTCAAAGAGAGCAGAGAAGGAAGGGTATTGGGTATGGATGGACGATGAGAAGGAAAAGCACGGACATAATCTTAACCTACGCTCACTTACTTTCAAAGATGAAGTGAAGAAGAAATGGATAGAGGATTAGCAGGATGGAGATGGCGTATGTATGTTTGGGATCGGATTGGGATGAGGATGGAATTGCGGATGGAGATGGAGATGAAAGGATACGTATGATACGATTAATAGTAATATCACAACACTTCTATTCTATTCTTGTTACATTACTTCACGGTCATTACATGAGATGTTACAAGTTTATACTTGCTTCCCCTTTTTTTTGCGTCGTTTCGTTGATTGGTTTGGTTCGCTATGTTCCGCGTATTCGTCGTATTCATCGTATTCGTACTCGGATGTAGGTGTATGTATGTGTATATACGACTGTCTAAATTCTAGATTCTAGATTCCAGATTCTAGATATGAATATGAATACAATTGTAAAATAGGGGAAACTCGGACTCGGACTTGGATACGGATGCAAATGTGGATGCGGATACGGATGTGGATACGGATTCGGACTCGGATTTTGGAGGTTTACCGTTCTGGTTCTCAGAGGGAGGAGGTTGGGATTGTGGGGAATGGGAATGAGGAATTTGGGCTGGGATTGGAATTGAGAGGAATTGGGGTGGAGTGTGGGTGGAGTGTGGGTGGAGGGGAGGGGGGGAGAGGGAATGAGGGGAAGAGGAGGAAAGGGAGGAGGGGTGGGAGGGGAAATGAGAGGGAATGAGAGGGAATGAGAGGGAAAGAGAAGGGGGTATAAAATGGGAGGAGGTGAAGTAAGAGAAAAAGGGAATAGAAAGGAAGGAAATGGAGAAAAAGAGAGAAAGGAAAGTGAAAGAAAAAATGAGAATAAAAATAAGAATAGAATAGAATAGAATTGTTGTGTATTTTGTATTGCTGTTAGGTGCTATTTTGAAGTTTTTTTTTTGCATTGTTTTAGAGGGGGAGATTGAAATGAGAGAAGAGGAAGAGGAGAGGGCAGAGGAGGAAATTTATTAGAAGTAAAAGAAAGAAAAGGGGATAGGTAGGTATAAGTAAATGAGCATAAATATATTGAGAGATGAGAAGGGATGTAAATCTGGTGTTTTAAGGATGAGATGTATTATATTATAGATTAGAAGTAGGAAGATGGTGGGAGAGATAGGAAAGAAGATAATGAAGCAGGGGTATTTATTTTGTATTTTATGTTTTTTGGGGGTATGTATGTATGTATTTGTTTGTATTGAGGTGAATGTTTATATGAATGATTGTGTGTATATTTGTGTAAATGACTCTTTAGAATGAGGGGGTAGAATGAGGGGTTGGTTTGTGTATATATATATATGTATGTGTGTGTGTGTGTGTGTGTATTATGAATTGGTATTTATTACTATGTGAGAAAGATTGATGTGTGGAATTTGCAAGGTGTGAGGTATAATAAGATATAAGGTGTAAATCGTAAGGTGTGTGGTGAGAATGAGAGTGAGGGTGAGAGTAGGAATGGAGTGGATCTGTATGTGTTTATGTATTCGAAGAATAGGGTTAGGGATGGGGGTTGTGATGAGATGAACAGATAGATAGAGGGGGGGTAGATAGAGAGATAGAGGGACTGGGGGAGAGGAAAAGAGGAATTGGCTGTAAGATATTTGGGGGTGATGGGGATTGTGGTGAGATAGATAAAGAAGAGGGTGTGATAATAATTATGCTGGTTTTACTCATATATAGATAGATAGGAATACTCATTATCGTTTTTAGTATCGTTGACTTTCACTTTTTGTTCAAGTCTGGTTTTGGGAGTGCGGATGTTGGGGATGTGGTATGTGAGGGGGAGATGGATATGGTATGCCTAGTATATTGGATTATCTGAGAGAAAACTTCTGTTGGGATGTTATTAGGGGTTTGAGTTTGGTAGGGGGTGAGGGAGGGGTAGGAGGATAGGGGGAGATTATGTAGGCTGGGGAGAGGGGAATAGATGGGACTGAATGGGCCAAGGGCGGGTGATGAGAGGTGGTGCGGGGTAAGTGTGGGAGAATGAGGGTAATTGAATAAGGAGTGGGAGAATGATGCAATGAATAAGGAGGGGTAAGCGAGAGATTGAATAAGTGGAAATCAACGAGAAGCGAATACAACACTCAAAAGCCAATAATAGTCTAAACACACACACAAACCAAACAAATCTATATAAATAATCTCGATACTCAGATGTATAACTATATAGTGTGAAATCATGGGAGAAGCTGTAAGGACGAACTTGAAATGATGAATTCAGGACCGGGGATGGTTTATTGGTTTGAAGAGTGGTGATTATGATGAGATTTGAGCGGGTTGGGGAAGGAATGAGAGAGAAATGGGAGTTTGATGATTAGATGGAGGTTAGATGGATTGATGATTGGTAATACTTGGGATTTGTTGATGTGGTGGGATGGTTAGTAATGGTAGAATTACTTGATAATGATAAATATATTTGAAACTGCAATAATAATAATAATAATAATAATAATAATAATAATAATAATAATAATAATAATAATAATAATAATAATAATAATAATACCTGTATCGATTATTCTCTCTCTAGCTGAACTATATAGTTATTCATTAAGAACCTTGTTCGAGCTTCAAAGAAAAGCACCAGGAAAGTCTGTCTTAAGCCCCTCGATCAACGATCATTGAATATATGACCGTATCGAAGGAAAATCTTGAACTGCAAATGTCGATGTGCTCGCTGATTTATCAGAGGAAAAAACGGAAACCGCTCAATCATAAATTTCACTGTCCGTCCGACTCTTACTTCTCTGGGAGTAAATTCCCTGCAGCTGAGGGAGTCGAAATGATGGTCTATTCAATCTCTATGTACAGCTCACACCTATTTATTCCTTCTTAAATGATAACGAAAAAGAAAATTCAAAACTCGGTAACTGTTGGTTTGAGAAGGATACGAAAGACATAGCACCCACGTACTGTAGGTCCTAATTGTCTATATTGTATTGTGTCTAAAGAGCTAGCTATGTACAGGAAGTAGTAGGTCGTATATAGACCTACTGAAAAAGCTAGTCTTTTTCGCATTTGCTTAGGGTTTTACTACAGTAGCAATTGAATTGAAGTCATTCACTGCGTTCACACGGTAACTTTAAAGAATTCTACATATATAAGGAATATTCAAATCAGCATCTTCAAAGTTCTGAGCTCAAATAATTGGACTGAAACTGGGGGGATATCTAGAGAGATTTGAAGTAGTCATGGCATGTCAAAGATATAAATAATTGTTGGTTTTAGTGGAATGCAGATAACGTAGAATCTGATGTAGGATCTGAGTGACAGCTTGTATTCAGTCCAGAGAGCTAGCTATTGCTTTCACTTAGATGTAACTTCAAAGGCCTTTGACATGAAGTCATTTACTTATTTTCACACAATAACAAGCTGTTATTGATCAAACGGCAGTAAGACTTTCAAACCCTTTCGTTTCCAATCTCATGACCAATAATCCAATATTTCTATACTCATCTCATACCCTTCTATTCCGAATATTTCTCTCCCCAATACGAAATTCATCCCTTTCATCCCAAGCTCGTAATCCAATCCAATCCATCTTTATCATACCCAACAACAAACATCATCCTCCCTCCCACTGCATAGAAATGTACGAGAAACCTGAACTTTGGATTCTAAAGAAAGGAAATCATCTAAGAAGTACCTAGATATATATATATATATATATATTAGTGTAATAAATCTAGCATTTTATCATGGTGCGTCGTCTTGAAGTCACCGGATGCATAGATATACTATTGGATTTTATGAGTAATTTATAACTACCAAGGTACCTACCTATCTAATATTAGGATCGAGATTGAGACAGAGATAGAAATCGAAACGCTCCAATCCACTCACCAGCATCTAAACACAATATTTCATGCTATTCACTCCACTGTATGTATGTACATCACCTCAAACTACCTATATAGTAAATCCCATATCTCATCCCCTTGAAACTCCCCAAAAGAAACACAAATTCCACTAATAAGATCCTAACTCATTCATTCATTCATGCTATCAATCAATCAATCAACAATCTAAATCTTCACCAACGTTCCAATCCAATTTTGTAGCTCATTTCTCTTTTTCCTCATTCTCCATGCCAGAAAACCCCTTTCGATTTCGATTTCGATTTCGATTTCGATCACCAATATCTTCCAATATCCACAATTCCATGAACTTACATACTTATCAAAACTCCCATTTTATCATTTTCACTCCGAGTTTGATTCTGCGGAAGATAGAATGCCACCCGTTTGGAATGGTGTTTATATACAAATGTAGATGATGTTAGGCAAGGAGAATTATAACTGTCAAGGTAGATAACCCACTCTTTATCCTTCCCTACTCTCCTCGCCCATCACCCCCACTAAATTCACTCTGTAATACTCAATCGAATACTCAGGTACTTCTTCTAAGTTCTTACAGAAACTTCTCATTCTTCAACCACTCTATAGACCAAAGAAGACCAGAGTGCAAATCGATATTGGCTGATCCATTCTTCCAATTTTCCCTTATCTTAGCCAAGATCATTAGAAGTTCAGAGTGCGTAGATGTTGAAGTTCGTAGCTAGTTATGTTAGCGCATATAGATACCATCATTTTAATTAATAAAAGGACAAGTCCTTGCCGCTGTCGTTCCAAGCCCTTACCATCGCTATCAACAGCTATTTTTCTCTTTTTTACCGATTCTAGCGTCTTTTCTTCACACTCTCAGGCAGATCTTTTTATCCATGTCCTCATCTAATAACTTGTAATGAACGGAACTCTTAGCACATCATTCTAGCTTGCCTCTACCGTCCAGGAATTTACCTGCCTCGTCTTCAATATCAGAACAAAAGCTTAATAAATATCCACAACGCCAACACAGAAAATTGTACTTCCAAGGGAGGGAAGAAAGAAGCTAAACAAAATCCGACAGTGAATTGAAAGGCTATCTTCAAGTACCTACCTATATAAACTCTGATTTTCACTAAAATACTATAAGTATTGGAGCAATTTCTATCTTTGCTCTTATCAATATAACATACCTCAAGCCAGAAGCTATAATTCGACGAAATAGAACCAAGTTATCTCACCAACCAAATTAACAATCTCAAAACGACAGCAAATCTTCAGCTCAAATCCAAGTGTTGTCAAGGAGCACTGAAATTCCTCGAGTACTGAATCGACGACTAAAAATATCACCTGTGCAATGGTTAGAGATGATAGAAAAAGTCGAAAGTAACAAAATCCAAAGGTCAACTAACTACTGCAGATGTAGATGTAGATGTATTGTGAAGGAAGAAAGATCAATATTCTTCAAGGATTTAATCAACAACGACTGCAAAAATAATAACCACCACAACAACAAAAAAAACTTTAGCATAATAACTAGAAATTACCAAAAGGGCACAAATCAAAATCCACCGGGTTAATCGTCAAACTTCCCTCTCCGACTCAGATTATATCATTACTACTTGTTGGTACGAGAAGGATACGGAAGACGTAGCACCCACGGATTGCGTAGGTCCTGTATGTCCAACTGTATTCTGTCTAAAGAGCTAGCTACGTATTGAAAGTAGTAAGTCTTATTTTATATAGACTTACTGAAAGAGCTAGTCTCTTTCGCATTCGCTTAGGGCTTTATTACAGTAGCTATATTACAGTGGTAATTGAATTGAAGTCATTCACTTCGTTCACACACTACTAAAGGCAATTCCTATTCCACGACTCAACCTCCCCAATTTGTTTCACACTCACCACAGCATTCATCCATACGAACCCGATATCGACAAGGAAGGAATTAATAAGTATTACAGGCTTTTGAAGAAGAAGCTTAGCTTAGCCAATTTAAACGCCACTCTCGGCTCTCTGTCACCGACAATTTGCCCAGCTGCGAGACCCCCAAAATGAAAATTTCTTTCGATTGCCTAGCTGAATACGACAATTGCTCAGCTTACATAGAGCCATTCAATCTCTGAGAACAGTTCAATATTGCAAATCAATTCGATCTTTTAGATGACTTGAATGTTTACATTAGATCTAGAAATTGGTCTTATATAGTTTGAATGTATTGGACCAGAATGTCAGTTGATTTTTCAATAGGAGGTCGAACCAAAACCTTTTGTTGCACATCTACAATCCAACCATGGTTAGCAAGCTCAATTTTATTTTTCAAAAACACTTTATTTTACTTTTCAACCATGGTTAACAAGCAATTTCTTTCTTCAGATATGCAACAAAACTTTCTTTTGAAAGAACGGGGTTTGATTGGTGGATTGACATTGAGCTTTTTAATACATTGTCTCCTCAACCCTCAACTTGAGACTACAACAAGTCTCCAAAAATTCGAAGATTCGGCACGGAGACAAGTGTTGTAAGTATCCATTTGTATGTGAGCATCATTTCTTGTTGGTTGAATCATAGTATAGAGTACATTGGGAACCCTTCTCCTAAATGATATCATCTTTTTGATGTCATCAACCCACCGGCATACTATCTGAAATATAAAGCACCAAACAGAGGGGTTTCAATACGCCAGGGGAGGAAAGGACATAATTGGAGATTATTGATACAAATTGAGACATGTGCTGTATGGTATGATGAACGGGACAGTGTAACAGATTGAGTAATGGGGACCAAATGTTTGTAATTGATGAATTGCGGAGATTCTTCAAAGCCGCCAGGCAGGAGATGACATGAAGGAAAGGTCAATGGCCCATAAGCTGGGCTGGATTGATGTTAACAAGGCATGAAATATTACGTCAATTCCAGCTTTCGATCGACGATTCACACCAAACCTTAGCATGGTTTCGTTCTCGTAAACTTGCTTGCACCCTAGAAGTAGAGTAAACACCCCTACCTTCATTGTCCCGCGGATTGATGGGAGATGGTAGGTTAATCGGCGATCAGATAAGATCACAGTCACACTCGACACTTGAAGTCATATCTCGGGTAGTATAATTAGCCTAGAGAACAAGTCTAGATCCACTTTATCCTGCCCTTGCTAGAGAGCCCAAAATCCAAGCACTCAAGCAGATGGAGTTGAGTTCCATATTGACCGTCATAGTTGTATGAGGATCCGAACTGATTGACTGAAGGTCAAAACGAGTGACTGGGGGTTAGATTTGGATTGTCTGAGGGTCTAAGCCGGTTGAAATAGACTTTGTCTCTAAAAAAGGATCGCGAATAGCTGCCCTCTTTTAGCCACTTGGTATTTGGAGAGCACAAAAAAAAAAGAATCGCGCATAATAGCCCTATTTACGGACCCAGTACTTAGAAAGCATAACAAAGAATTGTGCACAATAGCCCTATCTTAGGGACTCGGTATTTGGGGAGCACAAAAAAAAGAATCGCGCATAATAGCCCTGTTTATGGACTCAGTACTTAGAAAGCATAAAAAAGAATTGTGCACAACAACCCTATTTTAGGGACTCGGTATTCGAAGAGCATGAAAAAGAACCACGCATCATAGCCCTATTTCAGGAACTCAGTATTTGGAAAATACATTTTAAGTTCAACCAGAAACCTGGCGCGGGAGCACAACAGTCTCGGACATTTAAAAGCACTCAACATGAAACCATTTACCATCTGATTACCATGGTCTCAGGTTCCAACGTCATCATGTTATACATCAGATCAATTTGAAATCAGAAGTACGGGTAGGAAAGAAGGTGGCTAGGAAAAGCGTGGGTTGAAATGATGGAAATGAAATGGAAACCAAGACACGAGGAAGGAAAATTGTCAAGACACTTTGCCGTAACAATGTTCGTAAATAATTTTGTTTGTAGAACATGAATAAATGAAGAAAACACTCATTGGTATGGTAGAAGGATATGGTGACATTAAGCGCTGTCAATTCCTCGTGCTCGTACGTACTGGTTCGTGAGGCACAGACAACGTGGCGATAGAACAATTAAGGTTGATGGACGTTTCAAAAATTGAATGGACAAAGTGTAAAATGGTTCCCAGGAGAGAACTCGAAAATCCACAGCTCCATCATCGAGATCCAAATTAACTTTGTGCTTTCCGTTCCTCTCGTACCCTCCAGTGATGATCTGTGATGCACTTCCCGTGTTTCTGGGGTACATCATGCTTCACCCTAGAAGAATGTCCCGAGGACGGTAGTCTGCAGGCTTGACGAATACCGAGTCTTGGGACATTTGGTGATGGGTGGTACGATGCACGATGTTTATCATTTGATGAAAGTTGGTAGGCTCGCCAGCAACACTGTAAGCTTACGATGCGCAGTCGATTGTTTTCGTGAAATATGGCTGCGGATACGGTATCGTGGTGGTTGGACAGCATAAAAGTTTCAGCCGTGAGGATCGTCTTACTCATTCCGTATATGCTGTCCAGTGCGTGTGTATTGACAGTGTAGGCGGTCTCTTGATTGACCAAGTATACATGCTGTAGAAGTTGACGGTGAGCATACTAGGCATAGCACATCTTGTTGTTGATGTATGTTTGACGCGACGATCTACTCGTACATGTGAGTGGCACGTGAGCGGATACAGGAAGGTAGCAAGGCCAGAACAAGCTAGCCCGATTTGGCCATTTCTGAGAGAGGCAAGGCTGCAGTGACGGAATTCCCGTGATTTTGGCGAATCAGCTCCACTTCCACATACTCTGGATGACACCTTCCCGAGTAAGGTACATGTCTTTTGTTTCGGACTTTTCTGGTTGACTTGCCTGGTATATCTGCAATCTAATCTTATAATAAACGTATAATACGTATAATACGTATAATACGTATAATAAACGAAGTGATTAGTAGATGAACTAACTCATTGGGATTCCGACAGTCCGACGTGCTTCCATACCAATGTCGGTTATCGATCTCAAAGATGCGTGAACCGATCTACCTGGATACATACCTCAGCTGGCAGTAACCATATCTCGCACGGCCAGCAGTAATGTCAATATTTTCAATTTCAATTTCAATTTCAATTTCAATCCCAATTTTACTTCCATCTCGTATTGTGTGTTCGTTCTCTGTTGTTACAGTACGTCCCAATATGCATTTGTAAGCCCTCCCAGCAACGACCAGCCAAAGCTATGGTCAGTGGTTTGTGCTGTAACCTTACCGTTGGTAGATTCTGCAATATGCTGAATCTGCAATATTCCAAATATGGTCGTTGGATTGAGGGGTAAAGGTGCAAAGTGCGTTTTGACGCAGCCGAGAGAGGTTGAGTAAGCCATGGAAAGGGATTTACCAAACTTCGACATGGACATCTTGACTCTTGCTGCAGATTCTTGCAAAAAGGGGTTCTGTCACTTCGAGTGGTGCTGGTGGCTGTAAGCAATCTCCTCTCATCTCCCCCAATCATTCTCGCACGGTTCATGGGTAATATCCATGTGGTCAATCACATTCTACTCTGCTCCCCTGCAGTGGCACAAATGAACTTTCGAGGGCCAAACACCACACTACGACTGTCTCCTGTGTACTGTACTCGGACCAAAGAAACAAGACGAAGGAAGAATAAACCCCACTTCACCAGAAATGGCCCACCTTCCACTCCGGCATCAACCCCAAAGATTCCGAAAGAGAGGTGTTGAAGGCTTTTCACTCAATGATGACCGCCGACAATGCTCGAGAGTGAAACTACCAATGGTAAGAGAATCGGAAGATTCGGCCTGCTATAAAAACCAGGAAAAATCATCCAGGTAAGATCCACCGGAAAGATGGACATGGGAGAGAGCGGGAGAGAAAATCCACGCAACACATGTTGGTAAGCCAGGTAAAGAAGGTCTAGGTGGTGAGGACCAAAGGATCAGAAGTTCAGAATAAGCACACGACAAGGCATTGCGGAGAGGGGAAGACTCTTCCTTCGGGTTTCATTAAGGTTCAATTTATGCAACAAACTCCAGATATTACATTATATATAGGTAGTACTTGGGTAATAAGCCTCCACTACCGGTTTCAAGACAAACCTTACCTGGGCAATGACAGTATTTTCAGGATTCTTTGCTCCGTACGTGGAAATCCATTATTGTTCAATATCGACCTCGATCGTACAGAGTACAAACTATTCTCATCAGCTACCCAAATTCCAAGCCTCGGTAAGCCTCAATTCTAGAAAGAGTATATCTACGCCACCATGCATGGCCGGCACACCCTCTTACTACACTTGGAAGACCCAAAAATCATCATATGTAGGTACAAGAACTGACTAAGAGTTCGACAGATGTGAGGAAATATAGAGGTGTGGAGGCTCGGTAGGTCGTCAATTAGTCAATCGTACTCCGTCCGTAGATGTATGCTAGGGTAACATGCAATAAATCTCACAAATCATATCAATCACATCAGAGCCCGTCAAATCTTTTTTTCTTTTCTTTCAGCTGAAGATTGGTATATACACATATATATATCGTTCCGTTAATAATAACATGAAGCTATTCCTAAATGGTTCAAAGAACGAAGATACACAATCTACCTGAAATACCAGATGGCCCATACATAAACCCAGCTCGGCGCATCCACTCGTCAACTAGTAATTCTAGCTCGATACTACCAAAATTGAAGCTCCATACTTGACATACTCTACCCTGCGCCGGTCTATGGGTATCCTTTTTAGATGTATCAATTCGATTTCCACGTCGAATACTCTCCGCCGCCATCTTATTAAATTTCTACTCTATTCGAGGCAATTTCCGAATTGGAGGTTTCATCACTTGACCTTTCCCCATTTAGTTTTTTTGACTTTTTATCCCATACCATCCATACACAACTTCTCTTTCAACAAACTTTGGCTATGATACAATATTTCAATCTCCCCTCCATCAATTCTTTCCATCAACAATAAATTCCTGTTTCTCATCTCCGCAACCCCCTTCATCGTTAACCACGGACAGACCTCTTGATCTCGCCAGCTCCTGTCACCGCGGCCCCACAGTTCAAAAACTCGCCTCGACATCCGTCGAAGGAGAGAAAGTTTGGTTCTCAAAACGCCATATTAAACATCAAAGAACCCGGACAGGACGAACGCCTAGACTTCAGGCCCAAAGAGACACTTCGGACGTATTGTAGTATCAGAGAAACTCTCAGAATCCGGCTTCTTCACGATCCTTCCGCAAATCCAAAGATCCCAAACGATGCACCGCTCAAGAAGCCGTTGAAGTTCCTACAAAACTCTAATTTATCTAACTCGCTTTGTTTCTTCTCCAACACTTCCGAAATCATGGACACTACTCTAATTACTTTCATGTTGTAAGCAAAGTCGTTTTTGTTTCCTCCTTGAACTCAAAGTTCAGCATCATATCACGTGTTTTGCATGCGCATTGATCATCCCTTGATACATCGTTGGGGCGAGGGAAAGTTTGTTTTCTGAAAGCCATCCACTGCCTTGGGTCCATGCATTACTTGGAATAGATTTGGTAAAGTTTGCCGGCCAGGTCTGGGCTTCATGTCCACTGGAACTCGCGGAGAATATAGCCGGTTTCAATCTAAGGCACGTTGCACATCCTTCTCTCGCGAGCGTAGAAGACCTTTCTATTGTAGAACCTTCTATCGCTACATGAACTTTCGTCACAACTTGGCATGACGTTTGTTGTCTTCGAAACTTTGGCATGCGAGACGCAGCTCTAGTCGAACTTTGTTGCTCTTGCTTTGCCAAGACACGAGATGGATATCTCTGGTAGACCGTGTCCAAATATGAACATAAGAGACCATCCTGCTGCACCCATGGACAGAACATATTTCTTTTCTCATAATAACTAAGTCCTAACAACTAATTTGACGCTCTATTTAGTCAAGCAACACCTAGAACACAGTCAGTCCATCTCATCGGATCTTGGGATAATTTCACCAAACGATATCCAATGGAGCGAGATTCGAGACGTTCTCGTGAACAATGGCGAGGCTGCCACACATTTGACGATATCATCTGTGATGGCCACGGAAATGGTTCCTTGAAAAGGACTGGTGGTTTGAAAATGGCATCAACATACTATTACTATGTATGTTAATAACCCAAACACCGAGAGGAAAATACTTACAATTTTAGTATGAGCTTGATGACGGCATCGAAGTTCATGACACAGCTATAGCCTCCACTACTACCTGTCCTTATATGCCAGGTCAACCAGTTAATATCCTCTGGGTACCAGTCGAAGTCTCACCACCACGACTTCGAAGTGGTTCCATGGATTCTATAAATATTACAGAAGTCAAAACAATGAATCCTGCCGATAAATTTATGACTCCCCGTGCTCCTCCATCGAAGCCAAATGCTGTACGATCAGCCTCATTATCGTCTTCAGGCGCAGAGGTCACGGAAAAGCTATGTTCTTGGGCAAAAGATGGAAAGCTTGGATGGGCAACAAAACTCTTTTCGGGCCGTCGATCACAATCTTCATCGCCTGTTCCACCACTTTCTTCAAGGCGATCATCTGAGCCCGATGTCAATCAAGCTACTACACGAAGTAGTTCTTCGTCAAACTCAAACACTATTCATCAATCTAGCCCGACTCGATTCGAGCCAATTTCAAGAACACCATCTTTTACTAGAGCGCACGATTCTGTGCACAACAGTCTTATGTCTCTTGGTATACCTGAGGAAATTCCAGAAGACTGCGAAGATGATGACAACTTTGCCACACAATTTAAAGAACTTGTCCATGACGACAACGACAGTATCACCAGACTATCCCCAGCGCCATCTCGCCGACAACCATCACCAACTTTCAATTCTTACAAGCCATTGCCACGACTTCCAAATGATGCGTTTACATCTCCTATTTCATTACCTCTTCCTCCAAACCTGACTCTGAATCTACCGATGTCCCACTTCTCTGTTTCCACCGCATCAACGGCTCTTACTTCACCAACGGACTCTAATTTCGGCTTCAGCGATACATCATCAATGTTCGATTCATATGATGAAAGCGATTTGAATGAAGAAACGGGCGATACTTTCACATATAACCCAATGATCTCAGAGGTGGAAAAGAGGAAATTTATAGGGTATAGCTTACCAGATGAAGATATTGCTTCGGAACAGACTATTCGCAAGACTTCAAATTCAATATCGAAAACAAATAGTAATGATTCTTATCCTCGCGATTCGGGCTTAGCGAACGGAATCCAAGAAAGCAGCGCGAAAATAGGAGGAGGAAGTGCGTTGGCGGATTTCTTGGAGGATATGGGCTATCTGGGCGAAACTATCCGTGATAAATGAAGGGTGTGAGAAAAAGACGGAGAGAATGTGTATGAACATTAGGTTGTATATATAAGATGATTGGGACGACCGGATGATATTCTGGCATTTTGGTCGGTGCTACATTTTGCAGTTTAGCGGGGAGTTTTTGGGAATGGCCTGGGCATATGCATAAGATATGGTCATGTATAAAGGAAGGACGTGTGTAGGGATGGAAGGAATGGAAAATATTGCAAAGCTGGTCTTGCATGCATGTATCAAAAGATGGATGGAAATGGACCCAAGAAACGAATGAGGGGGATAATAGATGAGATAGATTAGTAGGGTGGTTATACTCGAGTATATATCAAACTTTAATGAGATACTTATAAATCACACAAGTCATATGAATAAATGACAACTTGCATGAATAAATGACGGAAGGAAACATAACAGATTGTGCTGCTAGTAAGTGGCAATACAAAAGAGAATACAAACGGAGAATTCAATATCACGTGAACTAATCTCGTACCCCATAGATCTTGGCTTCATCTCGGTCTTTTAACTGGCCGAATTCTGACACCGGGTAAATGAATGACCAATCATCATTACGACAAGGTTGAAAGCCTTGCATTTGCATTTACATCAAATATCCGTATTAAGTCTGATATGCGGAGATGCGGGGAAATAACGCTTGTTGGGCTGTACGGGTCAACACACGTAGATGGTACGAGCTGGTGAAGATTGGATGTTTGGTTCAAGATGTTCGATGTTTCTTCTCATTGGGCATTTCTGTTGTTTTAGCTCGAGCGAAAGGTGTGACCATATATCAAGGTGCCTGCTAGGAGACGGAAGATAAATATCGACAGCAGGAACCATTGAAATGCTATGGATTCTCAATTGATGGAAGATGGCCGGGCTACAGAAAACTCTCAAGGGAACGGCAATGGTAACGGATCCTTGGAGGTTGAATATAGTGTGTGATTCATTAAGCGCTCTACATTAATATATAATGTACGTGCGTGAAAGTATAGAATTGGACTGATGGTACGATAGATGGCAGTGGAGATACGCAGCAAGAAAACTTTGCGAGAATAGCAAGATTCAGATGCACGAGTTGCGAACAAACATTTGGGAGAATAGAACATCTAACAAGACACGAGAAGAGTCATACAAAGGAGGGATGGCTGAGATGTGAAGCTAGGGGATGTGGGAAAAGTTTTTATCGGATGTGAGTTGCAAAGTTCTGTCCACAGACTATGTATCAATAGGTATGACTAAAGATAATTGCTAATGTTCAAAGTGATGCTTTACGTCGACATGAATTGGTTCACAAGAAAGCAAAACGAAGTTTGCTAGGAAGAGGAGCTAGAGCTTGTTCGGCTTGTGCACAAGCAAGAAGAAGATGTAGTGGGGGAAACCCTTGCGAGGCATGTATGAAAAGATCAGTTGAGTGTAATTTTCCTTCATCGTCTGGTGCTATGGCCAACGAGAGACGTCGAGGATCCAATGGGTTATACGGAAAAGTTTCAAATGAAATGGGCTTGGTTGAAAATGGTCGAACTGGGGAAGGAATCACGAGTCCGCAATCTCCAGTTTCGTGGTCTCATGTTGATTCACCGCTCAATCCGCAAATGAATACTAGATCTTCGATTGGTAATTACCGTTCAGAGTTTGGGATGGAGAATCTGGATGTTGCTGGTCAACAGATGAACATCCAAATTATGGGTTCTGGTATTCATCAACCGTTCGGTCAATTTTCTCCGCCAAACCACCCAACAGGAAATCACATGTCCGAAGATGCTCGCGTAAACTCGACTACATCTCGTAACCATCAATCAACTTCGTCTTCGATGCTACCCCTCCATTCAATTATGGATCTTAATGAAGCTGCCAACTCGTTATTGGTTGGAACGAGTCAGCCTTCACATCAGCTACACATCCAAGATACAGGTCTTTCTGAAAGTTTGGCAGAAAGTGCTGGTTCTTGGACCCAGTATAATGTATCATCCATCAACTGGTTACCTTACGATTGGGCTCCGGACTATCAAGTAGATGATGACACAGTGAGAATGATTGATGATGGGGCAGATCTGAATGGCTCATCGCCTATTACTGTTCCAGGAGAACCTATGCGAAGGCCTATATATTCAACCAACACGGCAATTTTTACACCGTCCCCACAAACCCAAGCGCAACTGCATATGAATAATTCTCCTAATCCAACAATATCCAGTGAAGGTGCTTCAACAAGCCCTCACTCTCTGACTACGCAAAGCACGGGTAGATACTATGTTGATGGGCATGGTTCAAGATTACCTCGTATTCGAAAAGCTCCATCCGAGACTGCTAATTCATGTCCATCAATATCTCATGCCTCAGTCGATGGTTTGAACGGGAGATTTGCTTTCCCAGTCGATGATACCAATGACCATTCCTCAGATTATAGACAGTTACCACATGAAATCTACAGCATTATTCAAGATGCTTTCGAAAAAACATGCATCGAGAACTCGCCATATTTCACACCATTCCAATATACACGATTCCCATCAGTGCATAAACTGAGCCGCTTTATAGCTCACTATGTCGACTCTTTCCATCAAACATTACCATTTACTCACTTGCCATCTCTCAATATTTCAACTTCTCACTGGCTTTTTCTTCTGGCTATGGCGGCCGTAGGAAGTCATTATCATGGTAATGGAAATTATGCAAAACCCATGCATGAATTTCTCCGACGCGCAATAATGTCAGTCAGCAATGATGGGGATTCGAGGTGTACGAAAATAATGATGATACAAATTAAACTTCTAAACTGTGTGGGCATGATGTATTGCGGTAGCGATGAGTTATCACAGGCAGCGAAATCGTACCACAGAGATCTTAATGATTTTTGTTGTAATGAATGGAAAGCTTTGAATCAAATACCGAGAACTGCGGTGTCGCAGACAAGTTCAAATGATACGGAGCAGGCTAATAGAGAATGGAAAGAATGGTATGATGCGGAAAGTATCCGAAGGACAGGTTATTGTATTTGGGTATGTGTTTCTACTTCCATGTTCATATGTCAAATTCTTACGCTCTCTAGCTCCTAGATAGCATGTGGTACTTCCACTTTCAAGTTCGCCCCAGCTTATCACTAGATGATAGTTCGGTATCCTTACCATGCCAGGAAGTTTTGTGGGAAGCAGAATCGGCAATTGAATGGCAACAACTTCTCAGCTGTTCTTCATGTACGTATCCAGCTACCCCCTTCACTCAATCCCACTATTCTTACAATTCATCTGACAGCAAGCTCTACCCTCCACAACGCCCTCCAGCGGATGTACACCGAAAAACGATTACTGTCCTCCACCGGTGAATTTTCCCGTATCCTTCTCATCCACGGTCTTTTCCGACGTACCTGGGAAGTCTCAAACTACCTCTCACAACCACTCACCCAATGGACTCCCGCCGCCTCAAAATTATCCTTCCAGCACACCACCTCAAATCATCCCATCTGGCTACCAGGTATCCAAACATATACAAATTGGCGCAATTCCGCATGTGATTGTTTGGATATATTACACTGGCATGCAAATAGTGTCATTGGAGCTGCAAGCGGCATGGAACATCCCACCGTTCTGCATTTACATTTAGCGAGGGTGGTGCTTCTCACTCCTTTTTTACATATTCTCAAACTGGCAGAATACCTCGCCTCTTCACAAACAACTCAAATTTCACATTTGGGCGATCCAGATCAAGAGATCGAGGACGAAATCCTCCAATCACGCAGTTATGTAAAAAGATGGGCGACAGAAGATCAGCATAAAGCACGTTTAGCAATCATTCACGCAGGCGCGCTTTTTTGGCACGTGAGAAGATTTAGTATCGATGCATTTTACGAGGCGGAGGCTGTTTATCTAGCGACGTTGGCGCTTTGGGCTTATGGCCTATTTGCGGAATGTAAAGGGGGTGTTTATCGTAGTGGAAGGAATGGGGAGAAATATAGTAATACAAGAGATGCGCTGGAAAAAGTAGATGGGGAAAGACGAACGGAAAGAGAAGAAAGGGATGAAGATGAGGAGGAAGAAGAAGAACAGTTTTATAATCCGTATCCGAGCTCGATGCAACTTGATCGGCCGGCGGATGATGAGCTGGTACAGCTTTTTGTGAAGAGGGGACAGGGGATGAGGGCGCTGGTTATGGGGGTGGGGAATTTGTGTGCGGGGGAGGGGAAGGGCGCGAGGAGGATGTTGGGTGAGGGGAGGAGAGTTTTGGATGGGTTGGGCGGGTTGGGCGGCTTGAGGTGGGGGGTGGGGGGCAGGCTGGGGGAGAGCTTGGCGAGGATAATGGGGGGGGAAGGGGGGGGCGGGGGTAAAATAGGATAGGATAGGATAGGATAGGATAGGATAGGAGGGAAGAGTGGTGATTTGAAGAGGTTTTTGAGAATGAAAATGAGAATAAGAGGGAGTCTGGATTAGGCGAAAGGGGGAATGGAGAACTCATAGCGTCTCGCCAGCGGATTATAATTTATTTGATTCACTTGAGTGAGATAGACGGATAGGTAGACAGATATGAGGGAGGTACCGTTGAATCTATTTGTAATTTGGAAGTTTTGAAAGCTGATTACATTGGGGATATTGAAATTTTGGTATGTATGTATGTATGTATATATGAGAAGAGAAGAGAAGAGAAGAGTACAGACGATGTAGCATCTACGTTGTATTGTAGGTCCTGGCTAGTTGATAATAATTTATTTTGTCTGTCATGTATTTTGTTTGTCTAGAGTGAGTGAGCGAGCTATGTATGGGAAGAATTAATTTTGTGTGATATGATATGATTTATGAAGGCTAGCTTTCTCGATAAATATATTCCAATGGTAGACTCATGAATTAAGGCCATTCATTCATTCATTCATTTACCCACCTACCTACATTCATACATTCACACACACACCCCCCAGTAATGAAAGAAAAATGCCAACGCAAAGTCATCCAGCATCCAAAAGCTAGATACTTTGACCATCTCCACATGATGAAAACCACACACAACCACACATTCAAGAAATAATATATTAAACCCAAAAGATAATACCTAGTAGATAAATCACAATACCATTCAATCACTACCACCACCACCACCATACACAAGCTCCTTCTCAGCCGGTCTATGTTTCCAAAGTTTTCCCATACCAAACCGTCGTTTTGGAGGCTCTGCCCGATACGGCGCTAATGGAAACGCCACCACGGTGGGATAGTATCGAGAATCATTGTCATGTGATGCAGCACCAGCACCAGCACCAGCACTGGCGAGCAGTCGCGCCATTTTGGATTCGGGGATTTCGCCGCTACATGGATGGAGGTGATAAGCGATAGTGTTCTTAGGGGGATGTAGATGGGATATTTGTTTATGAAAAAAGGAAGAAAAAGGGAAAAGTGTGGAAAATAGCTAGAACCCTACTTACAGTTTCGTGCTATCGGAAGCGAACGAGAAGCCTGATTTTCGATTTTCGACTGCGGTTTTGGGTGGCGACTCTTGTTTTTCAAGCAGCGTGATGGGTCGCGACGTCGCTGGCTTCTCTTTGTGTGTTGATTTCGTCAGAGATGATTTCTGGGTTCGGGTCTTGGATTTTGGGAGATCTTTTTTGGTGGGTTTGGGTCGGATCCAACCATTTTTTGTGGCTGGTCCCAGAGCGGTCGGTTGGGTGGGTAAGGTTGGAGGAGGATTACGATGTCGTTTTCGACGATGAGGTTTACTTGGGTTTACAGTGTCATGAGATACGAGTGATGAAGAAGATTTTGATAATCGCTTGGAGAGATTGTCGAGGGTATTGATTGCTTCCGTGCGTGATTTGTTCGAGAGTTTTATGAAGAGTTCTTGATCGGCAGGCTTGACTTTGCCCCGAGAAAATAATACTACCGCGGAGGTGAAAGCAGTGTTTAGTCGTGACAATATGGTAGATAGTGAAGAGCGGGCTTTCGCTGGCTTGAAATGAGAACGTGGAGCTTGCAAACATCAGGGCTTTGATTCATACCATCACCATCAGAGAATTTAGGACCAGACTTGATAGATTCTCTCGTATATGCCTCTCGAATATCTGATCTGGATTGTTTGAATGACTTGATGAGAAGAGTTTCTTCGCAATTGTCATGATCGGTCTTTCCACTGCTGCTTTTCTGTCTTTTGCGACGAGCTCTGAGAAGTCTTATGCCACTGGTAAAAGTACCGAGTAAAGTAGATACTAATTCATCTAGTTCGCCCATTGTAAAGTAAGACACAACTTGTGTTGAATGGGGTGGAATTTGGATATATACAATTGAAATACAAAGATCAGATACACATTAGTGAGAGAGGGAGAGATGTATCAGCATGCTAGGTATCTCGAATGTTAATTGATTGGGCGACAGTCATGTTCTTGCCGCCCATGATTTCTGCCCCACTTGTCGGCGATATCCAATAGGAGCACCTGATGAAAGGATGTAATGGAATTTTGGTAAGTTAATATATACATGACCGTGTGAATGGAGAAACTGTTCGTGTATACACACACAGTTCGAGCTATCATCATCTAGATTGCGCAAAAGTCCTTGTCATTTTAGCCACTTTGAAAGTTTGGATGGGTGAAACTTGTTCAAGGAACATTGGGTAGGTAGTGCAGACTGTTCAAGGTTAAAGTAAATATATTGTCCACCGAAAAGTTGGATGCTGGAACCCACTTGGATCCTTGGAGCTTGATATTGTAAAAGTGCAGGTATAGAGGAGTCATTTTCACCACGTGACAACCAACGTGAAAACATAGTACAATATGAGGTTATTCGGAATTCAAAATTGCAACAAGAGCAAGTCGATCAAGAGAAGATTGAACACTGTAATTCCCTACGATCTGGATTAACAAAAGTAAAAGATAAATGCCTGATCACGTGGAATTAGCAGATGAGATGAAGACCAACTGTCTCAGATTGTACTGGACATATGCCGTCCGAACAACACCCTGACAACGTGGGGGTACCTTATCAGGATAGGTATGTTGCACCTATATATTGCGACCAACATGCCTGCCGATTCCAAGCAGTGTACCAAGAAACTATCTCATCACAGACTTTTGTCAAGTTACACTCCAATCAAAAGCCACCCAATGCTTTCTGAATTCTTGACCACTATGGTGTGCGAGGATGGGGTGGATTTGCTATCTCCTTGCGGGAATTATCAGTGCCACTCAAGACAACTTTCGATATCGGAGAGACGGGGGACTGGCTACGAGCCGCAGACCCCACGTTTCTCATACTGCGTTGCACAATTCGTGATTCGATTTGCAATATCTTGGAGGATCTGATGATAGGCTCGTGGTACAAGGGGAGCTTGGCGGTTTTTCTTTAATGCCGTATTCACATGCGTACTTATATTGTAGTCCTTTAGATCGGTCACAATATGATTAAATATCCGGGACTTCGGAGTGCGTCAAGCTCGACCATTTTCGGTCGGTATCGATGCGGTTGCAACGCGGCAGGTTTTGTCGAGCTGTCGCGTAATATGGTTTGATAAGAGGGTCTTTATGTTAATATGTGTGGTGTACCTGTTAATTTAACCACCAAGGTATCTGCTTTGTTGTATAGGTGAGATGAAAGAACACCGCCTAGAGATTGTCAAAAGTCCTGGATTATTTCGAGCTCAATGAAGAAAAGACTGTTGCGGTTCGTCCCGCTTCGCCGTTTTGCTTTAGTACAGTATACCCGGGGTGGCAGAGAGAATTCATCTATATGCTTGCAAAACCTGGTGCAAGCGTGGGGATTTCTCCAGAATCTAGATCAATCCCACAAGTGTCCACCTTCCTGCATAACTATATCTATCTTACGATATGGTTGTATTCTTTTTTGGACTCTGTTTCCGAGGGAGGTAAGGTAGTATCCCGCATGAGTCTTTTAATTAGACCCGATGGTTGATTTCGTTTCACCCGCATTGGTCGTACATATCAAATGGCTAGGGGTGCTTATCTTTAGACCCTGTACACCCTTTACTTTTGTAGGCTTGTTCACTGATAACCCCATACCAATTGACATCAAATATGAACCAGAATGTTCCGCACATCATGAAGCACCTTTCACAAAGTTCAGACTCCCTGAGTACCACAAAAAGTTTGATCAGCTCATGGAACTCAACGCACCCCAATGACATTTTGGGACGTGTAACAAATAGTTAAGACTGAAATTCGACGGATGAACGTTGACGGAACTGATGTTAGCCACTCTGAATCAAATTATCGTTGCAATAAACTTTCTTGGGCCCTGATGTCGAGTTTCCTCCTAAAGTATTCTAGTTTTTAAAGCATCAGATGCTACGAGCATGTTCGAGCCCCATTGCGACAAAACTCATACAGATGATTCACATCTTCCCAAGGGTGGTTGCAGATTCATTCTGCTACATCCTGAATCAAAGCAGCTGCGATGCGCGTGCGTCGGATTTGCATCCAACCGATCAATTCCAGGCAGTTTGTGTCATTGCGGACACCAGGCAGTATATCACAATTCAGACCCAGAATCTTCTGGTAGAGAAGAATTAGATGCGTTGAAGCTGAGGATTGATACTCTTGAGGAGGAGCTACATCGAGAACGGCGCATAGGGAGAGGTGGCTTGTTTGATCGGCTTGTAAAATTAGAAGAGCTTGTAGAAAAGGAAAATTTGGAACGCGAAGTTGAAATACGAAATATTCATCGTGGCATCGGCGGACTTTGGCAGAACGTTGGCCTCTTGAACAAGCGAACACCGTATTACGATGATCGAATCGAAGGATTGGTAGATGACGTACACAGAATTCATGCTAGGATGATCGAGTTGGACGATGCGTCAATGAAAGTAGAGGATAGAGTAGACGCTCTTGAGAATGTCTCAGCACGAACTCTCACACCTCCGAAGAGGGCTCAACGAAGAAAAGCGTCGACGCCTCCTGCTGCGAATTTGCAGATTGCAATTGAGAATACGAAAAAGTGTGGGGAAGGCGATGCTATAGGGAATTTTCAAATGCCCATGAATGGTTTTGCATCAGGTCAGGAATTCCTGGAAAGAGATCTTTCGGGTGATCGATGTGAGGCTCGTTCATGGACTGTATACGTCTCCCTTATGCCCACATCATCCCAGCCTTTCCCTTTTGAAAAAGATACGGCAGCTTACAAAAGATGCCTATCTCGAGGGTTGCATCGAAAGATAGTCGTGTCCGACACATATAGTGATTGTTTCAAGGAGGCCGTGAGTTCTGCTTTTGCGCCAGTCCTGCGAGGAAGGCCTTGGCAACCACTCGTGGCCAAAATCTGTGATGTTAAAAATTTGAGGGGCCTTCCGATGCTTCGACAACTAGACGCACAGTTAGTGAGTATGCCTTGGAGCTTTTCTTTTGCTTGTATCGGCGATACTAACGTCAACCGAACAGGTCTCCAGTGATTATGATGTTAAATTCTTGAAGGACTATTGCGCTGTCCTTGACGGGGCTGGTAAAATTGAAGACTTGTATATTGCGATGACCGAAGAAACAATAACTTGGGTCGAAATGCGCGAGTTCGAGCAATTTCTTCCAGGATTGGAGTCTGCATGGTCCCATAGTACGTACCTTGATGGAGCACTGATAGATGTACCACTTCAAGCAATGAAGGATGAATCTAGTGAGGCCACGGCCTCCAAACAGAAATCGGCAGATAACATGTTGCTATCATTACCAGCTGCTGAAAACTCGCCATCGAGCATGATGCTAAAGAGACATGCGTCAAGGATATCTAGAACGCCAAGCTTCGACTCATCAATTGAAGGAGAAAAGCCTAGGACAAAATTGAGGCAACTCTGCAATGGTGCAGGGGTGGATATAGGCAGATGTGCTAAAATTGTTTGATGGAATTTCAAGTCTCGTCGGAAGTCTTTGAGACTATTAACCACCACTTCCATTGAAAGTCTGATTGTTGATGTGTTGTTCGCTCGAGATCACAAGTCTATGGAACAGTTTCCACAAATTAAACATCAACCTTATACAGTGTGGTCGAGAAATCCTATGAGGATCAAGCATAATTCTCAATGTACTTTAAGACACTAGAATAGACAAACAGCTACACATTGGAGCACGTCTTGCATCTGCATAAAGACCACAGAATAGAGGGTCAATAGACTTTGACGTGTTATGGGTATTCTTTGGTGCAGAGCAAAGGAGAGAAGACAATTGATTCGCAATTCTAACGGGCTCAGCAGGCCCAGAGTACCAGCAACTTGGAAAGAAGATCGAAGTTTAGGTATCTGTGACAACCTCTTGAGAATCTCTGAAGATCAGAAATGGAATGAGATGATACTTCTAGCCACTCCGGTACTCAATTCAGATACATCCCATTGGCGACATACTTGTGTCGTCTAGCTGCCCCCCTTTTTGTAATAATATACCGCGGCGCGCACTGTGAAAAGACGTCAAGATTAGCATTGGGCTTGATTGAATAGTTACACTTTAGCAGGATGCCCGATTCTCCTTTTGTCTCAACATAGCTCTTAAAGCGGACTTCTTGCAGCGGACTTATTCGCGTAACTTAAAAACGGATTCCCTCCATCCTGGTATCCCTGTTGTGCCATTCTGCAAGGCTACCATTGTCTCTGGACGCTTCTAGCTGTTAGGAATACGGGCGGATGAGATCAAAGTTGAAAAGAAGTGTTAAAACGTAGAATTCATCAAAAGTAGACAACGTGTCCGGTATATGAAATGCAGAGGTTGAGATGAGCTTCTTTGTAAGTCAAAAGCATGTTTGGATATAATAGGAGTACAATGCAAGTGATTACAAGACGATTCATAATCAAGGGACCTGGCCAGCCTCGAGCGAGCGCAAAGCCCATGTATTATGGCCTTAGGCACCAACAGGCAAGGCTGTCTACACCCTTACGCTAATCGCACTTCCGAGATAAACTAACATGACGTTCCTCCACCTGAGGGGCAGCCAGACCTCAGCCTAATGGACAACAACCTTTCATCACATCTTTCACAACCAATTCTTCATACCATCAAAAGTATTTACACCAAGTGCTCGGAGATATTTGGAGTTCCATTAATAAGAGAACCACAGGTTTTTGCTTTGGTTCTCTTCTT
>JAHXJK010000007.1:0-187193 GCA_019395245.1 Botrytis pseudocinerea | reverse complement strand
AATTATATTTAGAGATCTTTTATATTTTAAATCAATGAATAACAAATTTCTTAAAATCTTAATGGAAATCTTTTTTATATTTTTATATATAATTATTTTGTTTGTTAGTTTTATAAATAATAAAGTTATAGATTATAGCTTTATTAATAAAAAAATTATTTTGAGTTTTATATACCTATATACTTTTTTCTTTATATTATTATTTATTTTTAACTAATAAAAGGCTATTCAATATCCTATCCCATATTACATTCTTAAATATTACAAATCAACAATTACAAAAAATCGATTTATTTTATATTATCACTTTATTGATTATAAATTCTATAATCCTTGGTTTTCTATAATTCTAATATTACAATTCTATTATTAATTGATTAGCAATAATATTCAAATTTATATTTATATATTGTTTCAGATATTATTATCCATTAACACTATAACAACTACAGTTTTTAATATTATCAATAATTACAAAACAATTTTATAAAAGGATTGCAAAGTTATATTAATTAATTATAAGCTATCCTTATAACAACTTACCCCAATATTAATCTTTATAGAAAAAATCATTAATAAAAATTATTAAAAATACTTATTCTTATTTCAAATCAATTTGCAATCTTTGAATCTACCAAAACTCTATTTATAATCCTTAAATTTATCAAGACTTTATCTATCTAGAGAAGCCCTAATACTATTAATCCCAAAGTTTTGTTCAAATCAAATCTATATTACATTTGCTATATCAACAATGGAATAAAAATCCGAGTTAGAATAATCCTGAATTAGTTAATTTAAAATCAATTCCAGTTTGAATAGTTGTTGATTTCAAAGTATATAAAAGGCTATTACAAAACAAAAACATTCTATCTTTATTATAAATATTAATATCATTAGATTCTATAAACAAATCGTCCAATAATTTGTGAAATATTTAATCTAAAATGTAGGATATAAAGTTCTTTATAGTTAATAGTTTTATTTAATTTTATAAGAATTTAATATTTATATTATGAAAATGTTTTGAAACAAATTGGATAATATTTGTAAACTATATTATATAATAATAGGAAATATTATTCCCTTGTATTATAATTTAATAAATAGTGATATTGATAAGTTTATTAGAAAAGATAAATCGATCTATTCCTTTAACTATAAAAATCCAAGATAAACTATTTCTTTAGCTTTGCAATCTATATTTAGGGTTTTTATCTTCTTTAGCGAACGAATTTTTATTACAATGTTTATAGGATTATAAGATTAAGATTATATTAGATAAAAAAACTATTATATAATAAAGATTATTCAATATTTTTAATTGAATTTCGAATTATTTGTTGATAATTCAATAACAATTTGAATAAAGGATTCATTTGAGAATCTCGCTTTTGATCGGCTGTCCTATTCCTTTTAATTATTAAACCTGGGGAGATATTCGAATCTATCAAGATTATTGTAATTTAAATAATATTATTATTAAGAATCGATACCTTTTATTATTGATTAAGAAAACTCTTGATGCTTTTTGCTATATAAAAATCTATATTAAATTTGATATTATTGCTGCCTTTAATAAACTATAAATTACGAAAGGCTATAAATAGAAAACTATTTTCATTATTTGTTTCAATTTATTCGAATTATTAATAATACCTTTTGGATTCTATAATACATCTATCTTATTTTAGAACTATATTAATTATATTCTTTTTAATCTTTTGGATAGGATTTGTATGATATATTTGAATAATATTCTAATTTACTTCAAGAATATTATAGATTATAGGTAGTATATTTGTAAAGTGGTTTAATGATTAATTGATACTAGATTATAAATTGATATTGATAAATATAAATTCGAAATAAAGAAAATTAAGTATTTCGGTTTGATTATTATTTTTGGAGATATAGAAATAGATTTGGAGAAAGTTAGTATTATATTCGAATAGAAATTGTTAATTAAATTTAAAGATTTTTAATACTTCTTGGATTTGCTAATTTTTATTCGAATATAATACTAACTTTCTCCAAATCTATTTCTATATCTTCCAAAAATAATAATCAAAACCGAAATACTTAATTTTCTTTATTTCGAATTTATATTTATCAATATCAATTTATAATCTAGTATCAATTAATCATTAAACCACTTTACAAATATACTACCTATAATCTATAATATTCTTGAAGTAAATTAGAATATTATTCAAATATATCATACAAATCCTATCCAAAAGATTAAAAAGAATATAATTAATATAGTTCTAAAATAAGATAGATGTATTATAGAATCCAAAAGGTATTATTAATAATTCGAATAAATTGAAACAAATAATGAAAATAGTTTTCTATTTATAGCCTTTCGTAATTTATAGTTTATTAAAGGCAGCAATAATATCAAATTTAATATAGATTTTTATATAGCAAAAAGCATCAAGAGTTTTCTTAATCAATAATAAAAGGTATCGATTCTTAATAATAATATTATTTAAATTACAATAATCTTGATAGATTCGAATATCTCCCCCAGGTTTAATAATTAAAAGGAATAGGACAGCCGATCAAAAGCGAGATTCTCAAATGAATCCTTTATTCAAATTGTTATTGAATTATCAACAAATAATTCGAAATTCAATTAAAAATATTGAATAATCTTTATTATATAATAGTTTTTTATCTAATATAATCTTAATCTTATAATCCTATAAACATTGTAATAAAAATTCGTTCGCTAAAGAAGATAAAAACCCTAAATATAGATTGCAAAGCTAAAGAAATAGTTTATCTTGGATTTTTATAGTTAAAGGAATAGATCGATTTATCTTTTCTATAAACTTATCAATATCACTATTTATTAAATTATAATACAAGGGAATAATATTTCCTATTATTATATAATATAGTTTACAATATTATCCAATTTGTTTCAAAACATTTTCATAATATAAATATTTAAATTCTTATAAAATTAAATAAAACTATTAACTATAAAGAACTTTATATCCTACATTTTAGATTAAATATTTCACAAATTATTGGACGATTTGTTTATAGAATCTAATGATATTAATATTTATAATAAAGATAGAATGTTTTTGTTTTGTAATAGCCTTTTATATACTTTGAAATCAACAACTATTCAAACTGGAATTGATTTTTAAATTAACTAATTCAGGATTATTCTAACTCGGATTTTTATTCCATTGTTGATATAGCAAATGTAATATAGATTTGATTTGAACAAAACTTTGGGATTAATAGTATTAGGGCTTCTCTAGATAGATAAAGTCTTGATAAATTTAAGGATTATAAATAGAGTTTTGGTAGATTCAAAGATTGCAAATTGATTTTGAAATAAGAATAAAGTATTTTTATAATTTTTATTAATGATTTTTTCTATAAAGATTAATATTGGGGTAAGTTGTTATAAGGATAGCTTATAATTAATTAATATAACTTTGCAATCCTTTTATAAAATTGTTTTGTAATTATTGATAATATTAAAAACTGTAGTTGTTATAGTGTTAATGGGATAATAATATCTGAAACAATATATAAATATAAATTTGAATATTATTGCTAATCAATTAATAATAGAATTGTAATATTAGAATTATAGAAAACCAAGGATTATAGAATTTATAATCAATAAAGTGATAATATAAAATAAATCGATTTTTTTGTAATTGTTGATTTGTATATTTAAGAATGTATATTGGGATAGGATATTGAATAGCCTTTTATTAGTTAAAAATAAATAATAAATATAAAGAAAAAAGTATATAGGTATATAAAACTCAAAAATAATTTTTTTATTAATAAAGCTATAATCTATAACTTTATTATTTATAAAACTAACAAACAAAATAATTATATTAAATATAAAAAAGATTTCCATTAAGATTTTAAGAAATTTGTTATTCATTGATTTAAAATATAAAAGATCTCTAAATATAATTGATCTTTTAATCTACAAAAGTAAATTTCTTATAAAGGATTTCGATTTGCGATTGTAAATTAAGGTTAATCTTTTAATATATTCAATTAGGGAATTGAGCTTCTGTTTTTTTTTGAATAAATAGATCCCTTAATATATTCTTTTAGATCAATCTTTTAAATAAAGTTAAAAGAGATTGAAGAGGTATAGTGTAATGATATGGATAAAAAATGATTAACAAATAAGAATGAATTCTGATATAAGGGGGTAGTAATATTACAATAGGATTTGGGGCTTTAATATTAATTAATTATTGAAAAGTAAATAGTATAAAGAATATATTTTATATTAATATTAATAATAATATTATACTTTATATTATTGATTTATTTCTCTTTGCAATTGTTTTTAATATGATTGGGTTTCTTGTAATAGAAGTAGAGACTGAGTTCAATATATTATTCCCGAGTATAATAAAATGGGGGATATTAATCTTAACAAATAATATTCAATTATATAAAATCGCTAAAGAGATTCGATATAAAAGGAGATGTAATAGGAGCCTGCTTTTTATTGTAAGATTTCTATTGATTATAATTAAAATTGATATCTTGATTTTTATATTAGTTATTGAAATGAATCTTTTCTTTTAAGTTATTATAGATATCTTATTATCAAATCGTTTATACATCGATATCAATAATAGAAAGTTTATTAGGGTGGTTGATTGAAGTATCGATTAGTTTCTATAAGATTTTGAATTTAAGATTAGCAATTTGTTACTCAACAATTTTCTTACATTTAATAACAAATTATTTAAATTTAATAATAAAATTATCAAATAGAATCTTTTTTATCTTGTATTTATTATAATCTATAAAGGCTTTCTTTGAAAGGTTAAGAGTTTGATATTGCTTGTTCAATTTGTATTAGATATTTGTTATAATGTGTTATTTGAAGGGTTAAAGGTTGGAATTATGTGGGTTATTAATGATTATATTGAAATATATTTGATTGTTTATATAAATAGAACTAGAAAGTAAATTAGCAAGAAATATAATTTTTTGAAATTTTAATTCATTTTTGTAATTTATAATTAAATAATGATTAATTATATTATAAAATATTATATATTAGTTTTGACACTTTACAATATTCTATTTGTTGTTATTAAACTTTTCAAAAACAATAAGATATTTTTGATGGGGTGGGGTTTATAGATTACTATAAATAACAAATTTCAATATCTCAATTGTATTCTTTAATTCAATAATCTTTGATTAGGTATTAACAATTCAAACTTTTACTACAACAGTTTGAGTTTATAATAAATTTATAATTGATTTGATTAATTCAAATATAATTTAAACAATTACAAAATATACAGTGTTTAGATTATTGAACAAATCTATAAACGGGAAGATATTAGCTTTAAAGGAATTGAAAATATAATTCAAAAAAAGGAATTGTAGGAATAAACCAGATATAAATACTTGAGCGATTATTTTCAAAATATTTTTAAAATTACAAAATAATCTTATAAAGTTTCTAAATAATAGTAACTAGGATGTACAGTAGATTTGTAATAAATATAATCAATACAATTAGAATATAATGTTGATGGAATATAACTTAAAATGAAATTATAATAGTTTTTATAAAGATAATATAAATTGTTAAGATATGGGTAAAGATTTATATTATATTATAAAAGTGGAAAAGCTATAGAAGAGTAAGGCTCTATTTATAGAAAACAGGGCACGCTAGTAGTCCGTGCCTAAGGCATGAAGGCAACTACAGAACATGTAGTTGGCGCTGTGACAACTATTATATTTAAATCATTTAACTCAACCATTCAATACTGATTGTTTTAGTAATCTAAAATGTTTATATAATAATCAAATTGATAAATTTATTAAGGTATATATCAATTATATTTCAAAAATTGAATTCTTTATAAATTTTAAAACTATATATAAGAAATCAATTATCTTTTAGAATATAAAATCAGGATTTCGAAAAATAGATTTAATATTATTTAATTTTAAAACTATATTCTCAAAATTAAATATTCAAATTCATATATCTACTCCTTCCTTTTTCAATCTAAATCAATGGATTTCTCAAACCTTTTATAATTCAATTAAAACTTTTTTTCAATCAATATTAATTAAATCTCAAATAATTTATTATCAATTAAGTTTTCTTATATCTATATTTAAAACTATACTAACTTTAATTAAAAGTATAAAAAGATTAGCTTATAAAAATATACTTTTGAATATAAAGATTTATATATTTCGAAAAGCAAATAAAATATTAAATAAACATTGATATACGAAAAAACCCCAATTATATTAAAAAGAAGTATTTATTAAATAAAAAGTTTTTGATATATTATTTCAATAAAAGATTGATATTTAAATTCAATATAATGAGTATTAAAAAAAGAGTAAATCTAATAGAAAAGTATTTTCTATTTAATATTATAATAAATACAGAAAAACAAATCACAATATAAAAATCTATCAAAATAATATAATAGATTTTAGATTATTAGATTCTAAATAGTTTTAATCAATTGATTCAATTGTTATTGAATAATATAGATTTGAAAGAATGAATTGAGGTGAAAGTGATCTATTCACTGATATAATTTACTCACTGATAAACCACGTTATAAATTTTTGAGAATTTTGAAATATCAAAAATATCAATTATTATTATAAAGACTTTTTGAAATTTTTTTTGGAAGGATTTAAATTATAAATAATAGAGATTTTTACATTTGAAAATATATAAAATATCAATTTTTAATATGAAAATGCTTTTTGGCTGATAGCAGTTGACTAGTACTGTATACTTGAAGGGAACTTTTCCAATCTGTCCAGTGCAGGAAGTGAATCTAGCTCAATGACAAAAGAGGATCCACTCCCTACCTGAAACAATCTCTTCTGGCATGTCATCTAAAAGTATACAATTGTGCCCTTGACCTAGGGATATATCATTTATAAATTCAAAAGGTAGCAGAAAATAGTTTGTTTTAAATGGTTATAAACAGCATTTCTCATATTGAATATTTTTCTGTATTTTAAAAAACAAATAAGCCAAAAGATTGAAAAAATTTAACGTCAAGGGGCGAGGGACGGGACTAACATTAACTTGATGCTGAATTCGTTGTACAAAAGCTAGGTCCGGAAGTTCGGAAATAGTATCTCAAACGTTTCAACGACTTATCAACCTTTTTTTCCCCTCAAGCCTCATTCTGTACCATAATATAATCACAACCTCTTTCACACACCTCAGTGTCTCATGTGTAAACTATCCTTCAGGCTTGAGATTCTTTCTCATGATGTTGTGGAACTGGCCTCTGGTCGTTGAGTTTCCTTCTGAAGAATCGACTAGTATCTCCCATTGGAAAGTCGAAAAACAGTGCTTCCTGGCACATCAAATGCCCCACAGTATAATATCCAAACATCCCCGCTATAAAGGCGAAGGCTCCGGCTGTTTTCTTGAGTGCGGCGGCTGTTGCAACGTTGCCGTCTGCAGCGCAGAAGTACGATGCGCTGACGAGAGTGAACGCTAGTTGCACAAAAAAGAATATGGCAATATAGACGAGATTTCTAGAGTATTAATTAGATCTCAATCAAAAGATTGTCAGAGAATTGTGATGTAGTACATACATTGGAAGTGATCCGATCAAGAAAAATAGGTTGAAGACAGACCATACTGTTTCTGTCAGCTTCGTAGTTCCTCAATAGGCAGTAATGAAAGCCTACATAGAACAAAGAATCCAAGGGCATTATTGTACTGCACAGTATCATTCCCATATGCAGCTGTTATGCCCAGAAAAGGAATGTCCAATGCACCAAATCCAGCATAGAAAAGTCCAAATGCGCTCAAGACAGTATAGCCGTATGAATTGCCCCGAATGAGCTCCCACTGGGCAGAGATCACCATGCCTATACCTGCGCTTTAAGAGGATTAGACGAATTAAATTTCAAAAAAAGAAAAAAGGTAAGGAGCCTTTACCAAAAATTGAAATTCGCAACGAAAACATCAGTGTTAGATAGACCGCGAAATCCCATAAGAGCACAAGAGAGCGTCGTAAGAGTAGTCGCAAATGCTCCGATTGCTAATGCGGTCTGAATAAAAGCACAAATAAGTTGCTGATTACATAGGGGCTTGGAAAAACTCACCGGGCTACCAATTGTACTTCCAAAAGATTGGTGTACTACATGAATGGAGTATCCTCGCAAGCTTTGCTCGGTGTCGATGTCTTTGAGACAGCCGCTTTCGACATCTCTACTTCGAATCTTGTCAACCATTTTGAGACGATTAATAAAGCCTGTACAGTCACATAGATTTATAGAGACGAAACCAAGTCCGAAAAAATAGCAACCGCCGGTGTTTGTCGGGATTAGCCTCTTGATCTGAAAATACCAAATCCCGAACTTCGCAGAGATTTGAAATGCCTGACTGTGGTTTCAACAACCAGAGACTTTTAGTATTTGAAAGCAATTCAACAATGATAATGAACCCAGTATTTCAAATCGGCTAAATGGTTGAATGTAATTCATAGATTGGGAACCTCGAGGCCATATTTATATGGCACGGAACACTTGTTCGTTCTCACAATGCCCAATCTAAACGAAGATTTCGACATAAACGCAGTCATGACATGCTTCTCGGCAATCATTTAGGCACATTGTCTTCAAGGTCAGGAATAAGGATCTAAATAGATGACTGAAGGCCAATGCACTGATCTGATATGGCTGACGCGCCAATCAATGCCTCATCTGGGGAAATACCGGCTTCTTGGAAATGGATTTCCCCAATGATCAACAACACTAACAAGAGCACGACATTGAGGTTAAGTGCGCGCAATCCGCAGTAATCTGTGTTTCTGGACGCAAAAGAGGGGTGAGTGTTGTGGAGAAGAGGTTGTAGAAACATTGCATTAGTCAGCTCGGACAACATTCAAAAAATGATACACATGGTCTTGAACTCTTTCACATCGTTGAAAATGACAGTCATATATGCTACCTGCAACTTAATACCTTCAATCTTTCTCAACAACACAAACATTTACAATGGCCCCATCAATTGACTCCCGCATTTCCAAAATCCACCCCTTCTACCGTATATTCCTCCTCTACATCGAACCCATCATGGCCCTCTCTGGCGCCTACCTCGCTCATTTCCAACCCTACAAATTTATCCACGGCACGGCCCCCTCTTCACTCTCCCGACCCATTCTTTCCCTCTCCCCAACCTTTACTCCGGACCCCGTGATACAATTCCTCTCCACTGATATCGCCGCTCTCTATGTTCTATTCACAATCAACGAAGCAGTGGTCTTGAGACTCACTCGTGACTATTCCGTGTGGAAAACTGTGGTGTTTGCTATGTTGGTTTGTGATGTGGGACATTTTTGGGGAATCTACGAGGCGGGCCCAGTTGAATTTTTGAGCGTTAGAGGATGGTCGACGGAGGAGTTGATCAATAACGGGATTTTAGGGTTTGGGTTGGTTTTGAGAATTGCGTTCTTATTGGGGCTCGGGAACAGAAAGGAGGGGGGGAGAGGGGGGGTGTAAAATCGAAAGGGTTAGGAGTTTCCATTCCTCTGGGCGATGCCCGTTATCCTGGACTTTAGTCTAAGGCAAACGAATTCCTGGCTTTTGACACGTGTAAAATATCTGAGTAATATGGGTCACTATATATCATTCGAAGCTGGAAATGCGTCAATTTTCATACCGAGTGTATTTTTCCACACAACTTGGTACTCTGCGATCCTCTATTTGGAGCTCATCATTCCAGGAAAAATTACGCAGAGCATCTGACATTACTATTTCTTACTACTTCAGCAATGGTCAAGCCATCAGTCGGCCATTAGCTACGAATGGACACAAATCCCCTGTATCTCATCCGTCCTAAACAGTCTCAACATGTGCAGTCGTTCTCTCCTTTTCCAATCCCGCTGTAATTCCCGCTCTTAACGCTTCTTCCTCCTGCTCCAACTCCGCCCATACAACTGCGTGCGCCCTCCTAGCTGGTAAATTGCGCGCAAAAAGTCTATCGACCGCTTCCAGAGGAACATTTTTTGTTTCTGGAATCAAGAAGAAAACGAACGCCGCACCCCAAATCATCAATGATGCGAAGAATAAGTAAACTCCATATCCCATTGAAGAGAACATTTGAGGTGTGAATCTCGAGATGAGAAAATTCCATAGCCAGTTATGGGCAGCGGCATGTGCTTGAGCTAACGTTCGGACACTTTGATCGAAGATCTCGGCGTTTATTACCCAGGGTGTTGGGTTCCAAGTTGGGGTGTAAAATGCCTACGGGATGATTAGTTATATCATTGGGTGTTTGATGAGCTGTGAACTTACAGTCCACAAGTAAAAAAAGAAAACGGCAGATACACCAGAAGGTGGTAGGGAGCTCGTTGGATGATCCGCAGGTTTTGCAATTGCAATGTAACCAGCGACGTAGTACATGCACAAAGCTCCACCAATGGATCCGATCATCAATAGCTTCCTGCGCCCCAACTGGTCAATCAGGAACAGCAAGTAAATGATAGTTCCGACGGTTTTGACAACACCGAATAGACCAGTCGAGAATAGTGAGGTATTGGTACCGATAATTCCAATGCTCTTGAAGATGGTTGGAGAATAATAGTTGACGGCATTGATACCAGAAGCGTTTTGCCAAAAGAATAATGCACCTCCAAGGAAAAATCTCCATTGAATCTTCCGGCTTCTCGCAAGGAGTTTGAATGGTTGCCAGAATCCAAGGCCACCACCCGCCATTTGTTGTTCAATATTTTGGTCGATTGCGTAGATCTCTTCCTTGATATAAATATCATCTTCAGTGAGGTTTCGAATCCAGCATAGATTTTTGATAGCTTCGTCCCGTTTTCCTTTGCTCATCAACCACTATATGGAATAAAGGTTAGCCATGATTTTGGAAGATAACGCGATCGAGAAGAAAGCTTGAAAGGTTTGGAAGCGGAATTACTCACACGAGGGGTTTCGTGAAGCCAAAACGAACCGAGTAATAACAGTCCAGAAGGGATGAGTTGAATTGCAAATGGAATTATCCATTGCTCGTGGTTAGATGGAAGGGTCTCAGAGATTCCGTACTGCAGAGACAATTAGCAACCCTCCCCTCGCTCAACGATCGCTATTCTCACATTAATCCAGAATCCAACCAGTCCACCAATCTGCCATCCTAATTCAAACATCTGCGAGGCATTTAGCAAGAGCTGGAATGTGTAATGGGCTGACAAAACCTACGCAAACCAATCGACCACGAATTGCAGGTGGAGATATCTCGGAAATATAAATGGGTGCCAAACTCGAACAACCTCCTACGCCCAAACCGGCAAGAACTCGTCCTCCGTAGATGAGACCAAGGCCGCGGTCTCCGTTTGCACCAAGCATCATTGCAGCACCAACTGTAAATACGGCACTAAATACAGCCATACCTCTGACTCTTCCAAGAAAATACGCCGCAATGTACGCAAAGAGGGAACCAAAGAATGCTCCAGCTTGATAACATGATACAATGTTGGCGCTCACAAGATTTAACTTCGTCTTAGATAATGCGGCAAAATTGAATTCCTCCTTGAAAGACGGGAGCGCTATAGTTGTTCCAATAAATGCACTATCATAACCTATCATGACAGCCGCAAACCCAGCAACAATAGAGCATGCATAAACACGCCAATTATAGACCTGAGAAGGAGTAGGGCGATCCTCAACTTTGGACAACATCCCCATGATTGCGGATTGGAGCTTCAAGGCTCAGAGATGTTCAGATGTGAATTGGGGTGCCACGAGAAAGAGGGAAACCGTCATATTTATTGTGCGCATGGCTGGATCTTATCCAGAGCTTCTTATGCACTTTCACACATACGTAACTTTTACCATCCCCGGAACTTCGATGCGAATATGCACGGCTGAGGCGTAAGACTGATAAACCAATCATCTGTATGGAAGCATGGTTTCCGGTAAAAGATTGACCCTCATACCCTGGAGCCTACTCCCATCTGACCTGAATGCAACAAGGGAAATCGAGCATGTTTGCAAACAATACGTGCCAGCAATATATCTTCACGCAAGCTCCATATCATGAACTAATTTGAAATCCAATGAAACTTTCGATGTATCGGTGGAGAGCGCCGACAGAATTTCCTTTTAGTTTCCAGCGCTAACTAGAAAATAAGAGATTGAAGGTCCTCAAGTTCCATTCAATCTAGGTGACCAAAACGGCCGTCGCCTACAACCCCGAGAACCCCATCTTCTCCAAACCCCGGCCCCCGCGAATCCACAAAGCTACCCCGCAATCATGCTGACACGCGGATAAACACTTTACGCTCTCCCTGCAAGCTTTTCTTTTGTTCTTATTTTCCAAGCTTGTTTCTGTATGAAAGGCCAATGTCCAATCTCTCATTGGGGCGGCGCGGAAAAATATTGATCAAAGTTCAGTTTGTGGGACCGGGTTTTGGCTGTTAGCTCTTCTGAATCCATTGTCTAGTGGACCCGAAATGCTTACCCAACTATTGGAAAGCTTGATTTTGGAGGAGGCAGCGGGGGGAGACATTAAATCATATTGCTATGGAGCATTTTGACCAAGGCAGCGGGGAAAATACTCACTTCCCTCCACTCACTGCGTACATCTGTCATAGATCAAAGCTGGTGTGTCGAATCCATTCTGACTTCCATTAACGTTCGCAAGATCGCGAGCCGAGGGAATGTGAACAGATCATTCTCAGCAATAAGTAACCCATCTGTACAGAAACAAATTTCCAAGATTTGAACTACTGCCCGCACAGTGAACTTTCAAATCTGGGCAATTCTCCATAGGATTGTATTGATTCGAAATGGACATGTTCGGATCATCCCAACATGCCCACTTTTGAGGAGATCCCGTGCTTTGAGCCCACACCGATAGGAATTTTGTAAAAGGGGATGCTTTTTAAAATTGCTCTACCCACCTAGCTCACGGATCACAAACGAAAGCAAGATTTTATCTTTGCTCCTCATTCGACGTAGGTAGCAACTGAAGACTTGAATGTAGAAGAGACTCGGTAGACTCAAACAGACTTGACTGATATCAAAGGGAAGATAGAGATGTCTAAAAGACTTGGCATTATATTCCATATCATCATCTATCTCATTTTCCTAGTTAATCGAATATGTAGCTCGCTTTGATGTTGAGCTTGCTGCATCATTGATCCTTATCAATATTGAGATATTGAGCCTGCTTTACCAGAAATTTGAATCATACCTTTGAGAGAGAGTTTCTCAATCAGAGGTAATGGTTCAAAGATAGACATGTGATATGATTATGCCCTATTTTAGTTTCAAGGAAAAGATCTCAACATGGCATTGTATTCATGCTACAATGTCTTTTATTTCCCTTTCTTAACTCGAGATTTTACGCAACCAAATTGTTATTTTATGACTGCGCCCTTCATCTCCTTCGCTAGTTATTTTTTGCTGGTCAGTTATTCTGCGAGACATAGCCGAACAGTGAATTCCATATCTCATCTTAGACTTACGGCTGCTTATTGTAAACAAAGGTGCGAAAGCCAAGCACTTCATGCCATTGACTCCTAAGCCATGATTGGCTATTAAATCTTGCGCCTCTCCTCTTCCTAGCAACCTAAGACTATGGAAGACAATCTTCGCAAACTACACCTTAGATATCCGTTCAGTATTGCAAGCGCGCTTCTGTGAATACGCTCGGCTTTTGCAGCGTCGTCGGAAGTCTAAGACAAGAATCTTACCTATTTCATACACACAGCTACTATCGACCTCAATCTCAAGGGTATATCTCTAATCATTTCTGTTCGTTGGCTGCGCTTGCAGAGTTGTTTTTCCTAGTTCCTAATTACATACCACTCCTCCCCAACTCCTTTTTATTCATATCCACTAATCCAACCCGTATCAATATTACCACCCGTAAAATACCACCATTGCCTACTTGCTAGCTTTGATTAACTTTATCATCTGTCATCCATCATCATGAGGCCTTCATCCCTTCCGCATTAATTGTCATCTATCTTCTCTACTTCGAGTTTGGCTTCCTCCCAAGTTTCCTTATTTTTTTTAGCCCATTCAATTTGAGCTCTCGCATATGCAAGCTGTGAGAGTAATTAGTATTTCCGTCGCAACTTTTCTATGCGTATACGAAAGAGAGCATATAACATGACATGAATACGTACCATATATCTCTTCAAGTCATCTTCTTTTTCCTTTTGAAACCTCTGCAAATCCTTGAGAACACCTGCACTTGCATCTTTGACATCTTGTGCGGATGCAAGTTGAGCTTGCTCTAAATGTGAGATTGCCTCTCTAGTCTTGCTAATTTGATCCCTTCGTGTTCGCTCCGGGTCAGCATCAACAACGCCATGGACTGCATGACTAATACGTCCAAAGATCTTGTTGGTGATGAAATTTCCACTGGAACTCTTTCGATGAGTAGGAGGAATTTCTTCCTGTTGAGGAATTCCTTGAGAAGCAGATGGAGTTTCGCCGTGGGTTGGAGGGAAATCGGAATCGATTGATGCCGTATCATCATGCGGTGATTCACGTCTCACTTGTGGTGGTTCTCTTGCAGACGAATTTGACCGCCCTGGTACATTGCCAGTTCCACTATTGGTTAGATATTGGTCGATTCTCTTTGCTTCGGCTTCGCTTCTTTCCAACTGCTCTAGAAGAACTCTCTTCTTGGCCAGGTCCTCGTTAGTCATCTCTTGCTGAACCCTCTTCAGAACGCGATATCTCAAAACACTTCGTACCACACCGGCAAATTGTGCACTCTCGCGCATTGGTTCGGCAAATGTTGCACCTAAAGAAGCAGAGAGTTCCTCGGTTGCAATGTATGAAGAATCAACAGCTTGACCAACTCTTTCAATAGCTGCAGCAAGAGATGCTGACGGCTCCGAGAGTGAAAACCCATTGTATCTAGCGCCAAGTTCCGCCAAATCAGTCGACAGCGAAGACAAATGGGTCAATGTCCTCCGGTTCACTCGTTCGATAGGTCCGGTCAACAATGCTTCTAAATCCTTTGTAGAAGATTCAAAGCTTATGAAGTATGGATCCAAGTCCTGTTCGCTCAAATTCGCACTTTCCGGAGGGATTCTGCCAAAGACTTGCGGCCCTGCTGTAGAATGCGCTGCGACGGAAGGACTGGTGGCATACTCAGAGGGTTGTGCTATCATACCTTGAGCATTGGTATTAGCTGTAGAAGCTGCCTTGAGTTTCGCAGAGGATGCAGGCACAGGTAGGAATGCGTGAGCAGGTGTGGGGTTGGCGGGGTCGAGTGGTGGGGCTTTCATATTGGATTTTGGAATTGATGCGATAGGATGGGAATGCAATACTTCGTTCTAAGGATATTTAGAATAGGAATCGTAGCGGAATATGAACGATCGTTGACTTACCCAACTTGCGTTCGGATCCAGGAATCTCCACCAAACCCCATCATTCCGTACCTCATCCATTCTTCTACATCTGTTCAAGAAAACAGCTAACATGCGCTTTCGAAGATCTATCATCTGTTGATCCACCTTTGCTTTGGTTGGGTTCGCAGCATAATCTGCTATGGTATGCTTTTCTGGAATAGGTGGAATGATCAAAGTAGGATGTAACCTGGAGAGGGCATCTCTTAAAGAGGCAAACTCGGAATAGCGACGACGGACTTCAAGATCCTACTATAATGTTAGCTTGTCGATTTTGCCTAGCTAGTTACCATACCCCAGTTCTTATCGTATACACAATATATTTTCCTCCACTCTCAGAACTCTTCCCAGCGTCAACAATCAGAATAGGGAGTTCCGGATTCTCGTAAAGAATTTGTTCAATGCGACTATCGTACCCCCCCTTCTTCTGCCTCCTTGTAGCTTGAGACGCTTCGCCATAATCCTCATCACTTCCTGACTCACTCGGATCATAACTTAGATTGCGCTGTTCTGGTACATTATCTTGGTTCTCGCTGATGGTGGAAGGAGTGCGTGGTCCGCCAAAATCATGTTCTACGATATCCCAGCCCTCGGAGTCAGCATCAGACTCAGCACCTGGCGCGTAGCCCAGGAAAACAGAGAACATCTTGATACAAAGTGATCAAAGTTGTGAAATTGAGAGACAAGAACTTACGAGATCCAGGTGAATTCGGGACAGCATTTGAAGAAGTTATTGAATCTCGGCGCTCGAAGCTGGTGCCGTATGGATTATTGTCTTCATCATTCCACATCCTGTATGAACGATATGCTTGCTTCTACGATAAGCTTTCTTTGTTTCTGTGGATATTTGGTTAATGATTAGACAATTGTTTGTGGGTTGTGATTTGATGTTATTCGTAGATCATGGCAGTTGGAACAAGCACTCAAGGAAAGCTTTCCTACATTCATTCTAAGTTCTAAACATAGTTGATCACCAGCCATCGTCATTGGTGTGCACAGACCACAACTATCACTGAGGCCCCTCACAAAATGAATTGTGCTCTTGCAGCAGTACAAGTGTTTAATCGTCTACTTCAAATTTGATGATTTGTTAACAAGGAATTCATAATATAAGAAGGGTTCTGACATGTATACGGTATTCAAACTTGCTGGAAGTGTTGTCTTGCTTGACAATTAAATCTTCTGTACCCTCTGTACCCTCACATCCCTCGCCTCTCCCATTGGATCTTGGATTGTCCTCCCTCCTTCATCAGAACCATTACTCTATAAGCCAAACATCTGATCAAGAGGTCCTTCCAGACATTACACCATAGTCACCAGATAGGAAGTTTTCTCTTCGGATATCAGTTATCGATCGCTCGGTTGAGTCGATACCAACTAGTCAGGACTCCAGCCTACTCAGGAACACTCTCTGTTTCCTTAGTGAATATCAAGGGATGGACAACACCAACATTGTGATTTCTTTATGATAAATGACGTTCACTCTTATACTCTCGATCATTCATACAGCTCGTATATAAGTATTACATCAATTCTAATCTGATCATCTCAACCAAGCCAGGCCGAACGCTCCAGCTTATTGCAACCGGCGAGCGGAAGCTAGGCAAAGTTGAGTTCTTTTCCCCTTATTGACTTAGACGAGCAACCAAGGGAATGTAGGAGATCTCGAGATGATATACACATCTCATCAAACTCACCTACACTCCAAACCAATTCACAGATACGAAGCATTAACTAATTTCACGTCACAAAGTTATCACCATCAAGATTTAGATATCTGTTTTATTTCATTTTTCATTTCCCATCTCATTCCCCTCCTGGAGCCGCCTCCCATCACCGGGTCAGGTTGCCAAGTTTCTTTCTATCCTGATACCTAATCCCATACGGTTCATCATTTCTTATCCAATCCTCTCTTGAATTCTCTAATTACGTCCTCCCTTTTTCTGGATATCAATATCAAGCATTCAACACCCTCTCTCGAGATCCTCGCCTTTCTCAGTTTTCCATCCGCAAATGTTTGCCCTTCACATCTCGACCCCACGAAATAACAGAAGATACACAGAACGCAAAAGCCATTAAAGACCAAAACAAGAAAGAAACACAACAAAGCGAATGAAGGTAGTAAAGAAAAGATAAAATGGAATAAATAAGAAATTGAGAGCTCGGTATTACAACACAATATTTCCTGCCCATGCCTATCAAATGCACGCAAGTTCAATTTCAAACAAATCAACTAAGCCACTTTTCCTCCTCCATACTATAAGCTCAAAATAATCATTAAAAGTCCCCGTCCTTGATTAATGTCCTGCCACTTCCTCTTCGGCCCAACCATTGAGTCCATGTCCTTGTCCATCAATGCCAAGTCCATACCCGCTGTTGAAACCTCCATTGCCTAGACCACCAGAGAAAGAACTTTGATATTGATGTCCTCTACCTCTTGGGTTTCCTTGCTGCTCTCCATTTCCATTACCATCTGGTTGTGCGAAAACAGGGAGAGAAACAGCCCTACTGTGACTTCCTCTGGCTGGAGCCAACAATCCATTCATAGTGGGTGCTCCAGATGATTGGAAACCATTCGTGTTGCTAATGCTTGCACTTGAACCATGTCCATTCGATTGTGGTTGCTGAATATTCATTTCATCCATGTTACCACCACCGTACAAAGCAGCTTGTTGCGCTGCAAGAACTTGTTGCTGCTGTTGTTGAAGAGCTGCAACAGAGTACGGATCAAGATTTTGTTGTTGCTGTTGTTGAGCTTGTTGAGAAACTTGGTTGAGGTACATGGTCAAAGGATTGTTACTTCCAGCGTTAAGAATAGTCGATGGAGTAGATCCATGTTGTTGCTGTTGCTGTTGGAAATTTCCGTTTGATCCATTGATTGAACCTGGAGCTACGGAACCAGTAGGTGAAGAACCATTTTGACTGGGTTGAAGACCGCCGGAATGAGGAGGTGAGTTAACACCATCACCGCGCGGAGATTGAGATTGTTGGACCTGTCGTGGAGGATTTCCACATCGATCTTTTCCAAAGTTGACTTTGAATCGACGGTACTCTTCCTTGCCTCGGATGGCCTCAATTGCCTTGATAGCGTTTGCAATGTTCGTGAAGTTGACAAAGGCGCAGCTCTTCTCTCGAAGTGTGTTGACCAATTCAATCTCACCATATTCAGAGAAATCTTGTCTCAATCTCTCTTCAGTCCATGATTCGTCCAAGTTACCAATGTAAACATTTCTTGATGCACCACCACTGACAGCAAGAGCAATTGCAGCAGGAAGAGCACCAGAATGTTTTCCCCACCCAATCTTCAATCTTCTGTTATGAATCATCAATCCTTGCAAGTTACTCAAAGCATAGAAAGAAGCAGCAGAAGTGGGATCAATGAATGTGACAAAGCAAATGTGCTTGTCGGGTATATATCGAATGTGATGTAAAAGACCACCTCTAACAACATTGCAAATTTCTTCGATTGTTGTCTCCGGATGAATGTTACCAAGGTAAACAGTTCGGTTTCCAAGGTTATTGATTCCCCCCGCAGTTGTGGCAACAGCTGCGGCTGCTACAGATTGTTGAGCCAAAGCATTAGAAATCAAGTCACGATCAGCCCCATTGAGAACATGAGCATACCCTGGTGCGATACCAAGATATTGTGCAGCATTCTGTTGTTGGGTCTTCGAAACGTAAGCGCAACGATCCTTTCCGTAGTAGACCCGACGTGGTGACTGCCATTTTGCCTCCTGAGGTAACTGAGAGACCGCCTTGATAGCATTTCCAATCGACAAAAAGTGAACAAAACCAATTGCCTTTTCACGAACAATCTTCACTGTATCAATTGGGCCGAATTTTCCAAGATCTTCACGTAGCTCATCCTCAGTGACCTCTTCACCAAGATTTCCCAAATAAACATTTCTCGAAGCACCTGATTGTTGAACGGCAAGAGCGACAGAGGTGGGTACTTGAGAAGGCTTTCCCCAACCAACCTTAATATCCTGGCCTCTGATAGAAAGCTTCTTCAAAATCGCATCGGAGTGGAAATGTGTGGCGGAACTTCCATCCAAAAATGAGATGAAAGCACAGTTCTTATCTGGCAAAAGTCGAACAGATTCAATCTGGCCACTTCGGACGTGACCAAGAATTTCTTCTGCGGACGTCTCAGGGGGGATGTTTCCCAAGTAAACAGTTCGGCTAGTTCCTGAAACCAAACCTGGTGACATCTGTACTGGAGAGGAAGGGGCCATGCTCATGTTCTGCATCCCATTGTTCATTTGAGCAAATCCGCCGGTGGGAGATTGTGGGTTGTAGAATTGGGGTGCGCCATAAGTCGAAGGGGATACCAAGCTCTGGTATAGTTGAGGAGACATGGGCCCAGTTGGGCTCTGAGGTTGTTGTTGGTTCTGCTGTTGCTGTTGGAAGGTTGCATAGTTTTGGAATTGGGGACTTTGGAACGCAGAAGGAGTCCCTGGTTGGAATGGACTACCAAGAAGAAGCTGTGAAGGTAACAAAGGCGTGAATTGCATATCAAATGCGGTTCCCGGTGTTGTCATATCGTTCTGACCTTGTTGACCCATGCTTTGTGTATTTATTGAAGGAATGTTCACTCTGCGAGGATGTCTGTCACCATAACCACCCATCGAAAACTGATTTGAGCTGTATGCGCCATGAGAGAAGCCCGTATCGCTGCTGGAGGGCTTAGATGCATGCCCAAAGGGTCTGTTCACAGATGTCGCTCCAGATCCGCCATTTTGAGTTTGTGACTCCTGCATCCCGAGAAGATGAGGTGGCAGGACAAAGCTGTCCCGCACAAGAGATGATATTACCGCCGTTTTGAAAGAGTAAATTGTGCCTGCAGAGGCACGTTGAAGAACTTTCGGTCTTGAAGATTAAATGAATCGATTGACCAAAAGATATCCAACTGAAAATTAATCTGCCAAAGATCGCGAGAAGAGTGGATGTGCCGAGAAGTTCAAATTCGAAATATTTGTCTGAAGTGAAGTTTGGATATGTATTAACAAGGCTAGGTATGTAGATATTCGAGGTTGGCTGGAATTGAGAATGTTTGCCGCTACAAACAACTTCTTGTATAGATAGAAATATGAATATTAAAATAGGTTCAGTGTGTATACAAGTATTCGAATCGAAAGGAGGAAGTTGTCGATGTGAATCGTCGCAAGGTATCTATATGGTAGATGATCGAAGTGTGTTGGATCGAAGGAATGGACGCTTGAAGTTAAGTGAATGCTCGAAGGGCTTTGCTTTGGCCGCAAAGGATTCCAATCGAAGTAGTGGCCGTTTCAATGCGAAGGCAAATTGGGCAGTTCCAAAAGAAGAGCTTCGAAATATCTGCACAATGCAAGATTTGAGCGGGTTGTGTAGAGAATATGGGAACAATAGTAACAACAAAGAAGTTTGGTCTTTAAAAAAGGAGGTAGACTTTTCGTCAAGCTTAATCGAACAGTTTGGACGAATCGATAAGGACTGTCTGGATTTCTTTTCTCTGTTCCTCTTCTTCGTCTTTTCAATACACACTTCTGCTGCTCCTCTTCGTGTCTTCTTCAATTCAATCCTCTTGTCGATATTCGAGAATCAAGAGATCAAGAATTAGAGTTGTGAAAGGGTAAAAAAAAAGGGGAATGTAAGCAAGTCAACCCGCTTATTTTAATCTCTCTTGAAATGGGGACCTGTTGGTGGAAATGATTTCGAAAAAGAGTGTGTTCAAAACGAGTTAACCAAAGAAGGAATAATCGGTATCAAAACCCAACGAAAAAGGAGTACAACAGAATTGAACAGTATCTTGAAGGAATTGTGAATTGTTCAAAGCATAATATAAGAAGGAGAGTAATGAAGGAGGACGGAGAGAGGGAGAGAGAGGACTGAAATGAGAAGATCGAGAGCGGGCAAGCAAAGTCAGGATAGAACAGGATGATGAAAAATAGCACCCTGGATAATTTATCTGAACGAGTGTGATTTGAGCCAATCAGCGTCTAGAATTGGTGAAGCATAGAGGGAAAAAGGGAGGAATTCCTCATTTTAATTAAGCCGAAAGTAGCTTGGGTCGATGGCTCAATGTGGGATAGTCCGATTTGGCATGGGGTCCTTCCTTTTCCAGAATGATTCCCGCCAGTACCTCACTAGTAGCGAGCTAATGAGCTACCTAGTGCCTTCGTTAGTTCACGATTATTCTCCCCTTTTACTCGGAACATGGAAATGAATGTGCGGTATGGGAGGAGATATGGGATGGGATACACGACGGCATTGGATGTGGGATGGGGGAGGATGTGGAATGGGATACGAGATGGCATTGGAGATGGCATGGTCTGGCGTCTGGCGCAGTCTGATATAGGGTCTGGTGTCTGGTGTCTGCTAGTATCGTATCCGACCTGCCATCTGCTATAATATGGACAGTATGTCAGGTAGGAGGTAGGCACCTCTTGACCATCATGGTTTCACGTTGGGTGCCCGCTAACAACACGGTACCTTTTACCCCTGGAAGCCTCCAAGATCGTTTCCAATGGTGGTTGTGCTACCAATATGTTTATGCAATCATCTCAAAATAATCATTGTTTAGAAACATTTCATCCAAAATTCATTAGATGAAATCACATTGAACCACATACGCAGGTGTGCACATACACATACCAATACGATGCACACATATTCACTCGAGATACGACAGGACAGAAAGGGAAGAAAGGGACGCTTCTGTCTCTCGCGGTCCAGCCAGAGGTAGAGTCACAATGCTACCTATAAGCACCCAAAATGAGGCGAGGCCAGGCATTTCCAAGATCATCTCGGACCCTTCATGTGAGGGACGACTATCATGTAAGCACTCTACGCTACCCAAACTCAAAATACTATGTGTGTCCGGTGCATGCATTTCGAGGAATCTGCGCCGAAAGAGCGTCAAGACGTCAAACCATTCTTCACTTCGGTCATCACAGCCTACCAATGCCTAACATCCAGAATCCTCCATAGCCGCGGCGCATATCTTGGGACCTCCATGTTGATACAAACATAGCATAGGCACGAAGCCATAGCCATAACCACAATCATGTACGATGTGTAAAACAAAGAACTCGGTCTCTTTCATTTTCTCAGCATACTCACGCTGGTCCAATCGCAGCACCAACAATACATTCTAGATTTTATTACTATGGAGAAGGCCCAAAGGAGCAAATCCATTACGACTGTGTGTTGATGTTCGAAGCACAGTATGGAGAAAAACAGCACACGATATGCACTTATGGATCTCGCATCGAATTCGTGGTTAATCTTCATTCATCAATCCAGGGTCCAAATCCATCGACTCCATACGATCTCCAACACCGCTCATGGGTTGTCCTCGTTTCTGCACGCGATAGGCATAAAATCCTCGATAAATTCTCGACTACCCACCGACTTTTCCAGCTCTTCTGTTTTGAGAGCATGCTCCAGAGATCATGCGAGCACAAAAGAATTATATTCTCCGAAGTGATCGATGTCTCCATTCAATCCATTGTCCAATTCTTTGATGCCGATTCTGAGAGTCACATCCCATGTTTATCCAATCAGCTGTGGAAATCCACTGATACCGCTTCACTTCTGAGAGATTCATTAACCATCCCAACAAAAGTTCCTCAGCCCTCAAAGAACAGATGTCATTCTATTCAATTCTCGGCCCCACCCATCCCTTCTAGTATCTACTGTTGCTTCCCATACAATACGAACAATCGATGCACTTAGGCGCCAGAACATTCAGATGCGCAGATTTAATCTCCAGAATATTGCTGAGATAATACGGATGGATGGATGTATATCCAGGATGGCCAAGTACTTACAGGCTACGTACATATCTATGTAGTATCGACAACGGATCCCAAGTCTCAAGATGCAGCCCTGAACCTTCCTAGGTAGCTATGCATAACTGTACTCCGTATGTATGTAGAGTAGCACATTGCGATATGTCACACTGGTCTGTCATTGATTCTGAAAATTTTCAAGTATACTTTTGCTGCTAAGGTCATAGGTAGCCGTTCTCAAAAACGTCTTTCAACGTTTTTCAAAACATCCCTTACGTCTCAACGCGACCGTTTGGACAAATTACAGCCTTAGTGAAAACTAGCCACATTTATTATAATCACCATCAGAAGCAGCATTTCCTTCTCATTCATCTCTATTGATACTCAATCATACACGGTACCTTCAGCTACCCACAACCTCCAATCTCTCTCCCATTACACCTCCTTCACCTCCTTCCTTCCACCCATCCTTCCAGAACATTACACCACCTCCTTCCACCCATCATCAATCACACAAACCTTCGATCCCCAAGGATTTCCCCTATCTACCTACAGTACTAAGTAAGGAACATCATCCGAGCCAATAGGTCCAAGCTCTCGTGGCTTGTTCGTGAAACAACTTCCCGTGACTCGTGATAGTAGTGTAGTGTATTGTAGCTTAATGATTGTCCACTCGCCACCAAGTAATATAACTACGAGTAATGAAAACGGAGAATATTGAGATCTAAATTGAAAACATAGCTATTAATAGATATCGATCTATAATCTCCAAGGTGTGATTAGCATATGAATGCCAAAGAGTCTTAAAATTGTATATGTAGAATCTCCCCCGAGCAGCCTATCAAGAAGCTTCCAGTTTTGAGATATACAGAATTGATAATTTCCCTCTATATATGCACATAAATAGACTTGACATCAAATAAAATCTCTATTTTTCCTATGCTGCATACCACACTCAAGTCTGAAGATCAAACTATCAAATTCGCTCCATACGTTTGAAATTCTTACTTCTGATGCCCGCCCACCTCCTTTCCCTTCGCTTACTCACACCCTCTTAATTACCATTGCATTGGCATGTCTAGCGATATTTTTTCATCGGAAATTGTACAATGTGAAAATTGATTAGCTTTATTTGTGATTGTCTCTAATGTCCAAAGTCTAACAAGCCCTCATGGAGCTTTTGAGAAGTTAGACATGGAAGTTCTGATTTTACAATGTTGGGATTCGCAATTTATACATAGAGTTAGAAACGGGTCAAAAATCAGATGATCTATCATTCATTCGTTTAACGCTTAATGAAACGTAAATCTGCTGGCTCTGCTATCGATATCATCCATTCGCCGCAACTTTTCCCTTCAAGTTGATTCTCACAATCAACCATGATCCATGGCTCTAAGGCTTGCAACGGCCCATAAATCTTGGGTACAAACAACATGTACGGACTGAATGTTGTTTACAGATCCAAGCGATGAATCTTTCAAGGCCTAATCCGTAACCACCATGAGGAGATGTACCATACCTGTTTTACTGTTAGTTCATTTGTGCATTCATAGTTTAGAAGAAACACGATCAGGGAGTACACGCAGTTGCAGGGGCAAGAAGAAGGGGTGTAACGTACTTTCTCTGTTCAGTGTACCAGTAGTACTCCTTAGGACTAATGCCCTCACGCTCATATGCAGCCATCAATTCTTCATAACCTTCCATTCTCATACTACCACCGACGATCTCACCAACACCTGGCATCAAAACATCCACACTCTCAGTAACTCTGGGATCTTGAGGATCTTTCTTCATGTAAAAGGCCTTAATTTCAACTGGGAAATGTGTGAGAAGAATGGGCAAGTTAATGATATCTGTCATCCTTCTCTCAGCAGCTTCAGCGATATCATCACCAAAGACATGTGGGTTGCCCTCTTCATTAAGGATAGGGGGGTCTTGTGCGTTGAGCCAGTCAATAGCATCCGAGTAGCGCATGCGCTTGAATGGACGAGCTGGAGCTTTGAATTCTGGGTTGAGCTCCTTGATGTAACCGGCGATCTCTGGGTCGGCCATAATGGTACTAATGACGGTGCTGATCATCTCCTCCAAATGATCTAGAAGATCATCGAAATCAATGAAATCTAATTCAGCCTCAACGTGGGTATATTCGGACAAATGACGACGGGTCAGGGATTTCTCTGCACGGAAGGATTTTTCGATACAGTAAACGTTTCCGAGACTTGGAATACCAGTTTCGAGATAAAGTTGAGATGATTGAGTAAGATACGTCTTCTCTCCGTAGTAGTCCAATTCAAACAAAGTAGAACCACCCTCAACTTGTGTTTGAACGAATGCAGGTGGACTAATCTTGGTGAAGTACATCTCCTTATATGCCTTTGCGAATGCCCATTCGACTGCAGAACGAACCTTCATAACTGAAGAAGCGGTATCTCCACGGAGGACAAGGTGACGGTTGTCCAACATAGAGGACTCCCATTGATCTTGTTGATGAGAAATCTTGTTAGTGATAGCATCGGCATCAGATGGAGATGTGCCAATGACTTTGTAGTAATCGACATGTAATTCGCGGTCATCTGGAGCCGATTGACCAGCAGGAACCTTTCGCATCTCTCCGTAGAGAGTAAGAGAAGTACCTTGTGCGAAAGTGAGAGCATCATATGTCTTGGTTAGATCACCTTGCAAGATACATTGTAAGTGCCCATATCCATCAACCAGTGTAATGAAAGTAGCCTGCTTTTGTTCTCTCAATCTGTGAATGCGACCTGAAACCTTAACACGGGTACCCTTCTTTTCGCCCTCACCCAATTCAATATCTTTGCGCATAATCTTGATCTTGACTGCTGGTGGTAATGAGGAGTCTTCGGTAAGAACAATCTTTTTCGAATCTTCGAGTGTCTTGAGTCTTGCATCATCCTTCTCCTTCTCGGCAGCAGCCATCTGTTGTTGCTTCACAAACTTCTTCTTGTGTGCATCCAAGGCATTTTGTGCCTTCTTAATAGCAGCCTTGGCTGGGTCTTTCCATACCAATCGCTCTGATGGATCACCGTCTGCGCTCACGGCACCAGTTGTTGAGGCTCTTGATTGATATTTTCCTCCCTCGCTCCCACCATGTTGGATATAGGCGTATGCTAAAGACTTGTAAGGCTTGCTTTCAGCACCAGTGGCTGATTGATCATCTTGGCCAACATCGGTATCGACATAGATCGCATCCGTCTTCAGAGTTCTATCTGCGAGTTCTTGGAGTGCGGCCATGGTTAGCGCGTTTGGGTGTTCAAAATTGTTTTGCAAGTTTGGAGGGGAGGGGAACTTATTATTTGGTGGGGGAATTTATGGCTTCTAATAATTATTGGAGTCATCAAAACAATGCAATTGGTGAGTCAGAAGGGGAACTGATAAGAGATCAAGGTAAGGGTCACACCGCACATCACAAAATGCCCTCTTTTCAAAATTCCCTATCAAATGGACCAATCATTATTTTTCATTTAAACTGCTGAAAAGACTCTCACTGTACACTCAATTAACCCATAAGCAGTTTTAGTCTCTATAAAGTCTATCGTCGACAGTATCATCGAGTTCTAAAGTGTGAGTAGTTTCATACATTCCTTCCTTGAGTCTGTGATGTTGATACGCGAGCAATCGGGCGCTTGAAGAGCCGACTTTCATTCTTTTATTAGTGAACGGAAGCTAACGGAGCTGACCGACCGACCGACCGACCGATGTGATCAGGAACCAATTTACGCGGTAAAGCTAACTACTAGGCAGAAACGCGTAGTTTGATTTTCAATGACGCGACGGGATGCCTACCAGGTAGAATTTATTATTTCTGTGATATCTCTCTATCTATGTCAATGGAAAAGTTTGAATGTTTGAATAGAAGACTTGAAAATGACAATAACGGAACTGATTCAACTTTTAATATCATCCTAAGTATCATTTACATTGAATCTCGCACCTTTCAAGTCAAGTCTACGCTACAGAATCGTCAATACTTGAGCGTAATTGGTCGAGATCGTTGAATTCCCCTGCTCTCCTGCAGCCGCATAACTCGACATTGTGGCTTCGCGCAGACTTCTTACTCCTATAGTGGGTAACTCCCATACGTTTCTATCAATCCGAACGTTTTGCGCAATGCCTCCAAAGCAGGCGACATTGGGGTATGTAAAAGATTCACAGACTACGTTGGGGTTCGTTGCTGTCTAGTATGCAGATGTGATGATGCTAATGGTTGTTTGATTGCAGCAAGTTCTTTGGCCAACCAAAAGGTGCGCCTGCAAAACAATCGAAGCTATCTTTCTCTTCCAAGCCAAGCTCAAGCAAGCCGCCAGCAAGCTCGCCATCCACGTCGGAAGCCTCAGAAGAGAACAAAGATGTTGAGATGAAGGATGGAGATTCCGATATAGGAAACGAAGATTCGATTAAGAAAGAAGATGGGTCTGATAAAAAGCAAAAAGCAAAAAAAGAAAATGCAAAGTTAGAGAAAGGTCGGTCCAGGCAAGACAATGGTGCAATAGTTCTATGAAGCTAAAGTTCTGCAAACGTAGGTGTGAAGAGATCAAGATCCGCGAGTCCGAAACTCTCGACAAAGACTAAAGCTATAAAGATTGAGGATGAAGTCAAGGAGGAAGAGGAGGAGGATGAAGATGAAGAGCCTATTGTGAAGAAGCCTCGAAGAGCTGGAAACGCCGAACCAAGGGAGAAGAAGCCTTCGCCAAAACCCGTTGGCTTGAAAACTCAGACCAAACCCGAGCCAGAATCATCGAACAAAAAATCCGCTTCAAAGAACATGTCGCCGCCACCAAAGCGTGGTAAGGGCGACAAGGTAGTAGAGGAAGATGAAGAGGGTGAAGACGAAGTGCAAGCAACAGCACCATCAAAACCAGCAAAGCGCAGAGACTCAAATGTATCCAAATCGGCATCAGAATCCGAAATCGAGGAGGATTTAGAATCTAGTGGAGACGAGAAACCGGAAGTAGCTGCCAAAGCTAGGGAGAAGATTCAAACGACCTTGAAATCCAAGAGCAAAGAGCCATATCCGGATTGGAAACCAGGAGAGCCAGTACCTTATGCAGCTCTTTGTACAACATTCTCCCTGGTAGAAATGACGACCAAGCGATTAGTAATTGCGGCTCATTGTTCCTTGTTTCTTCGTCAAGTCCTTCGACTTACCCCAGATGATCTTTTACCTACAGTTCTTCTCATGATCAACAAATTGGCTGCAGATTATGCTGGAATTGAGTTGGGTATTGGTGAATCGTTGATTATGAAGGCCATCGGAGAGTCTACTGGTCGAAATTTAAGCGTCATCAAGAATGATCAGAAAGAGATTGGTGATCTTGGACTTGTAGCAGTTAAGAGTCGATCAAATCAGCCTGTAATGTTCAAGCCAAAGCCATTGACAATCAGAGGCGTTCTGAAGAGTCTGATTGACATTGCTACAATGCAAGGCAACGGTGCCCAGGGACGAAAAGTTGATGGGATCAAGAAGTTGCTTTCTGCAGCTGATGCGCATTCGTCAGGTAAAGTTGACATCACAAAAGACAAGGGTGGAGCAAGCGAAGCAAAATACATTGTTCGTTTTCTAGAGGGTAAGCTTCGTCTTGGATTGGCAGAAAAGACCGTTCTCGTGTCTTTGGCTCAAGCAATGGTATGTCATGAGATTGAAGCGAAAGGTTCTGGAAAGGTTCCAAGCACAGAACAGATGGCGAAGGGAGAGTCGATATTGAAAGCAGTTCACAGGTACGTTATATTTCCACAGATTTTGAATGGCTATTAACCAGAGATAGCTCCCTTCCTAGTTATGATGTGATCATTCCAGCAATGTTGGAGCACGGCATCTTCAACCTGAAAGATAACTGCAAGCTCCAGCCCGGTGTTCCATTGAAGCCTATGTTGGCCAAACCAACAAAAGCAATAACAGAAGTCCTGGATCGATTTGAAAATCAAACTTTCACTTGCGAGTATAAATATGATGGAGAAAGAGCTCAGATACATTACGTCTCTAAGGATTCTTCCAAACAATATCTTGGTGCTACACCCGCTGCTGCTAAATCATCTGATGGAGGCCTTGCTGCTATATTCTCACGAAACTCAGAAGATCTCTCCAAGAAATACCCAGATATTCTTGGCAAACTAAACACATGGGTCAAGGAAGATACAAAGAGCTTTGTACTCGATTGTGAAACGGTTGGTTGGGATACAGTTGAAAAGAAAGTCTTGCCTTTCCAACAACTCATGACACGAAAGAAGAAGGATGTTAAGGTTGAAGATGTGAAAGTTAAAGTTTGTGTGTTCGCCTTCGATTTACTTTTTCTGAACGGTGAAGCTGTTGTTGAGAAATCATTACGAGAACGTCGTGCACTTCTCCATGAAGCTTTTCAGCCTGTCGAAGGCGAATTTCAATTTGCTACTAGTATGAATGGTCAAGAGATTGATGAGATTCAGACATTCTTAGATGATAGTGTCAAGGCATCGTGCGAAGGGTTGATGGTAAAAATGTTGGATGGCACGGAAAGTGGTTACGAGCCCAGTAAAAGAAGTAGAAATTGGCTCAAGGTATGAACTCTCATCCCAATTCATTTCCTCTATCATACTAATATCCGCCTCAGATTAAAAAGGATTATCTCTCAGGCATCGGCGACTCTCTCGATCTCGTTGTTCTAGGAGCCTACTATGGTCGTGGAAAGCGTACTTCCGTCTACGGATCTTTCCTCCTCGCCTGTCACAACCCTCAAACTGACACCTACGAAACTATCTGCAACATTGGCACTGGTTTTAGCGAACAAGTTCTCGAAGAACTCCACGTCCAACTCTCTGCTATAGTTATTGACCGTCCCAAACCATTCTACTCCCATTCCTCAGGAAACCAACATCAACCTGATGTTTGGTTTGAACCAAGATATGTCTGGGAAGTTAAGACGGCTGATTTGACATTGAGTCCGAGATACAAGGCGGGTTGTAAGGAGGGCGTCGACAAAGGGGGAGAAAAGGGCATTTCGTTGAGATTCCCAAGATTTATCAAGATTAGAGATGATAAGAAACCGGATATGGCGACGAGTAGTAGACAGGTTGCGGAGATGTACAGAAAGCAGGAGAGTGTTACGAAGAATAAGGGCCCGAGTGTTGATGATGATTTTGAGTATTAGATCACGGGACAAAGATGGTTGGGAGTACAATGTCTGTTGCTTTGTTGTGCTTATAAAATGGATGCCTCATAGACACCGGTGGGTTTGGAGGTAATTATTTGAGAGGTTGTTGGTGTCAAGAGTAGGGATATAGTTGCACTGTATGAGATGAGATTAAATGTTACAATATTGGCTACAGTTACACGAGTGGGTGCCTGCAAAACTACAATATCAGCTAGATAGGTAGCAATTATACATAATTCGCAATATTGACAGGCTTTGAGCTTACATCATATCCAGCTTCAAGCTATTCATCCATCCATAAGCATTTAGTTCACAAGTCTCACCCCCTTAGCATTCGCTGGTGTCTGAGTCTTTTAGAGATTTAGGGTAAATTTGATTGTCACCCGTAGATCTGAACAATCAGAACTGTCGCTCAAGATGTAGATCTATCCTCCGTTGCTACGATTGATGCACATCTCCCTAATCTTTTATCCCATCAAAAAGCTTTGGGAATCAACGAAAACTGCCTAGGTATTAGATTAGAGTACTAGCAAACTATTAAATTATTATACAAAAAAATCATGCCAGCAATCCTGCTATGTGTATACTATCGTATTTGTGTCAATTTTCTCCGCCTGCTTCTCCCTTAAAATTCCTTCCCCAACATATCATGCATGCCAAATAGAATCAAATGATGATGAATTAATTGACCAATAATTCAGAGTCGAAACGGGATCCTATTACTGTCCCCCATTTTCTGCCTTTCCAACTCTCTTGATCTCTCCTCCTAACCCCTGAATTCTCTCACCTAATTGCTCGCCTGCATTCCCAAGCAAATGACCTGCTTCCTTGCTCACGTATTCAGTAGTCGTTGTTTTCGTTTCCATTAAATTGTTTCTTATAGCAGCTGCTCTATCGCTTACCTCATTCGCCGTGGGAACACTATCATTTGTCTTGTCTCCAAGAGTTTTGACTCCATTGAACACTTTCTCCGAGGCGTCCTTTGCTGACTGTGTGATAGTGGTAGTCGAATTTTGGGCTGTAGATGCGAGACTCGAGCCGTTCTCACGAGCAGATTGAAGCGTATCCTCACCCACTTTCTTGAGACTCTGTAAGGCATTTTCACCTCCTTCCATGACCTTTTCTCTTGCATCGCTGATGATTACTTTTGGTGAGGGACTGTGTTTCAATAATCGTAAAACCATGAAATAAAGTGAGAGAATGAGTTCATGTACACGGTCTTTCACAATCATTGTTAATCCATGGCCCAGAAATCCTTTGATAATCTCCCCTCCGATGCCCTCATATAATCCTCCTATCCCTTCTTCCTTGTAGATCTTGAGTATGGAATGAATTACTGTGTTTTTTCTTGCTTGCTTAGAAATATCTTTGAGATGTTTCTGTGCTTCTTGGGCAGATTTCTTGGATCTATCCGTCGTTGCATCTTTCACATTATTTGAAAGCTTCTCAACACTTTCTTTTTTAACTGGAGAAGAAGACCCGTTGACTTGTGCCCGGGCCTTAGCTAGACTCACGGGGTATGTAACGCTACTTGCAATCGCCTTGCTAACCGCTGCCAACAGAAATGTAATCTGTGCCCCTGGATCATCGCGTTTATCTCTCGGGATCATGACACGTTTGAGAAACTCATAGAGGAAGAACGTGAGACTCGGATTGAGAGTAAGGATTAAAGATGCACTATAACCGGACCAGAGACCAGTAATGCCATTCTTCTCTCTTATATCCGATATTATTGAAGATATTGTTGGGGATTTTGAGCCAGAGGGAGCAGTCATTGAATGAGTTTGCTTTCGCACGACAATATTAGACAATGGTGTGGTGAAAAACTTTGATAGCCCGCCAGCTAATGCGCCAACGCCTAATTCCTCGAGTGCTGGAAGTGTAGCTTTGGAGGGTGAGTGATGAGATTGTAATCTTTTTGAACGAATATATCCATAAAAGAGGAAGAATAAGAATGAGTCTGCAATGGATTTAGATGTGTCTTGTAAGACACCACTATAAAATCCGGCGATCCCTCCTTCTTCATTGTAAATTTTGTCAAAGGCGTCCGCAACTGATGTATATTTCTGAGGCTTTTTTGAAGCGGGGGAGGAGGAATTTTCGAGAGTTCTTTGAACTTGAAGACGTGTTATGATGAGGTCGAGGGGATAGATACAGAGGTTTGAGATGGCGGTCCCGGTTGCGCCGCTTATGGCATGGCCGAGTGCTGGGAGAGCTGTTGAGGTCGCAGAGGATGATGAGGTATCATGATATTGATGATATTGTGTGAACGCATCCTAGGATATTGTTAGTACTGACACAAAAGTAGAATATCCAATGGTTCGGACTGGCAGACTGGAGCTCTCAGTGTTTGGATATGATAAAGCATTCCAAGTGAATTCAGTCTTTCAAATTGTCTCATTTGGCCCCTTCAATTGACAAAATTGGAAAGTCTCTGATTGCTGGACTGCGATTCGGGCTAACGGAGGCTTTGGGTAGAGAGAGATAGACAAGAAAGAGGAAGGGTATAATACCAGCTGACTATTGTAAACGTTTGCCATGGCGGTCCTTTCTGACCTTGGTACAAAGTACCTTGAAATTTCTCTGTTATGATCGTTGTTGTCGCAGAAGATGTTTATATTTGTAAAGTCATAAATTTATCGTGTTCTGGGTGGAAATTCAGAATTGAGGGGAAGATTAATGAAGTTCATATACCAAAACTCTCGGGCATGTGAAATGTATCTACCATTTACGTCATTCCCCAAAGTATGGACAAAAGGGGGGAAACAGGGTTTCCCCAGATTTATCTTATGTAATCAACACGTCCTTGACGTCGACGCGCGCCACATCGATCACAATCGGCAGACCATTCCTTACTAGCCACCTGACGGCGTTCAATTGACGGTAATCATATCAAGTATCTAATGACTCTTCATGTCTCAATTGATTCTCGAGATTCAGTCTAGTTGCCCAATTTCCTAAGATCTTAGAAGCATTGAGTGATGTCTTCTAGTAACCTTACTGAAGATTGATTCGGCATCAAAGAAGCTATTTTTCTCCTAGATAGAGGATACCATACTCAATAGTAAGAAGGGAAGTTGTCGCTCTAGACCTCTTTCCGCCTTATACTATATCCGACTCTCTTTCTGTCTTTTCGGAGGAGAAATTGGCTGGCATCGCTTCAGAATTTGCTGAAATTCTGGACAGAATTGGACAATCATTATTCTATATGTTTTGGATTATGAGAGACTCGGCTTAGGCTCGCTACTTAACGCCAATATACTCGCTGATCAATCATCGTCACTCCAGAGTCTTTTTGGGCCTACTAACTCCATCGCTTTCCCTTTCTTGTTCACATTCTCATCCACCCCTCACCTCTTCACATATCTATTCCTTAAACCCATACCACTTCCTCCATTCTCCATTTCCTCTATCTTTAGTTCTTCTGCAGCCTTCTCTTCTTCCCTTTGTCTCTTTGCGATTGCTTTCTGCCTTCTCTCCTCCCCACTAAATGACCTCACCACAACCCTGACTGCATATACCTGACCATCCTCATTTTTGACAAGGTTAAACGGCCTTAAGTGAACACGTCTAAGCTGTTCAAGCATTATTTGTGCTTTGGCTAGTTCAGTTTCGATTAGTCGTAGTTCGTTATGCTTTGCTAAAATTAAGTGGGAAAGCTCAAGCTCGATTTGATCGCGGATGTTTGTTGTGGTGGTTTGAAGAGAATTATGCCGGGGGCTCTCGATTATCTTACTTAGAGTCATCAATTGACTTGATTTTGAAGGGATCCGACCCGGTGGTGCTGTTTCGAAGGGTCTGATGAATGGACAGGGAGTTGCCACTTCATCTTTGTCCCGATGTTCAGAGTCTACAGGAACAAAAATTGATTCTGGAATGTCTGACGCATCATTCATTTCCACGTCCTCAGAGTTTGCCTCAAAAGCCTGAGTAACAAAAGATTGACCAGAACTAGATGGATGTTGGAGATATGTATGTGGGTGTTGAAGAGGTCCCAGTCTTGAAAGGCGGCTCTGTGGAGACGACGATGTCAGTGGCATTTTAAGGCGGCCCAAAAGGTTGAAGTTAAGATTGGCTTGATCTATAAAAAGCCTCTGTGTTCTTCCTTCAAGAGCAACTAGTTTTGGACCAAAATTTCCAAGTTCTTTGATTTTGGCTTCTGCTCTCGAAAGACGCTTCTGTGGGTGATCTTTGTTCTGGATAAAGTTATTGCTAGAAGAAATGCTTGAAGAGTTGCTTCTGTGTGACTGATAAGATAGTATGGAAGATAGTGCACGCGTTTCTTCTGTGCCCTGGCTGGTTTGTAAATTATGACGAGAATAAAGAGAGCTGTCTGATTTTGCTGGGTCAGTCCTTTTGGATTCGGCAAATTGGCGAAGATCTTTCATTATGAGAAAATAAAACGAGGATTTTTGGTCGATGTTGCTTTTGAGGTGATTGTGCTTGCATGTAATGGCCGACGATCTGACTTAAGAAGCTGCCGTGATTAGAAAATAACAATCTCACTTTGTGAATATATATTGGAATCCCCAAATGTACGGCTTGGAAGATGATGTGGTATCAGCGTGAGTGAATCAATAACAGCCGTAAATAAAGCTAGTCATTCTTGAGAGAAGATTTGTCGACAAGCGCGATACATAGTAAAAGTGAATAGTCTTCGTTTACGTGGAAAGCACAGTATGCCAGATGATAATTCTTATAATCTTGTGAAGCTTGAGGCTATTACACTCGTGCTTGATTTTTAATCAGAAATGAGATAAAGGTCTCGAATGTTCATAGACGTTGAGAGTTCAGATGAGAGGAGATACCATCAGAATTTTACTCTATGTTTTAAACTTCGAATTGCAATTCCAAAGCTACAGTTTTTAAATGTTTGAGAAAAGGTTAGAATGATCAAGGACCAAAATCATGACATGTTAGAATCAACAGGATTGAAAACCGGTCTCTAAAGTGCTGTAGGATGTTCAATTTCTTCTTGTTATTTGAAGCCCTTTCCAAGGCAATACATATTTGTGCTTTGTATTCTTCCCAAAGCCCATAAATCCTCCTAGACGAAGTCAATCATATGCTGGACATGCAAGATTAGAGTTCTTGAACTATAATTGAGGCTTGAAGAACTGAAGCAGTGCTATTTAATCCCAATCTCAATTATGAACAGATATATTTGCAACGAATTGGTCGCGTTTACAGTGAATATGATACTTGACGATGCGCTCATTTATCTGTTGTGGAGCACCAGGAACATTCGACATCTTGGCTACAATCCAACGTGATTGTTTCAATGATATTTGTACAGTTATACAGGGACCCGTAAAAAGAATGTCAACTGACGTTCAAACAAGTTTATAGTCCCTTTTGAAAGAAAGAGAGGAGACTTTATATGATATCTGAGAAAGTAAGGACAAAAATGTTGAAGAGGATTACAAATAATGGTATATAGATAACAAAATATTCAGATTAACAGAGCAATATTGAATGAGGTTATATAAATTGATTAGATGTTGACGAAAGGATATGGAAGAAATTCTCATCAGCGCCTGGTGTAAAATATCGTTAAACATTACCCGGCTGGCCAGTACCAGGAAATGGGCTATAACGAGCTTAGCGTCGACAACGGACTAAAGTTTCACCGCGCAGTTACTTCATCAGGTGATCATCTTCGAACTTTTGATCTCTTCATCAATATTCTCGGCCACGTAATTTTACAACGCAATCCTTCGAGTAAAATTCCGAGTATCAATCTAGTAGCTCTGATTCCCGGACCTAATCCAATTCAAAAGGCCGCCATGTCTCACAGCAAACGTAATACTTCACGTGCGGTCTTCACCTCCCACGAGCGCGAGTTGGCGAAATCAGCTTGGACAAGCAGTAGTGCTCGTCTATCTCGAGACTCATTTTTACCATTTGCTTCATGCCGCCTATGTCTCCTACCTGCGCGCACCCCTGTCTCGTGTAGTCATGGTGATATATTTTGTCGCGAGTGCGCGTTGAGCAACATCTTAGCGCAAAAGAAGGAAATCAAGAGGCTGGAGAAGAACAAGGAGAAAGACGATCAGGACAAGAATGAAGATCGTATAAGAGAAGAAGATGAGGCGAGAGAGAGAGCTGTAGAGGAGTTTGAGAAAGTACAGATGGGGCTAGAAGGCAAGACTGGAGGAAAAGGCGGCAAGATTGTAGGGAGAGAAGGAGGGAAGATTTTGGTGGAGCAAGAGGCGAATGGCGAAGGTGGAAAGAGGGGAGAGAAGAGAAAGTTTGAGTTAGATGAGGATGAACTCTTGAGAATTGCACAGGATGAGAGATCGAAGGCAAGGAGAGCTATCGATGACGAAAAGGTATGGTGCCCAATCTGATAATTATGACAATTTGCTAAAACTACAATAGGCTTCCAAAACGACTTTACCTAGTTTCTGGGTTCCATCCGTTACACCAAGTTCAAACACCAACACCACTCTCCACAACATCATCAAAAAAGCTAAACAATCGCCAGTTTGCCCCGCCTCACAACAAGATAAACCACACAATTACTCACTCCATACCTTAATTACTGTTGCTTTCACAGAAGAAACCGATACTGTCACAAAAAAGCCGCAAAGAATATGTCCTTCGTGCAAAAAACAATTGACCAACACTTCCAAAGCCGTACTTGCGAAGCCCTGTGGTCATGTGCTCTGCAAATCATGCGTCACCAAATTCATGACTCCAAGCGGGGTTCATGATCCGCACGCAGAAGCGGGAACAGATCAGAACGCCGTAGCTTGTTATGTTTGCGAGGCAGACTTGACAGAGCGGAATGATGTCAAGGAGAAGGGGAAGAAGGCGGATAAGGAAAAGATCAAGCCGGGATTGGTAGAAATTAAAAGCGAGGGAACAGGATTTGCTAGTGCTGGGGGTAATAAGGTTGTGAAGGAAGACGTCGCTTTTCAATGCTAGAATGGCGTGGCGTCCGGGCGAATTGTACGATAGAACGTGGGATAGATGACTATAATACAAGAAAGATAATTATTGTTGTACCATACGTTCTTATAACCCTCAAAATATGGACCGTTCAAGCTGATTTTATGGTGAAGAAGTCAAACATGATAGACATTGATTATACGCTAATTTGGACATCCAAATGATCTGATTGTTCCAACCAATTTCATTGTTCTAAAGTTTCTTCGCCAATCGTTCACTGTATATAGTTCATTGATTGATTACAACTGAATCCATCATTCAAAGGTTTTCGTCCCATCAAGTTTAAAGCGCCATGTATTCTCAGCACCAGACCAACATACTCCCCAAGATTCCTTCCAGGTTTCCAGAAACCTACAGCCCTTACCAAAAAGGAGCTTTGCGCTGCTCTCGTCAACAACAATTATACCGCCTGCGATCCTTTTAAAGATCTCTATATATGCCGTTCGGATTGAGTTACTATACTCCATTCTGACCCTTGCAAATATGCTCATAGTAAATAATCTCCCGTGGCCCTTCCACATATATCGTTCATCGTGAATTTCAGCAAGTGAGTTGATCAAATTGTTTGGACAGTTTTAATCCATAATATAAAACGAGAAATTTCATCTACACTTATCGAAAGAAAGATTCCTCGTTCCAATCTATAGAGTCACATCAAAGCATACTAATATGATCCTACAGAGCCAACCAGATTCCCCTTTCTTCGACATTAGGAGAATTAAGAAAATGAAAGCGAAGAAAGAGTGTTCTCCGTACGAAGATTGTTCAATTCCATAAGGATTGTGATATGTAACAACCGAGTACAATTCAAAGAGACAAAAATGCCACCCGATGGTTTCATACCATGGATTCTGTAGATAATTGGAAATACTTACTTCGTTAGGTATCTAGGTACTCGAATAACACGAGATTTCAAACCTGAAATCGATGTGAAGAACAAAGAAAACAACTATGAATCTCAAGGTACTTAGAGTAACACATACTCGTAGCTAGAAAAGAGACAGAAAAAAGGAAGTCTTCACCCTTTTCCATTTACCCCGAAGATTACCCGTTATTTGCATCTACTGTTGTCTTCTTCCAAATTTATTTTCGCAACCGAGTCAACTTCCAACCTACAACCTACAACCTACCCCGCGATGGCAGCGCACTCCAGCTCTCACCGCATCTATCAATACCATCGCGTACCTCGTATACATGGTATGTTTCTCTCCAGTATATTTGAGTTGATTGGCTTCATTGTGTAGCCCGTGCAATTGTAGTGGGTATTCTCCCGAGACCTGATTCCTGATTGTCGAAGTCGAAGCGTCCTCTTTCCAATCGAACCAATCGAGGCAATGACAAAAGCAAAAAAGTTCAATAATTAATCATTCGCCTCCTCCTTTTCTTCGTCGTACTCGTAGATTCGCACACTCCCTCCCTCGAGTGGATGGTGAGTGGATCCGAGAACGTGCGTATTTGAAACAGAATTGACGGGTGGTAAATATGGATGTTGTGATAAACATCCCTTTCTTTAACTGGGGATTTCCTTTTGTGATCTTCGGCTCCAAGCAGATAAGAACCCTTGAGAAGTTATGATACTTCCTCTGCAGATTATTTTACAAGATTTCCATAAATTAAGAACACCCCTGGAAGAATCCTTAAAATTTAGAATCGCATGAAGATTTCCCCAACATTTTCTCAATTAGTATTGGAATCCCGAAGGACGTCGTGAGCCAGAGAAACGAGGTATGAATTTTGAAAAATTCAAACGTGGGGGCTGAAAAAGCTCTACTTCATACGTTATACTTTCTGAGTACATAATACCTGCCTACTTGTTATGTACCTAGTACTGGGGTCGAGCCTCAAATCTGCTGTACAACAATAATAAACCACGCATTGCACTTTGCATGTGCATAACCGTTCACTGTTTCAGTATAGGGGGAAAAACGCAAGAAAACATAGCCACAAAACCTTGGGAGACACAACATTTGTATCCCACCACGTTCATCTTCTACTTCTTCTAGAAGTCGAAATTCGAAGCCCCTGATGATCTGGCTGCTAAACTCCATTTAAAACACATCACTACCGCGGCAAGCATTTCGTAGCCAAGCTCATGATTTATTTTGGTAGACGAGCCAATCAAAGGCTCATGAATTGGGATCAACGAGTCAAGGGGTGGTCGAGATCTTGGTGAAGTGTTCCTTTTTCTTACTAGCTGAATTGAGAATATATGCCGAAGATTGATAGATGGAGAAGGACCCTGCATTAGATCCACCAGGGTCGGTAGGGTGATAGATGTGTTGATTGAATTTGATTCAGAGAAGTTTTTGATAGAAAGCATTTGATTGGATGGTAGTATGTAACTTATTTGGTTGATTGAATGAATGGATGGATGAACCATGAATGATTGTCGTTGAAGTATGTGGAAGGAGATGTTCCTGAGGGCTTGCTGTAACCGACAACGGTGAAGGGGCGAAGGTAATACCAAGACCGCCTGTTTGACATGTGAGAGAAAGTTGCACAGAGGCCCAAGAAAGAACGTAAGATGAAGAAGATGACACCTCGTACTACTAATCTTTACGACAAGATAATCACCTACAACCGTCAGCAACAATCAGCAGCAAGCAACATCTCTCTGGTGAACGAACGAAGAGAATAAACCGGAGAGCTGAAAAGATGCTAGACGTGCCAATACCAACGCCAATGCCAACACAAATATCACTTCCCTTCTTGATTAGGGGGGTCGCAACTTGTACCGTTGTACCGTTAGTGAGCTGTGGGTAAGAAAAGGAATTTGTGGATGGACAATCAGTGGAGATGTATCAGGATGGCATGATCCTGACCACGACGATTGATGGTTGATGGGTGATGGTGAAGATAAACGTTGGAGATGTTTCAATCATGGGAAGGGTATCTAGGTAAGGGAGGTCTGTATCTGTCTGAGACTCTGAGACTCTGAGACTCTGAGCATGCTACCTGCCCTGCCCTGCCCTCTTCCTCCCAAGTGAGCGTGTACTGTGCGAATGGCTCTGACCTGACGGCTATTCTTGCTACAATCTCATCCCCTCCATCCCACCAGGTCTCGGGCGGATAAATGCTGACATGACAACATCTCTTATCGGATCCAATCAAACGATTCAATTGCAAGAAGAATTACGGTAAATCGAGACAAATTGATGAAATGTGAATTTTGGATTTGGACCTGTTCGAAAACCAAGCCCCAATGAAGTTAGGCCGGATTGTTCAAAAACTGTTGAGGAGCAAAGTTCTCCACTATCACTTCTCTTACCGAATCCTTAAAGTGGAGACGCTGGTTTTGAGCGGGAAAAGTAAAAAATAATATGGAGAAATATCAAGGAAGATGGAAGATTTGGATCACGCTAAAGTGTTTAAGGGTTCAATTGGTATTTGGCATGTGGCATTTTCTCTCCAAATTTATATGTGGTCGGTGGGTGTTTGTGTGTATCTGCGTGAGTATCTGTGTGTGTGCGTGTGTGTGTGCGTGTGTGTGTGCGTGTGTGTGTATGTATGTGTGTGTGTACTCAATGTATGGTACGTGGTAAGTGAATGGAATTACTACTTTCATTCCTATTTTTATTGCTACTTTACTACTAACATGGTGCGTGCTAGATATATTTATATAGATATGTATATATATATGAGAATTGCCTCAATCATTTTTACCAAGACTCGAAGCTAAGAGTAGCTAGGTAAAGCTAGGAAATTTTGCATTTCTTCTTCCTTACCACCAGATATATAAACTTCTTCTTCCTCCCTCTACACGCTTTTCCTACCCTTCTTTCATCTTTTCCCTCTTTTTGATCCTTCTCCCAACACCTCTTTCTCTCTTTGTCTCATTTGAGAAGAAGTTTTAGGAATCTGGAATATTCTTATTACTGTCTCAAAGCTGGCTTTCTGATCCCGCTGTACTGTTCATCGTGACAGCATCACTCGAGATATTTAAAACGTTCCCTTTCATCAATTCTTTCACAAGACGACAATACACATCTCAATTTCGAGAGAAGAGAAAAGTCGTAAACATGGCACCTTCAACTCGCTCTTCAACGAGCAACACCCTCGTTGAGGAAAAGCAACCTCAGCATCTTGACATGCATGGAAATGTCTTTGAGCTCCCCAATTATACCATGAAGGAAATCTACGATGCTATCCCAGCTCATTGCTTCAAACCCTCCATCATTCGATCAATGGCATACGTTGTCCGCGACTACTTCTACGTCTCCACCCTCATTTACCTCGCCCTTACCTTCATCCCGATGCTTCCAAATCCATACCTTCGATTCGCTGCTTGGATCGCATACACCACTGTTCAAGGTTTTGTTTTTACCGGTATTTGGATTTTGGCACATGAATGTGGACACGGTGCTTTCAGCAAGAACAAGAGATTGAATTGGACTATGGGGTTGATCATGCACTCATTCTTACTTGTGCCATTCCACTCCTGGAGACTTTCCCACTCTCAACATCACAAAGCTACCGGCAACATGGACAAAGACACTGCCTTCGTTCCACACACCAGAGAAGGTTGGGTTCAGAGAAACTTTGGAGAGAAGGCTAAGGCCAACATGATCGAGTTTGCTGAATTGGCAGAAGACTCTCCAATTTACTCGCTTTACCATGCATTCATTCATCAATTGTTTGGATGGCCAGGATATTTGATTGCCAACTTGACTGGACAAGATTACGATGGTGCCAAGGGAATGAAAATTTCTCACTTCTATTTTGGAGAGGACAGTGTCTTTTACAAGAAGCACGAGTTGCCTTTGATCGCTTTGAGTGACGTTGGTGTTGCTGTTATGATTGCTGCTCTGATCTGGGCTGGTCAAGTCTTCGGAAGCTTCAATGTCATTGTTCTGTGGGGTGTTCCATGGTTGTGGGTTAACAACTGGATTGGTAAGTTTCATTTCTCAATTCTCAATTACCCGATACTAACCTATTCTCACAGTTGCTATTACCTTCCTTCAACACACCGACGCATCCATGCCCCATTACAACAACAGCACCTGGAATTTCGCTCGTGGTGCAACCGCTACTATCGATCGCGATCTCGGGTTCATTGATACCCATCTTTTCCACGATATCATTGGTACCCACGTTTGCCATCACTTAGTCTCCACAATCCCATTCTACCACGCTGGAGAAGCAAGCCAACACATTAAGAAAGTCATGGGTCAACATTACAAAGCCGATGTCAAGACTCCTTTCTGGACCGCTTTCTGGAGAAACCAACGTACATGTAAATTCGTCGAAGAATCAGAGGGTATGGAGGGAAGTGGTGTCTTCATGTACAGAAACTTGTACAACAGAGAGGGAGAAGTTCATGCTAAGGATCTTACTAATGGTCAAGCTTCTATTGCTAAGTCGGAGAAGCCAACCGTCTCAAAGGTCGTACCAGTTGGTTCTATGGCTACAGCAATGAGCACTAGCAGAAACATGAATGCGGGAAGAAGATTGAGTCAAAGTGTTCAAGAGAGAGCTAAGGCTGGATTACCTCTTTTGGCTGAAGTCTTGGGAGAGTGAACGGGGAATAGGAGAATTTGTGTTTGACATGAAGAGTTGTGGATATAATTGACCACGTGCATTGGTGGGTGGAGTTGGGGAGTTATCGCTTGCGAGTTGAGGAAATACTTGGGCCACGACACGATACCAGGCTCAAGATATATAGGTTTAAGTTAGATCTTGGAATCCCGGGGAGAGATATCCTTCTTTTTAGAGATAGATTATCTAGTCGATTGCATCTTCTGGTGTACATAGAGCGATATGGACTAGACTGGATAGATGATTTAATTTAAATTAGACTAGACTAGATCACAACAATACGTTTAGAATAGAACAAAAGCGTTATTACAGTCTTTGCATACTATCGCTTTAAATTTGAACAACCGATTCCGTGGGTGTGAGATATATGAGATGATTTAATCCAAGTGGCCATGCTAGGTTTACCACATACAAAAATGCAAAAAGTTTACATTTATATCTTCAGTAAACTTGGTGGTAGTATTACGATTAAACCAGCGTCTACGCTGCAGATTTTCCATTCCGCAATATCTTACATGAAACCTAGTTGGTACCCATGACGAGATGGTAAACTTCACTCCCGAAATATTCCCTATGGTGAAAGCGGGAGTGTACCGGACGTTCGAGTGTGGTGGAGAATGTGGTTTTGGTTGTTTGTTCATTTGACTTGATCCGTTTGTTGTCATGTGCTATCTGTTATTGGCAAAAGTCTTGATGGTTTCTGGTGAGATGTTATCGTGGAAGATTGTTTGGATGTGTGATGATATATGTGTATTTATATAAGTAAATTTGTATATATACAGATTGAGATTTTTGTCTCAAGTGACTGCAATGATCGGCTGTTGTTTCTTGTGTATGAGATTTCTTGTCTTGGTGGTTTGGACTCCAGCTATGTTTTGATGTCGAGATATCTCGATATCTCGTACATAGGATCACCAGTGAGTGGGTGTACGAATTAATAGGACACTGCAAAAATATACCTGGAAGTATCTTTTGAAAAATCGATTCGCATATCTTAGGAATTCTCATCATGATTCATCAGAGATTACACAATCAAAAAAAGATTCTAATATTGAACAAATTTGAAGAATTAAATCGTTAAGATTTTCGAAAGTTGAAAAGTCTCCCGTTAGTCCATGCACTCACTGGCGGATCGGATGTTTGGAGTGCGGAGGTGAATGAACTTGCGAATGGGGAAGGGGAAATCGCAGTAGTGAGCTTCGAAAGCATTCTGAGATCTTGAGCCGAGGAGGAAAGTAGACGAGAGATATATGAATATATGAATATAACACTTAGTTTCCTTAAGTAGTTATCTGTCGATCGACAGAACTGTTTATGTATAACGGGCAGATTATGAATAAAGTATTTTATCATAGGATGATATGTGATGAAGAACAAATATCGTCTAAATTCCTGCAATGTTCTCCCTCGCTTTGGATTCTATAAGTTCCAAGTGCCGATTGAAAAGTGTTGAGGAGCAATACCCTTCCCATCTTCCCGTATTCCTGCTTCTAATCATGGCTCCGCATCTATATCCTCAATATCATGCCGTTCTAGCTTTTGAATCCGTTCTCCTGTTACATATACACTATTCCTCCAAGCTTCCTTATCACTACACGACACATCATCCGAGCACACATGTCTAAAAGAGCTCGGCAGGTTATTCTTATCCCGATAATGACTCAGAATATGAGCCAAACTCCGTTTGCACCCATCCAGCTCATTTCTCGGGAATCTTCGATCGCATCCCCCGACAACACAACGATCGTGCGTGCAGTCCAGTATCAGAAAGGTGTGTTGTTTCAGTTCCGCTCGTTTTTGATGCCGTTCGGGTGGGAGAAGAAGGGAGAGGTCGGTGTGGTGCGTTTTGAGATGGTCTTCTATACCGTCTATTCGGAGAGATAAATGAGTGCAAGAGGGTTCAGGACAGGAGATGAATTGACAAGGATTGTGTGTGTTGGAATGTTTGCGGAGAGATCTTAGACCGGTGAATCGTTTGTTGCAGTAGCATGTGTAGGGTTTGGAGGAAGTGGGACGTTGTATTTTGGACTGAGGACCTGGGATTTCGGCGGAGGAGTGTTTTTTTCGTTGGACATTTTCTTGCGCGAGAATTTGAAGGTGAAGGAATGATGAAAGGCTGGCTGAGAGAAGAAAAGGGGTCAGAGAAAACCTGACCATACGTCATTGTCTGAGCCTTGGAGGGGACATGTGTATCATGGCCCAAATTGTAACCATTGTTTGAAAGACCAACCTCCACGGGGCTATAAAGACGCCATCCTTCTTCATAATAAGCTTCATCAACCACCTCTAGTATACAGGAGCTCTTTTCCTCCCTGTATTCAATACGAATATTCAGGAAAATATCTCGAATTGACTTGCGAATAGAAAGACGGAATTCTAAAGTTTCTAATGGGCCAAGCGCGTATCTGCGATAGAAAAATTGAACAGAATCTTTCACAAGCTCGGGTTTATATGCCATAGAGACATTTTCGCCCTCTGTCAATTTTGTTCGTATCAAAGTAAATAATTTATCTGCAATTTCGTGATTTGAGCGTACGCATAACTTGGCAGAATGATTGTTTGGGGAAATAGTCGAAGAGTTCGGGTGATGAGCATTTTCTTGGCTAACCGAGAATGAGGGGTGGTTGGGCAAAGGATTCTGCGAGAGATTATTGTTATTAGTGCGGGGAATATCTGAGTTTATGGAAGTATATGAGACATTCAGAATCTGATGTGGAAAGTTGATGCAGAAAGTCGAATGAATGGCACCTCTGTAAATTAGGCCTAGGACCTTGATGAATGACTAACGGCCAGTCTAGTTCAGTACCCCTTTGTAGTTCCACATATCAACCTATTGATATTCCCCGAGATTGTATTCATCCCTCGAATCATTCAGACGAAACATAACCTGAACATAAACTCACAAAATTTGCGCATTGAAAATCTCCTGTGGTGTTATGTTGGAAAATATTCGATCGAAATTTCTCTGGATAGGTAGTTGATAAGGTGGTGTGCTGGAGCAATGGAAATTCCGCAGACATGAACGAGCTTATATGATCAGGTGTTGGCAGGAGTTCTAATTCAACATACTCAGGCCGTAAGAGCGACGTCGAGTGTACATTGTTGTGAGGGGGATAAGGAGACGAAGATGTAGCACTTGTAAGATCTTTGTTTCCCGATGTATTGAAACCCTGAAAGGCAGTTGATTGTTCGGCGCGAGGGCAAACGCTCATATAATTATTATGGTTAACGTGATTCATCAGTGGCTCGGCCATATCAGTGGATCGGCCACTTCGAAATACACCAAAATTAGTCTTTTTTCAATATTTACATTTTAATAATAAATGATTGTTTTCTAAAATAAAAAGAATATTAAATAATAATAAAATATTCAAGATTCGAAAATTTAATTTTTATTTAAATAACTCTATTATATTTTAGGAAAAATCGAAATTGTCAAGATTTTCGTTACAAAAAAACTATTCCTTTAATAACTACTATAATAATTCGAATTTGTATTAAATAATTAGATTTTTATAATAATTATATAATTAAATTTCATACTCTTAGATTTTATAAAATTATATTATTAAATGAAGAAAGTGCACGGCTATGCACAGACGAATTTTGTATGTAAAAACAGTGGCCGACTTACTGATATGGCCGAGCCACTGATAAATCACGTTATAGTGTTGATGAAGTGGAATTTCGATTTGGATACCTAAGAATTAAGGTTAGGGAATATTCCTCACCGAGACCCTCCGAAATGAAGAAAGGGCTTTGACTTACCCACAGCATTTTCCACGGTGTTTCGTTTAAGTTCCGAGGTGGGAGGTACCGAAGTCGTCCAATCGTCCACCTGGATATCTCTTTCGAAAGCTTGCAACGACATCTCGAATCTGTGAAAGTTTGAAGATGAGAGAATTGATTAGACTGTAGTTATTGATGATTAAAACGATAAACTAATGACTTTGACGAGTTTATTGAGAAGTAAGTTAGGTTTGTTCGTGGAGAAGCCCGCAGTCCTATTGAACAGTCAAGCCACGTGATCATGGTGATCACAGCGTCCGCCAACGTTCTACCCCTACCTTTACACGGTACCCGATCTCGCTCACGTGACGATCTTACTCGACCTACTTGTGCAGATAGCCTTGTTATACCATACCATGCATTACGTCATTTCTCAATCAAACCATCGAACACCTCAACTTCTTACCATAACGCCTAACGTTTACTCCTTACAAAATGAATCACAGATATCAAAATTAGTAAGGAGATGAGATTATTCAATACTATGATAGTGAGAAATTCGTTCCGAACTGTATAATTCTTAAGTACGTAAGGAAGTAAGTATTCCTGAGAACTCTAGTCACATACTTGTTCACACAATCGTAGGAGATGGTGAAGCAACGGCCTGTCAGGCAAAGAAAACATATGACTGCCGACATTATGATTATGATGATTACTACAAGTTCGGAAAGGCCAGGTGCTGGTAAGGGCTGAGAGTTAGGAGCTTGGTATTGGGAGTTTGGAGAAACCAGGAACTGGAGCTCTGCCTGTTGACCAAAGCCTTAAATCTTATCACATAGTTGGAAATAGTGTTTGGCACGATAAATCGTCTATTAATTAAGTTGTACCTCAATACATGGAATAAGAATACAATCCAACAGCAATTCATAATTAGACCTATTCCAGCTCAAGACACCACCACGAAACTCCCCTCTTTCAATAACTGCTAGTGCTGTATCAAGTCCCTTGAAGCATTATTAAATCTTACAAGTTCGACCATAGACTGACACTATCAATCTGAAAATACCCCCAAGCGACATCCATCTACTGAGCAATCAATTGAATCTGCTCGCATTTACCAGTCGCAGGAGTACCGGTTGGGATAGCGGCGATAGTGTAGACATCAGCCTCGGAGCCCGAGCAAGCGTAGATGTCGTAGCCAGGGTATGTCAACGATCCAACAGAGATGTTTGGACCACTGTAAGGGGCGACGAACTCCCAGCCTGAAGCATTTTCAGCATTGGTTCCTGAAGCAGCATATGTGACTGTGTTGCCGGAGATATATAGCTCTTGTCCTTCTTGGGTGTTCACATGTCCGTTGTTGAAAGAGAAATGAATTGCTGTATACCTGTTAGCTTGTTTTAAAACGTTTACATAGAAATATGTTTATGCTTACCTGGTGTAGTCTGTTTTCCAACCCAGAGGTATCCGTTGTCTGCAGTGATCTCCAAGCCTCGGAAGATCGACCCGGCTCCAGTTGGGAAAGTACGGAGTATGTAGGTAGCATCGGATGTGCTAGCGGCGATAGGGCTAGCAGCGACGGTGCTGGCGAGGAGGGTTGCGATGATAGTCTTGGAGAACATTTTGATGTATGGAAGTTGTTGGACTAAAAGAATAGTTGGATGTGCGTGTAATGAAATGATGAGTGAGTTGGAAGCTGTTGGTGATGATTTGAGTGATGATTTGAATGAAGTTTGAGTTCCAGGACCTTTCTATATATAAGTTGAACCCCCTATAAGGTCCATTTATTTCCGCGGAGACATAACTGACGCGGATATATCAACCCATGGACAACATTGTTCTTGGTTCACTATAGGGCGGATATCCTACATTGTCACCAAGTCAATATATTATTGATGTAATTCTCCTGCATTGTCTCGTATGTCTCTCCGACCTCGTATTTGTCGACTTGGCAGTGGCTTTCCGATGACTTCAAAGTGGCTCAAGGTGGATACTTTCTGCATGTCAAAATGTGGAGTACATTGACGCTCTATCGGGAACGTTAAATTTAAGCTTCAAATTCTGACATTCATATTCCAGAATACATCGACGTAAGCGGTAGACGAACTTTACATTTTTACGGCTCTTAACTCAGCCACGATTATCCACAATATGCGCGCTTGGTACCAAGGAATGAAAACAAATAGGCGGGGCGCTATAGGGGCGTTAAATAGGGGCAGATCTCCACAGCCCACAATCGGGCCACCGGCTTCTGCAGCCCCGCAAAACGAACATTGAGCTATTTTTGCATTTTACCAAGCATTGGTGCTATTGTGAAGTTATTCTCGAAAATTCCTTGCAGCAACTTACAGTGCAAATGTATTCAACCTCTCCCCGAAAGATCATTGATATCTGTTTCCCTCACCGGCACTGTTCTTGCCCGCTCATCTGGATGTCGTTACCCCAAGCCTAAATCTCAAGTTGACAAGACGGGTTTGCACCGCCTTTTGTTGTTACCGTTCTGATTCGCTTCCTCAGAGAATTTCCTTTCGCTCAGCTGTCTTATTAGACTCGCTTCATTTGAAAAGTCCATTGCAAAAGCCTTTTCAATGAGATACGACATCTTCGTGCTTCGTACCCGGGGATACTTCGGTTGTCTCGTTTACAAGTTAACCCCTCATCAACAATGTCACTTACATTGAATGCAGGTGTATCCGCGGTGTGACATACTATTGCTTCCAAAAATCGGCCAGTCCCAGCTTGTCTCCTGAAAGCTGGCATTTCATATGGCTCTTTCTCATCTGCAAAGCCAGCAAACGTGACAGGTGAGGAATTGGTATTCTTTTTCACTTAGTCTAGCGGCTTTTTGCCATGTTCAGGGACTGGATTTGAGACTTGTTTTGTGGAAGAAGTTTTCTCTCCCCGCTCGAGGCATTGCCACGAGACCTCGTATAGATTTGTAAACAAGGGTTCATGACCGCTATTTTATGTATTCCCTTCAGAGTAGTCATCCACATCGAATTCTTTACCAAAGTCGTATTTGATGTTCTCTACCAAGAAAACTGGTGACGTGGAATTGAAGTTCCACCTACGACATACAAGAGACGTTCCAACCAACGAGAGTAGCAGAAACACAGCCAAACGCATATCCTAGTGGAACTCCAAGGAGAATTCGTCGGGTTGCACCAAAACCTCGTATGTTAACGGATTCATGATTACTATATAATCCGCGATTCTTTCAATCGTCATCAAACTGATCCTTTTAAATCAGTCGTTATATTGTAGTAAAACCCAGCTCCGAACAAACATATAGAGCGATGAGGGACAGTTATTGATCTTTTGCCGTTGGCTTTGTGATGTGAACATGCGGGAATGCTGCGGCTATTATGGTAAGTTAAGTGGTGGCTTTATGTGAAGAACTAGGTGATTCATTTCGATATTGAGCAATTTACCCGTCAGATAAAGGAAGACATGTTGACTGCTACTATAATCTTTTGTCACATTGAAAGGATGAGATTTTGGAGAAATCATATTCAAACTTGATTGAGGCCTACAGCTGTTGAAAGTGGTGTTGCAGTACTGGTACTGCAAGATAACTCACAAGATGAAAGCATTTCCTCTTGGTCTTTTATCGTATGAAAGCATTGCGAGGATAAGTTACGCGATGAAAAGTACCTAGATCTACTACTTAAAGCGAATTGATATGGAATGAGGTGTTGACTTTCCACCTCTTGCTTGCTGTTGGTTTGCGTAGATTATGATATTTTCTATCATCAAGTCGCTTTAGTATTCCAATACAGCGTTCTCCGTCTCCAAACTAGATGATATACAATCCAGGAGAATCTAGCGCAGAGTGGATGTGCTCATTAATAACCTAGATAGGCACTAGCCAAGTTCTTCTAAATTGTGTCTTCATGCTCTGTTGTTCACGGTAAGGGAATATGTTGGCCTTGCTGATAGCCTCTTGTCCGACTTACCGAAAGAAAAGTTTGACCAATGGACCTATAGGAAAGCCAGCTCTGCATAGGGCCGGATTCGTACAGTGATTTCCTTTGAAGCTAGGTCGACCTCAACAGCCTAGGTCGTTGGCTTGTGACTGCTTCATCGATCCAGGGGCATCTCAAGGGCGTCTAGATCAACCTAATCCAAATGGGTAAATAGCTAGCTTTCCTCCTTCCCAGTAAGATGAAAAAGACAAGATCTTCCATCGTCAACGAACTGACTCAATCAAACCATTACCACCAAAAAATTCTCTATTTTTCAGTGAATATTATATTAATTCGAATTCTCAGAAGATGTATAACATTTATACCATTAGATATTATATCTTTCATCCCCCCCCCTCAAAAACAAAATCTATCTGTAAATAAATAAAGTATATGAATACATTTGAACTAATTCTGTATATAAAATGAGATAGCCCAGAAATTATGTGACCCATATGATGATAAATCATGTTATAAAGATTATTTCTTATACATCTCAAACTGTTAATTCTAAGCTGTTTTGATTGATTTCGCGAGTCGAACTGACGCCTTATCTAGGCGATTGAGAACCCCCAAATTCCATCTGTCGTTACCCATCTGAGACATACAATGAGTTTCGATCTCCATGAACGAACCAAAGAAAGCTTCGTAAGAATTCAAGTATGATCGATAACGCCATGGGAAGAGGTAGGCAGAGGAAAAGAGAGGCACTTCGAGTGGCATTTCCACGGAAGATTTTATAATCAGAGTGGTGCCGTCGATGGTTGGGTCGTCGTATCGCCGTCTCCTTGTTCCACGGTTGTAGCACATGAATCTATGGAAGACTTCAATGTACCACGCCGCAAAGGTACGTGTGATGGATCCCGAAGGGTGTAATTGTTGTAATACTCGACATCTGGATTCTCACCAAAAAACCTAGACATTGCAACATCTGACTCTGTATCAGAAGAGGAGTCCAACCTATCAGAAATAAGCCGAACCATTGGAGGCTGCGTGTTGTGGTAGGGACTTTTATATTCAGATGGGCTCCGATTTCCCGGATAACTACCACTGAAGCTTTTGTTCCTGCCGCGATAGTCTTGAGTGATAGGTCCTTGGGCATAGCTATCTATGTCAGGTCTTTCTTGTAGCTCCGTGCTATCTCCGTTGTCTGAACAATCAAGATTGTCCTCATCAATCTCTCATTGTACTTCACAATCAGAGTCACCATAATCGCTATCCGGAACTTTCTTACGATTCTCTGGTAGGATGCAGGAATTCGTCTTCCAATACTCTTTTTCCCAACAACTGTCTTTGTCCGAGCACAAGTGCTGGAAGACCAAGGGCGTAGATGCTCTCAAATGTTTCAAGATGTGAACGTGGCTCTTCCAACATTTCTTCCAAGAACCTCGAGGAAGCTTTTTGTCACAGAAAGTGCAGTGGTCGTGGGTTTGGTCTGTGATTATAAAAGTATTTTCCTTGATCCGTTTTGATATGCTGCTCCTCTCAATTTCTGAGAGACTTTTGAGGTAACCTTTATGAGATTTGGTATTCAGGTGACTTTTCATAGTCTCCTTCCTGGAAAATATCCTCGGGCAACCAGGTACAATGCAAGTAGTAAACTCATAAAGGTTATGAATTTTGTTGTGGGGTTCAATCCCTTTAAGCTCCACACTTGCGTTACAATGGTCGTAGTAACAATTGTACTCATCCGAGGAGATTTTGAGCCGTTTACTGAAAGAGGAAGCGACACTCGTGGAACCTTCATAATCGCTACGACGCTTAGACGAACGTGAAAATATTGAGGGGTTTCTGTTTGTTTGTGGCGCCAAATCAGAGAATGGAGTCCTTGTGTTCTGTATTCTAGAGGAAATACGCTGCGGTATAGGCTGATCACATTCTACTTTGGAGTAAATCTCGTAGACTGATTCCGCAATTTTTATAGGCTTCATATCCTTCCAAGGTATATCTTCGTTTCGAACGATCTCGATTATAGATTCTTCAGCCAAGCTTTCCATTTTCGTAGTCTCCCATCTGAAACCAACATCGCGATAGATATCCTGTATAGCTTTTCTGATTTCTGAGGCGATAAATGATTGACTCAGGGGCCTATCTCCTAACTCTGATGTTCTCCCGTATACTTTGTCGAATAGCTTACTTCGAAAATTGTCACTGGTAAATTCGGCACCTGAAGAAATTGAGGAATTTCGACTCGTGGGGAATCAGCTAGCCTTTGACTGGAACATTGAACCATTGACTCTAGAACTTTTGTTGTCTGATTAGTGGGAACAATGTTCCCAGCCCCTCTCGCTGAACAACTTCCCTTATTCCTAGTCGATCGTCGAAGTGGAAATATCCGCCCGTGAGTTTCTGTGGACTCCTTCAAGTTGCTCTCCTGTCACAAGAAACATTGTTAGTTTGGGGATCTTCCACTCTGTAGATATAAAAAAACGCGGGATCAAATTAAAAGACGGATTTAGAAAGACTCTTGCAAATTACAAGGGCCTCATATTCGAAGGATAGAAACTGACATTATTTACCCTAACATAAAATAGTACGTGGCACGCAATGTGATGAATCAAAATATATACTCACGTTAGTTTCAAGGTCATGATTTGCAAGATCCGATCCAGAGATTGTTCCAGCTCTCGAAAATGCTTGCATATGTTGTGAATTTATTGGTGTTTCGGCCTGGTCTGGCATTTCAGATTGATTGTATTCCGCTTGGTTAGGGAAACCGAAAGAGCGGTCTCGTACTTCAGCGATTGATGGTTCTTGAGTCGGCTGCGGACTACTCAATCTTCGAGTTGTGATCTGACATTGCGAGGGGTTTTAGTTATCGGAGGACCCCGCTGTGGGTTTTGATGTAAGTTCGTCCACCCCATTTTGATAGGCAAGCGGGTCATAATAGAACTCAATACCGTAATTTGGGACTTCGCCATTGGGAAAGAGCATTAAATCATCGAGGTTGTTGTCGGAAAAAAAGTTGTGTGATAAGCAATTTGGATTATTCAAATCATTACCAAAGGAATGCGATGCATGATCACTGGATATCGGTGATTGCGCAATGTATGTTCGAACCAGGGTCCCAGAAACCCTGCTGTGGCAGTGCTTTCTCATATGCGGCTACGGATTCTTCAACAGTATTAAAAAGCATGCTTTAAAGGCAAAAGATGTTGTTTGTGTATAAAGAAAAGACTGTATAGAGTAGAATTTTGTAGTCCCAAAATTCCGTACTCCTATTCGTAGATGACGACGCTATGGCTATGTTGAATTGTTGCAGATGCTCGTACAACAATATACCGTGGAATGCAGAAGAAAAAACAACCAAAGTAAAGAAGCACAACACAAAGTCAACGTGAATGTTATCAGTGGTGTGTGCTGGCAATCCTCGTATCGCATAAGGAGATTGTTGATGGAGATGGAGATGGTGATGGAGACGGTACCAGAAGCTAAGCGAGTGAAGGGGACGGTGCTGATGCAAGTATACATGAAGGATACATTTGATAAACTTAAGATAGAGTATTAAAACTTTGGGGGGTTCTCATAACACTTTCTCAATCATGAGTCTCAGCAAATCCCAAAGATATGAAGATGAGAATCACGGGTGGTTGGTCCCCTTCTCAATTGCAGTCGCCATCGGCATCGGCATCGCCATCACCATCACCACCAACTTCGTAATTGCTGTTTTTATATCCTTCCCTCTATCAATACCCCCTCAAAAATGATTTTCAAACAAAGATATTACTATCGACGAATTCTCAAGTAATCGTAAAAACCGAAAAGTCCTCAACAAGAACACGTAAGATTTGAAGGCATCATCTAGACGTATTTCCAGTTTGATCTATCTATCGACCTCATCAAATTGAGTGCCGAACACCGATAATCGAGAGGTTACGAACTCAGTATGCCTCTTTAGGGTCAAAATTCATCGTGTTGAGACCACTACTCTCAGGATCTAGTTTGGAAAGTCGTATGCCAAAGGAATCTGAAAGCCAGAGCGGTAGAGTGATGTGTGTGATACATAGAACTCTTTGGGCGTGCAGTCATGTGAAACAAGAGATTGCATGCAAGATTGGTCTGGCCGGAAGCTGCAGTCAACAGTTTATACATAAAGATAGGCGTATCCGAAGTTGTCCGGAGTGTGAAGTAAAAAAGTGGAAAGGCAAGCACGAAAAGATCCGAGGACCTAGATCTAGCCAACAAAATTAGGCATGCTTCGAGGCGGGGATAAAACCAACAAATGAAAAGGAAAATTGAGTATAAATCTACTTGATGAAATCAACACCAAATTGGAGCAAAAAAAATACCCTGAGCTTGCTGGGCGGAGCGCGGATTGTATGCGTTGAAGCTGGACCACGGGTGTCGACATTATAGTCAAGTCGAACATTGACCAGCTGTATTCGGACTTGTCCTTTGGTCCAGAGTCGTCAAGCTTGAGGGGTGCTTTCCTGGTTCAAAAGCAGGATGTGATCTTGGAGTTGTCCATTTGACGTTCTATTCGATTGAGAGGCGAGAGTTATGAGATAGATTGATGTATATTTGGCCACAATCTCCACCTCATGCTTAACTCTGGTTTGACTCAACCGGTATTCATTTCCGGAGTAAGAGTAGGTAGTAATTTAACCTTTCACCCTTTTAAGTGTTTGACAATGGTTATATATACTCATTCCATGAGGTTGAAGTGACGAGGCTAGGATTTAGGCTTTCAAGATCCATGAAGCCCACATTCTTCACATGTCTTGGTGCCCGAGTCTGAACACCTTCTGTTCTTGTGAGCCTTGGATAGCGCTTTTGTTTATATAAGAACGATTCATCGCAAAATTCAATATGGACTTCCCTCTTTTGAAAGGAACAATATTCATTTCGGTATTTGACTCGTTTAGCGGCGGCTCTCAATATAAGTAGACGGGCCCCTATGAAAAGTCTCGTTCGTTCAGCGTCATGGCCCCCAGTCTTTCCTGTCGTGTTTGCCTTGATACCAATCCCATGTACCAAACCGCTTGATGGCGGGTCGATGTGGTAGGTAATGATAAAATCGAGTATACTCTTCCATTCGACTTCCGGGAACCGATATCATCAAGCCGTGCTTGTTCATTTTGCTTTTTGATAAAAAGAGGTGTAAAAGCTATGCGGCGCGACGCTGCGTCGCTTCATCGCAAGGGTCATTGCAACTTAATTGTCAAGCGCGGCCGGATTATCGTGCAAAAGTCTGCTCCTCTTGAGATTGAATTGATTCGCGATAAAGATGGTGTTGGAGAAGAAGTGTTGTCAAGGCTTCAATTGTTTGTGGCGGATAAGGATGAGGTTGGAGGAATTTATCTGAGGCCCACAATTAGCGACTCTGGCAATTTTGGCGTACTCGGGATCGCCAGACACGTTCCTACCTTGATTTCAACTAAGACGCATATCACACTCATTAATTCTTGGATCAGCAACTGCGTTAAGAACCATTCATATTTCGATACAGCTATAACAAGCCAGTTGCCCTCTAGACTTCTGGATATATCTGGTAGTAAGGATGTTGTTCGTTTGGTAGAGGTTGGGAATCTCACAAGCAGCGTCAATCGACCCTCCTACGCAACTTTATCACATTGCTGGGGCTCTAATCGTATCATCCAAACCACATCATCTACTAAAACATCTTTCTATGGTGGAATTAGAGCAGCGGATCTCCCAGCTACCTTTCAAGATGCAATATCCGTAGTACGAGCTGTAGGATTGAGATTCATATGGATCGACTCTCTTTGCATTGTCCAGGACTCTCTGGATGATTGGAAGCATGAATCGATTTTTATGGCTTCAATATACTCCAATTCTTATGTGAACATCGCGGCTACTGGTGCTGCTGATAGTTCTATAGGGTTTCTGGCACCTAGGAATCCACTTCATCGATCTATCCCCTTACTCGCAAGATGCCTCCTGAAGCCAGAGACAGAAGATAAGAGTCTACTTGTTCGTCATTCGCTCGATGGACTCCATCAATTTTATTCCACTCCGACGATGTTGATAAACAAGACCACTGGCTCATGGAGCAAAGAGAAGCAGGAGGCGCCATTGTTATCAAGAGCCTGGATTTTCCAAGAACGATATTTAGCACCAAGAACCTTGCATTTTTTTGCTCTTCAGAGCTAATCATGTAATGCCGCAGAGAACTAAGATGCTAATGTACTGGACTTGATTCTATCGCATCCAACCCTCTTCGCGACGTGCAAGATATTCCCTATGATAGTTGGCTTCGTGCCGTAGAGGAATTCTCTAGGCTGAGATTGAGCCACGAAAACGATCGATTGAGTGCATTGTTAGGTATTGCCAAGGTCTTCCACTCTAGATTGATGTCTACATATCTTCGAGGACTTTGGGTTAAAGATCTTGCGAGGGGCTTACTGTGGGATGTTACGAGGCATGAAAACATACATAACAGTGCAAGTCCTATTAGTTTGCCAACGAAGAGGCAGAATAGAGAAGTTGCCCCAACGTGGTCATGGGCTAGTATGGTGATGACAGAGGGGTTTGGAATAGTCTTTCCAGTAGCCCACGATTCTATCCTTCAGAGCCAGCTTCACTATTCACGATTCCTTCAGGTACCTCATCGTTCGATAACTTCCTAGAAACGAAGACAGTTTCCGTCAATAGTGAATATTTCTTCACAACTGTTTTTCTGCCAGAGACCGAGAAGAACACAATGCTTGTGTTTGACGCAGATATTGAGGACATGGTTTTCATATCTATGTATGATACGAATTTGGATATTCCCTTCCATTCAGGAGGTCTTCCTCAGGAGCAGATCTGGGAAGCTTGCTGCTTGATTCTAGGTTCAATGACAGAGAGAAATTACGAGGTAGACGAAGAAGCAGAGTTCTTGTGCACGCTTGTGGTTAGATTCAACTCAGTTATTGATGCATGGGAACGGATTGGAGTACTTGATTTTATGAAAGATGATGCGAATTTTTCAGGTATAGAAGAACGGGAGTTTAATCTCATGTGAATACAAGCATAGACATAAATCAAGTTTATCATGGAACAATATGATAAATTTTATAATGTAAGTCAACAAGCTATCTACTCGTATCCAGGCACAGAAAGGTGAAGAAAAAACACAAAAATGGGAACCTAACAGCCAACGCTCAAAACGCTGTAATGACAAAAAAAAATAAGACACATAACACTCCGCCATGTCGTTGCAACACCATCGTCGTTGTCTCGAGTAGCCTTCGGTAGTTGGGACCTTGAATGGATAGTGTGAGAGTGCCAGTTATTTTTCCTAATTATGTTGCCTTTGATTCTCTCATGTTTTTCTCAGACACAGCTCGACGAAGTCTCTCAGCTGCCGCATCAGCAATCAGTTTATCATCACCCGTCAAGCCCAACTGTGCCGCCCGCGCAGCACGCTCTATGCTATTCCGGGGACGATCTCCCGCCTTTCTCGGAATCCACGAACGCAACAATCCCTCGCGTCTGAGATAATCATCCGGCATCTCCGTGAAACGTATATGGCGAGTGTAAAACTCTCCCCGCTCGTTGAAGAATTTTGAAGCGCGTAAGTGTCTTTGGTATGGACTCAATCTTGCTAATTGGAGAATATCTCGATCGCTCAAAGTTTCCCCAGTCGAATAAGGTAAGGCCATTAATCTTTTGGACTCAGGGTGGAATTTGGCACCAAGCATTGTACGTCTACGGTGCAGGACTTCGTGGTAGACACCCTTGTTGTTGGTTTGCTTTCTGATCCCGCCCCATTTCTTTACTGCCTCTACGTCTGGAATGCCCATTTTCTCGTAATTGTTACCGGAAGATTGATTATAATGGTTGAAAATACCTGAAGGAGGAAGCCTATAAGGATATGGAAGAGCTTGAGTGATGGCAGGTGATGAGAACGCGAATTTCCCATAGCGCTGAAGCTCGGAGGCATGCTCCGGATTTTTAGCTCGAAATCGGCCGATCAGAATTGCGCCAAGTTGATCATATCGATTATGGATACTCTTTCTTTCATCACTGATAGCTCCATGCTCAACTAACATTTGTCTGATGACAACATCTAATTGATCCTGCTTTGAAGAGCCTCCAAGGATAGGTTGACTCAGTCCAGGTCTAGCAGCATAGAATTTTTCGATCTCTAGTTGATTTCTCGGAATCCATGATTGCAAGTAACAGATTTCTTGAGTTGTAGGTGGTGTGGGGAGATTCATGGTGATGAGTCCTGGCTGTAATACTGGGTATTCGTCAAGATCAAGAGCAGGCTCGGGGACTTGAGAAGCTTGCGAGTTGCTGTAGGCCTGGCTGCTGTAGTATTGGTTATCAATAACATTTTGATTATCAGAGTGTCGGATAGGAAGAATTTGACCGGCAGGTGATTGGTCGTGAGTCAACTGATATTGGCAAGTTTGGGCTTGGGGTAAATGTCCATTGTGGTAATAAAATTCATCAGAAGATCGATTGACGTCAGAGAGTGCAGATTGCAAGCCTGTTGATGGCGAGTAAATTCTAAAGGACTCGGAGCCTCCAGTCTGTGAATCTTCTTGTGGCGATGAAGACTGGAAAGGATCTGAAGGGCCAGTCTGATATCTTTGCAGCGAAGTCAGATCTCCAACATACTGATCGTATTCTTCGGGTGACCTGAAGGAACCAGATTGGGCAAGTGATAAATCCTGTCCTCTCGAATACTGATATTCTTGCGGATCTAGTCAAAGATTAAATATTATTAATCAAAAATTGCTCGAAACAAGACCAATAGAAGAACATACCAGGCAGATGGTTTGAATTGTTTTCTATACCGTGTTTCTCGGCAGAAAAAGATGAACAGGGACCAGACTCATGGCCGTCTTCATGTTTTAAATCCCGCGTGTTACCTATATTGCGCGATCAGCCTGTGAGATTTCAGCTTTCCGTGGGGGGGATTATATATACTAAGATGCATTGAATGCGGGTGGTGCATATATTCCTCTTCTTGCTCTTGCTTAATAAAGGGAATTTCTTCTGAGGAGTTGTTAGTCTTCTTGTTCTGTTCCTTTTCTTGAAAAAGAAGAGGATCAAGAGTAAAATTTGAGTGCGACATTGTGTGGCCGTATTGAGAAATCTGAGATACAAAGGTCTGGCCGTTGTGGTATTTTTGTTGTGGGGAGGAAAGCAGGATAAAATAAGAGGAAGGCTGAAGCAGATAATTTTTATCTGTTTGATATATGACCAAGCTATAATTAGAGATTTCACAACCATCATGTTATTGTGCAAGAGAGCCAATGAAAAGCCGAAACTTTCATAACGTTATTCTAGAAGACTAGTGAATTCTCAGCCCATGACTTCATTCACTTTTTGAACATAACACAAATGAAATTTCTTGGAAGAGGATTATCTGTTTGATTAAAACGATACCAAATCTTTCATATACTCACTTTTAAGATAAAAAATCAAGAAATAACTTAAGTTCCAAGTAAGTAATTGTTCAATGCCATCCTGGCAATTTAATTTTGATCTGCTCAAATTCATGAGGTCAAATTGAGGAATATACTACAAGACTAGAATGCTTCTGTCGAGTATAGTTGACTATTTCTGTTACTATTAGATCGAGATTCTTCCTTTAAAACTGCAGATGTATCGGCAACATCTCGAGCAAGGTCTGCGAAAGGACTCAAGTCTCAACGCTGAAGTAACACCAAAGAAGATTCTGCGAACGGATTGAAGACCACGGATTGAACCAAATGATTGTGAATTAACATACAAATCTTTCCAGATATATAACTGATGTATCGTAGATGTCATTACGGAAAGGGGATCACCCACCAAATATACGTTACCTCGCTTCGCTTAATGAGTCAGCTCCAACCCCCCATTTATAACTAGGGCTTGAAAGTACGAAGCACTAGAACCTGAGTAGAAAAACAGTGGACAGGCTCTGATAAGTAAACTAGTTAAGTGAAAAGAGAAGAATATAAGAAGAAGCTCCATGATCCTGCTAATTGGTTAACAGTTATTTGCTAGGTTATTTTTAGGAGGGAGGAGGAGGTTAGAACCGTTGTCACATCAACCGCAAACATACAAACTGAACCCACGAAAGTATCAGGTAACTCGGTTCTTTATATGTGCATGCAGGGCTAAATAAATTTTATTCGCGGTCATAGGGGTAGCCTATTACTGCATCCATATCTCAAAAAGTCATTCGTGCAGAAAAGATTATTCAAATTCATCTCGGGGTTAAAGAGCACGCCAACTTACTTTACATAACCCCATTAAGAACCATTTACTTTTGGAAGAACGAGCAGGCTCCCAAGTTAGACCATAAACATCCTTAGAGCTGTTCACCTTAGAAACTTCAGAACTACGCGCGATCGATCAAAAGCACGATTATCGGAAGTGAGATGGCGATAGAAATGACATCGAAAATGAGTGACATCTTGCAATCCCAAAACATTCACCCTACTACATTCATGCTGGTACAAGTATTAGAAATTGGGCAAGATAAACAGAGCAGTCAGAGGAGTTGATCACTCACATGCTCATCCTCAATTGTTGTTCATCTAGTTGATTTATTTCCACAGATACTCCAATCGTCACCAGATTGTTGTTGCTGATTAACATGCTTGTTTGAATATCCGGACCCGCTATTGTTTGATGAAATAGCAACGCTTCCGATTGCATTCCAAGAAGTTTGTTGAGGAGTTTCAGCAGCCCAGCGATCCATTGGCGTCATTGAGTCCGTATTGGTAGTCGAAGAAGAAGTGTATGACTTCTGAGTTTGGGTTTGGGCATTGCTGCTTATTGTAGGCACAGCACGGTTGAATTCTGTGAATCGACTTTGGGTATAGTAGTTGTTCCACTGACCATTCGCTGTATAGTCAGCTGCATTTCCGTTATCTGAAGATTGAAACTGAGTTGCCTGAAAGAAGCATCAGTAAATGAATCAACTTTGATGAAGAAGAACAAACCTGAGTAGTCGATTGGTGATGGTATGGTGAATTGGCCATTATGACGGAGCTATAATAGACCTGGTGACTTTAATATGGCCTAAAAGTATGTTTTGTGGTTTTCTGATCGGGAGACCGTGTTTTCTGGTCTTTTTGATATTAGAAGAACGATATCTCAATTTTTTTAAAGCGAATAACGCGAGGGTGGACAAATTAACGGCTGTAGTTTTCAATGAGGATTCTGACGAGGAAGTGGAAGGTGTGGTTTCCTCAGAATTTAGGTGGAATAAGTTGTTTTGAGATGGAAAGACTCTGAAGCATGCAGACAGAGGGAGTGGAAAGCAAGTGCTCTTTATATGAGAGTTCATCTTCTTACTGGAGCCTCCATCCTCCTGCTGTTTACCATGTCAAAAGGTAACTCTCACAATCCTTGTCAACAGCTGGGGACTTTTGTCACCCCAGATCCAAATGGCATAGGTCTTCATTTTCGCCCAACTAGATACGGATTGACCAGAAATTGGGCGGAAGGAAGTTGTGCAAGACACTTATCAAAGTCCCATGCTGCCGGGGACTTTTGACCTTGCCAAACATGCATTTGATGGGCCAGTTATGATTGTCTTTTCACACATTTTCTGTATTGTTGTGTAATAATTCTGGCATCTTCATGCAGGGGAAATATGAGCACTTTGCCGAAATAATTCTACGGCTGCAACTTCGTTGATTCCAGATGATAATACTGTTGCTGTGAGGGACTTTTGGTCAGTTCCGATACCAAAATCTCTTGGCCTCGTAACCCTACATGTCCATGTGGGGGAATTCTGTAGTGTAACCTCATTTACATGTCCGTTATTGCATGAAAACAGTGAAAACGGCTTCCTTGGTATTTTGCATCACCCTCGCGAGCCGCCAAGAACCGCCTAGCCGCTCAATCTAGTGGTAGAGGTCTCTTTCCGATTTCTGGCGATCTCTATATACATCTTCCACGCACATAATTGAGCTATCATAATCATTTGAAAGCAATTTCGGTACGAAATCATATCCTCAACGTAGAGCAATGTTTTTTCTAATCTTATATCGATAGTAAGATATCCAATAGTCTGTACTTGTAGACAGGACATGAGATTGAATCTTTGTGCTGGAATCGATTATTGGTTACATTACAGTCGGGATTTTGTCATGCTGCAGAAGTATAATACACCAATCTAGACTCCCAACTGGCCAAAACTATACAACTATGAATTACTATTTTTGGAAAAATCTCAGTGTTGTTCTAGGTTGCTGGTATTTTTTTTTGTCGCAAGAAAGTTGGCGATCATATTGCTGTCACATCTTACCTTTGCCTTGCGGAATGAACAAGGTAGATTTTCAAGGTCGGCTAATGATAAGTGAGGGACTTTTGTCCTCACCCAATCATTCACATTGCATTCAACCTAGCTTACTACCATCACAATGTTGGGTAAAGCCACTCGTGCATGAGCTGGCTTACTTTGTTGATACGTACGCAGTACGGTAAGGTCTGGGGAACCTGATCCGGAAGGGGACTTTTGGTCAGCCATTGGAATGCATCGCAAGGCGAGGCTCTGCAAAATTGGCTGATAAGTATCAGGGTGTTTCCATTTTCTGTAATTCCTAGCCTAGCAAAACTTGTTCTTCAATTGGCATCACAGAAAGTGTTCCTTCCACAGCAGGTCTCTCGTACTGGAGATAAAATAATTATCTACGAAGCAATTTTTCTTTTTCCATCATTCCAGAGCATTCGTCTTTACCAAATCCTCCCATCAACATCATGTCAGGCCAAACATTTATCGAGAGTCATATGCTTACGGATGTCGAAGCACAGTCCTCACTATCTACCGGAGGCCACAAAGTCCTCTCCAGAGAAGAATGGTTGAAATTCAAACCAATCATAAAACAATTATACATAGACGAGAACCAGACATACCCTACTGTTGCTCGTGAACTCGAAAGAAGATTCGACTTTTGTCCTACGTAAGTGCTAGGTTTCTATTTTAGTTCTTGGGCGAGAAAGATGAGATGTCACATATAGAGGTTTCTCCGCCTCTGTTGATAGAATGAACTTTGAAATAAAGATAATGATATTCTGGTTATAGAAAACGTCAATTCACACGGAAAACCGAGGAATGGGGTTTGAAGAAGAATTTCAGGAAGGCGGAGAGGAAGCTCCTTCTTCAAAATGACAGAAAAAGCGGCACCGCGGAGGTTGTTATTGGAGACAGACGTGTGTCGGATCCCAAAAGGATCCAAAGGCTGAAGAGAAGATATGCACATGAAAGCCCATTCTCTCAAGGTTTGATATTCTTCAAGATAATTACCCATTTATCGAAAGCATTCTAATGTTTGATTCGGGGCATTCAGATCTCTCGTATCAAGACACCAATATCTCACTTGAATCTGCTGGGCCGTATTCCTCACTCGAAGAGCAACGATCTATATCAGATTACCCATATGGAACTACTTCAATGGATGAGGTACCTCAAATCCTAGGTGTTACCGAGGAGAGTAGCGCTATGGATCTGGAACAACTACCGTTCAGTCGAGAAAATGATGTTCATGGATCTCTCGGATTGACTCGATTGTTTCAACGGTTGGAGATTGAAGCCTCTATGCCACCGCTAGATCTGGATGACGAAGTCATGGAGACTAAACAGACTGTCTTCGGCAATGAGCTTCGCAGCGATATAGAATGCTACGGAAGAATAACTAGACCAATATCCGCCCTCTCTAGCCAAATAAAATATGGTTACGTACCTAATACTGTGGTAAAACCCGTACATATCCCAGGAAAAAGAATTCCGTGGAGTCCGTTGTTTGAGCTTGATCTATTTCCAACCTCTCAAAATACGCGTGGTTCTCGGCGCGGACTGGTGCTTGCACCTCCATCCAGCCCATTGATTGACGTGTGGGACAAAGATTTTAAAAAGTGGAGACTTAGGCTTCGGAAACTTAGGAAGACTTTGCCAGATCATAACCCGGCAGTAATTTTGAGCCTCGAGCATTTGATAAATCTCCGTAAGCAAAGAAAGGAAAGCTGCTTATACTTATATCGTCAACTCCTAGCTGCAAGACTGAAGGAGAGCTGTCGCAATGATTACAAAATAATGGAGATCTATCTTGAAATTGTCACAGAACTTTTGTTAAGAAGGAAACGTTCAGATGAGACATACCTATCTCGAAGCTTGCGTGAAGCGATCCAACAATCACAAATGAGCTCTGAACACCACTTCCATATTCGACTCTCCTACCTCGAAGCTCTTATTCTGTACCGGAATGCCCAATATGGAGAAGCAGAGTCAATCATTCGAGTAGTGATACAAAAAATCTTAAATAATAAGAATCTGGACTGCAATCATCAAATGACAAGCGATGCACTCGAGCTCCTCGCTCAGTTGATCAGACGCCAAAATAAAGATTTATATTCAGAAGCCGAAAAGTTACATAGATACAACATTCATCAAATTAGTAAGCATGGCCGAAGCCTAGATAATACTTACTTCAAAGGTATGAACTATTTGATCTACGTTCTTTTGGAAAGCCAAGAGATTGAAGAAGCTCACAGTCTATGTATCTATATTATGGAACACGCGAAATTATCACTGGGTAAGAGGCACAATTGGTATTATGAATACCAAGAGCACCTGGGATTTATTCTTTTAGACAAAGGAATGATATCGGAATCTATCGATTTATTCCAAAATATAGTGCTCGGAGCAGATAATCGCCATTGGCACTGAGGAGTAATTACAATCTTGGTTGGGTTCTAGAGAGATGTGGAGATTTCAGGGAAGCAATAGTCATGTATAAGAGATGTCTCTTTATGGAGGTTCGTTGCGAAGGTTGGGGCAATTGGAAGGATTTGAGAATATCGTGGAACAGGCTATGTCTCTGTTATGAAAAGTTGTCGCAGTTCCAGGATGCGTTGTTCCTGTATGAAAACTTGGTAGGAAAGATGAAGAGCGTCATGGGAGACGACCACCCATTTATCAAGGAAGTCGAGGATCGGATTTCTAAGGTACAAGAGCGGATGGAAGAAAGCAGTGTTGGCAGTGAGGAATTGAATTCTGAGCATAAAGTCCCACAGGAAGGAGTTGATGGTTTGGCGTGCAAGATTCTTAGTGAGGCTATAAGAGACGTGAGCTTGAGAGAGATACTTGAGATAGAACACGGGGCGCTGGATGAACAAATTGCCGATATAGGTAAACAGATTGGTTCAATAAAGCTTTCCTGAAGTACACAGGAGGTTGGTTTGACTGTCAAAGGTTGGCACTTGCAACTGGCTAACAAATCCACAGATACAGATTTGTCTCTTAGTGGCTGTAATAGGATTGTTCAAATTCAAGGATTGATACACTATCCCTCATGCAGACAGATCTCGGACATCACTTCATTTCTCATTGTCTTTATTTATTACATTACTTTAGGATATTAACTTTTGTATCCACGATGATATGCATGCCTTGATGCTTTCGTCTACCAATTCAATAATCAGCCCAACCATCATCTGTAGCATTTATATTGGATGGCATCTTTCCTGCCATTTTCTCCATCATGATTCTGTCATGCCACTCATTCTCTCTTTTACTTCCCACTTCGTTCCCTACAACTCACTCTTACAAACCGCACCTGGACAACTCCAAATATCCGTATAGCTAGAGCCACTGTTGTATCCAATACTACAAACTGGTGTTCTCACACCAGCCGTCGGGTTCGTTGTGTTAACGGCTGTACAGTTGCCTTCCAGGATGTTTCTAGAGCTTGTGTACCAAGATCCCGAGGTCACGTTGAGATTGACTTCTACGCCGCAGATGGCAACTGGCGGTGTGTCAGTTTCTATCACTTGTTCTCTGGGGAAGAGCATGGAGAATGAGCAAGGGGCACCATGAGGATGCCAAATAGAACAACTCGAAAGGAGAAAAACATACCCTTCACCTGGCCCGTGGGAACCTCGAACCCAAAAGGTCCCTTGGGATAGAAATCATATGCCTCTGTGCAGTTCGTCTGAGATGCTGGTAAAATCATGGCATATCTTCCTGTGGCAGTCGTGATTGTGTAATCTGAGTATCCGTAATGGAAATCGGCCAAGGTTGTCAGAGGGAGAGCGAGGAGGGTTGAGATAGAAAGGAGGGAGGTACGCATTTTCGTATGTGTATGGGAGTTTTTGGGAAGCTTTGATTGTGTGAGGTGTTGTAATGAGGTATGATTGTATGAAGAGATGATGTTGTAATTAACGAATTCAATTGATATCACTTGTGTTAAAGATCTTCAAGATTTACAACGCAGCAGAACCCCTACTCTTATATATCAAAATTTCCGTACCCCATCCCATTCTTACACTCCCGTCCCGGATCCCTAATACATCATCTCACATATCCTACAGACCATACACAACATCGTTCAAATCTAAAATCTGCACATTTTACAGTCAAAACAAGCATAATCCGCAATGTCGATCTCCTAGCCACCTTTATCTCCAGTAATCTCTAGTGATTCTATCACCTCATTGGTTCTTTCGTTGCCATCCTCTTTGCCAAGCCTCCAACGCAGAGTACGATCTGCAAGAATACGAGATACGATTCATGATGTCAGGTACGGGTTCTCGGGGTTCTCGTGTTGGGAATTAAAATCATGAGGTTTCTTCGTCAGGCTCACACTGCATGGAGAGGAATGAAGAGGATGAAGGATATGGAAGGGATGTCTAGATTGATGAGTGGGATGCATAGGGTTTTGTTTATATGATTGTGTAATGTTGTACCGAGGTGGCGGTTTTGAAAAGATCACTGTTACGCAGTGACAGCTCAAGAATACAACTAGCGATGGTAATTACATCTTGGGGTATTTATATTTGAGGTTCGATGCTACGTTACGGGTGTGGCTGTGAGGGGAAGGGAGGAGACCGGTATGAGCCGTTCACAATGCTTTCATTAGTTCAATATCAGTGCCCGAAAGGCGAGAAGCCAGTTCCTCAATGGACAAAGATCCTCAATTTTACAAACAAAATCAGCTATACTACACAAAGACTATCTCACTCACTAATGATATCGAGTAAATGAAAAGTCTCAAAAAATCTACAACGTAGGGATTAGCGAAGATAGGGGCTGCTCAGATGCAATATGCCAGGATTGGAAGGATTGCCAGTGATATGACCGACTATGATATCTTCAATTCAGTGAAACTAGGAGATTTTAATACAGATTGTTTGCCACATAGAAGAACTTCCATACTGGGAGAGATAGAAAATTAGTGGATGAAGCTGGAAACGCCATATCCTACGGTAATGCCTCGACTTCGGCCAAATCAGATGTTTCTAATTCAAGCACTTCGTCCTAGGATGGAAGCTCCCAAGAGAGAAATTAAAAGCCTGCGAGTGACACTGAGAATGAAATATCCCATGATGATACCTTCTTTTCAGTCATATCTAGTACTTCCGATACAGGCGATTCATGTAGGAATAGAGGCTCCAACGAGAGAACTAAATTAGACTTCTGATGAGAGGGATAGACGAATGGTGATATTTTCCCACGCCTGAGACGATCTGATACGTTTTAGCTTGCTTCAATGATACTTAATCGATTGATGATTTATGAGAAGAAGGGAAATGCTCAAGAACCAATATCTGATATATATATCTAAAGTCTTTTGGCACAAACAGGCTGCAAGTGGCATCTCAATGCCCCTTTTCATTGAAGCAGTGAACACCTAAAATAGAAGGACTGGCAAAGATGATACAACAGAAAGAACAGATAAGTATATCACATTTGAGCAAACCATTATATTTACATGATATAACTCTCAGACAATGGGATGATGCCAATGTGAGCTGTCCCATCTAGAACAATGAAATGGTAGTACCTGGCCATTAGCGACTGGTTCTAGCCCATAAAAATAGCATATCGGTCAAAACTTTAACCTAAATGCCGATTGATCTTCAGCCTTACCAAACCACTAAAAATTCCAACAAACGATCTGATTGAACTACGACACTACTTACAACCCAGCCCAGCCTCGAACAGCTCAAACAATATATCGCGTTTATACAATCCCATATCGATATCAGTATTCATATACATAGCCATTCGACAAGATGAGCGGTCCGGTCCACGACATCCAAGCCCCTGGTATCCAGGCACAGGGCGAAATATTATTTCACATGCGAAGAGAAGTCGCGCAACTACTCAATCGATCCAATCCCAGTTTCCCCGGCGCACAGCCTGTCAGTTTCACCAGACGTCATCTCGATGAATTGACGCGACAAGATTATTACGTGTGCGAGAAATCAGACGGGTTTCGCTACTTGCTCTATCTGACCGACGACGAGGCCCACGAAGAATGTCATTATTTGATCGATAGAAGGAATGATTACTGGTATGTACCCAAAGGGAGTCTTCATTTCCCTATTCCTCGCGACATTGAGGGATTCCATAGAAAGACTTTGATTGATGGGGAATTGGTTATGGACAAGACCCCAAACGGGATGCAGCCGAAATTCCTCGTCTTCGATTGTATGGTGTTGGATGGGAACAGTCTTATGAATCGCACACTCGACAAACGACTTGCATATTTCTCGGAAAGGATCTTTTCGCCGTACCAAGATCTCTTGCGCAACTTCCCTCAAGAGATACCTTACTTCCACTTCTTGATGGAGTTGAAACGAATGGAATTTGGCTATGCGATGGAAATGATGTTTCGACAAACTCTACCAAACTTGCCGCATGGAAACGATGGCTTGATTTTCACATGCAGGAGTTCGGAATACAAACATGGAACAGATCAAAACATATTGAAATGGAAACCCGAAAACGAGAATAGTATCGATTTTAAACTCGGGCTCGATTTCCCCACGGTTGAGCCCGATGCTATGGATCTCGCAGAAGGAAACACAGAGCCATATATTGATTACGATGCCATTCCAGTCTGCAACCTGTCCGTCAATGCAGGCAATGGAAAGGATGAATGGTATGGAACTATGCATCTAGAACCAGAGGAATGGGAGAAGTTGAAGGAACTTAACGAACCGCTCAACGACCGAATAGTAGAATGTTACATGGACGATAAGAAAAGATGGAGATACATGAAGTTCAGAGACGACAAGGAGGTTGCAAACCATACAAGTACAGTGGAGAGCGTCATCGAAAGTATCCGGGATCGTGTAACGGAGAAGGATTTAATTGCCGCTGCACCTCGAATTAGGGATGCATGGAAGAGGAGAGATGCGGAGAAGAAAGCTGCTGCCGCTGCCGCTGCCGCTGCATAAGTATGTAATGGGGATCTTATTGATAGCGAAGGGTATGAAAATCGCATTAGGCATGTTTCTTTTGGAGATAATCTTCAGGCGTTCGGCAAACGGAAAAGAATCCTTAATTGTACCTTATTGTATATTACATGGAACAGCTGTTACCGTCTGGTGCAAGCGAAAGGGGAATGGAGCAAACAATAGCAAATGATACCCTTTGATGACTATTGACGTTCAACACGCAAGTTACTATGAATGTGCTCCTTTGAGTGCAAATGCTAGGAGTACTCCTAGGTCATATCTAGCTATTATCCACAAGCTGGAACTCATTGTTGACTCCACAGTGGGGATTGAAGGGCGATAATCGTCCTCATCGGAGCTCGCATCCATGCCAATGCTGCATCAGATCAGATGTATGCAGCGCATAGATCTATTCCCACCACGTATTTTCAAGCTGTTTGTGTTATCATTGTGAACGTCATGATAGCAGGGAAAGGCAGGAAACAACCCATGCATTAGCAAAATATGAACAGAACTGAGCAGGATATCACGTAGAATTACTCGGGAACTAGACTCGATATTTCAAGTCCATGGTCTCAGAAGGGATATCGAAGACCGCCGCCCAAATAATACACTGCAGACCTACCACGTATGTCGTCGCTTATGATGAAACAAGAACAGGGGGCGGGAAAACTCGATACATTAGATACATACCGTACTACATTAAGAATATGCAAGAAACGAAATAGCAACCACCATTACACATTTTCTCTCAATCCCCTCATTCCGATCACCTAAGTCCCTGCCACGGCTTCAAATTATCCAGACCTTTGGGTGCTCCAACAGCGGCAAGCCCCCAATAATCAAATCCCAACAACTCCTCCATACCAATTGCCAAACCCGTTGCAAAATTACCCTATCCCCAACACCTCAATAATCACCAAACCTTCGGACCAAAATGCTCGCCCACGCCCACCACTTTCTGCACCGCCGCATCTTTTGCATCCAGCGTACTCCTAACAACACTATTTCCCCACCAATCCGGCGCCTCTATCCCATTAATCGTAAAAGCTGCAAAAATGAATATCGTGCTCAAAGCCAATCCCAAATCCAGCGCCGAACTCGTCAAGTAATTAAGACGACTCCACCATCCGAAATATTTCTGTCTGATAACTTTTTGAAAGATGAATCCGACGATTCCCCAGCTGAGATAATTGAGAGGAGTTGCGGGTGGGATTACTGCTGCGCCGCCGAATATCAAGGGGGCCATTAGATATTTGATTGGTGATTTGGGGAATTTCTTGGATAGAATGAAGAATATCACGGGAAGGATGGCTCCGAGTCCAAAGAACCAGAAAAGGGCGGAATAGATCTGGCCTGGAGAGAAGATGCGCTGCGGACCAATGAGACCCCATATTATGGATGCGGAGAAGAAAACGCGACCACCAGGACAGGTGAAATGGGAGGGTTGATGTGGAGTACAGATCTCGGGTATGTTGTTTAGGGCGTAGTTAAGAACTGCTACTTGGATGAAGCAGGAAAAGGTTGTGGCGACTACTTGAGCCATGAACATTGTTCTTGGTGGAATCTAACGACGCAAGAGATAAGCGAGGGACTTTACCAGATGAGACTACGGAAGGAGAATGGAGAGAAAATACATACCTTCATGTAATGACCAAATTTCAAATCGCTCACAAACCCCAACGCTTGACTCATGGTGACATACCCATAAGTTTTAAAAATCATCAAAGCTAACGGCTTTCCTGGCTGCAAGTACCCGAAAATAAATTCTGTCAATACATTCAATCCAATTTGTGTATTGGTAATTGCCTGAATAATGCCAATGGGCAATGTAAAGAAAAACGATATTGCCAAAGCAATGAGGAAAGCCCACCAGGTGAGATTGGTGGGGAACGCGAGGATGGTGATGAAGGAGAGTCCGACCATTAGGATGAAGAGAGACATGTACCACCAAGTGGGAGCTTCAGGATATTTTTGCATCATCTGTGAACAAGTTTAATATTATGCCCAGTGTTAGACTGGGGATGAGAAGATAAAGGACACATACCTTCATGTGAACATCAGGAGTCTGTTGTTTAGTGCTATTGCGGAATTGAGCCCATATTTGCTTGCCATGGTGTAGATATGTGTAAACAATCAATGAAGAGATCGCTGCAAATGACAACCCGTACGAGAGAGCAAAAGTAGTTGACAGAAAAAGAGGTGAGTATGCTTTGTATTCCGCAAGATTGAGAGTAAAATCTTCGGTTAGGATTCTGGTAGTGTTATACGCAGCTCCGGTGTTGTCGTATGTAGCACTATTACTCATGGGTAGGAATTCTGAACTCCATGCGCCGGAATAATGGATAATTGATGCCCCGATCATGTAGAACGAGACCATGCCGATGAGTGTATTGGCAATTGCATGCCATCTATGATATGCATTAGTGTATTGGATGAAGAACTACCATTGAAAATTACTTACGGAGGAATCATCGGGCTCCCGATAAACCCGGAAATTTGAGTCCAATCAAAGGTCAAAGGTATGAGAGAAAGACCACTCGTACCACCGAATAGCTGATTGACAATAACATTGTCAGGAGCTATCCAAGTAGTGAAGGCGAAAACCGATAGAAATTGAGCCAAGAATCCAGGAACAAAGTACCAAACGAATGCACCAGCAGTAACATATCCAAACCATCTGTAGCGATGGATTGTACCCCCGAAGATAGTTGGATCGGGTCTCTCATTGTTTTCGTACATGGCGTTCATGAGGGTGACGCTGACGAGATTGGCGGGCCAGATCATTGCTGCAGGATACCTGAGTTGTGTGTTAGTGTATGCTTATTAAGAATTGTGTGCGGTCTATAGGGGTTTCAGACAAAATAGAATGATATGGGTGAACTAGCACTCAATAAAGGTAAAGCAATTAAGGGAAAAGCAGTGTACAACACAATTCAGGTCGGAATAATGAAAAAGAGATTTGGATAGAGTACTTACACCAAGAACTTGCGCAAGATACCAGCAATGCCGTAACCAATGGATTGAGTTGAAACAACCAAAAGCACTTGGAAAATCAACCCAAAATCTTGTTTGTAGAACGCAATTTGGGCAAGCAATATATCAGTAGCATATGCTGCGCTAAAACTTACGCTTGCCATAACGACAATGATGGAATGTTCTTTGATATTGAAAGGCCCCGGATTCAATGACCACTTCAAACCAAGGGAGTTGAATTGCTTCTTTGGCATCACGTTGGCCCATCCATGGCCTAAAGGCCAAGCGATAATTTGAGCAATCAAAGCACCTAGACCGATCGAAGGAGATCGAAGAGAAAAGAGAGTATTCATAGATGCCCCAAAGACTACCAGCAACAATCCAATAGTCCAAGCACGAATTGTGTTCGCGGGTACATCCTCATCATAGTTCTTGACTGCGGCTCGGACTTCCGGGTATGGAGAATCCTCCTCGACTGCTGTGTAGGCATCGTCATCATCAAAAGACGATTTATTCGGAACTTTTGAATCCTTTTCGTCCTCGGAGTAATTAGGATCTATCTCTGTATAAGCTTGTTGTCCATGTACTGAAAACCATGCGAACAAGCCCCATTGTGAGAGTCTTGCTTTTAGATCAGTCAACGGATGTGATCTAAATCTAGCCGTTGAAATTCCCTCCATCATATCTATGCTACTGCTATCAAGATCATCCATTCTAGGATCTGAATCCCGATCACTCTGAACTCGTTCATAGAAGAGTGCCGTCGGACCAGCCGGCTTTTCTTCTTGTGAAAAGGCCATGATGAATAACACGGAGATCGATCAATCAACAGTCCGATGAGAGAAGAGATCCAAGGGATACATAGTATATAAGTCATTGCGATACAATAGTGTCCTAACTTACGCGCTAACAATAAGACTCCAAAATCGCCCCATCAGAGCACTGTCTTATTTTAGACCTACATGAAGCACCATTGATCCGGGAAAGAACATCAGATGGGACCTCGCCCCTGCACATCCCTGATTTCTGGCATTCACTATAGATGAGGGTAGTGCAAACGGATTGTGTGATACTCCTAATCAAAATGACAGATCCTGGGACGTGGACATTCAAATATCCTCTTCAGCGCTTGCGTTAGAGGGAAACATGAATATTGACATCGAATGATCCCTCACGCCTGGTTGCCATCTTTCAATTGGCGCCAGCGCCATCAATATCGCGAAATTAACCTTAAATAAGCTCCAAACCCAGAAAGGCAATGCGTATGCTCCATGAAACAGTACTGCGGCGAAAAATCTTCATGCATGAGGCGAACAAACATTTAGTAGAATAATTGATGGAAACAAACGACCAAAGCCATGAAGCCCCCCTAGCAAGATGTCATAAAGTGGCAGTCGCAATTGCCCTTTTCTTTCCATGTTTGAAACGTCAACCGGACATCTAACCGTTGCTCACGGACTTTCGTGACCGAGCAATAAATTTGATGTCAGTTGCCTGTATCAAAAATACAAGGGTGAATCTATGATCGTCGGAAGTCAGTTGTAAGACTATACAGTCTGTTAAAGTACACAATTCTCAAGTTGCAAATATCTATTTAGGTCGATTTGGTCTCGACACAGATGTGATATGAGGTGTGGTTGCGGAATTCCACTAACCCCAATATGTCTTAGTTCAGCCACTTTCATCCCACAGAGGCTGTGCTGCCAACCTCACATCATGTCAATTCGATGTTGTATTGCAGATTATGAGATGAATCACCAATAACGTTCTAGGTGCAGTGTCCAAAAGACTACATTCAAAATGAAATACGGGCTTCCTTTTCTGTCCATACAAAGCAACGACTCCTGCACACATATGTTCATGGAATTGGGACAGATTGGATCATCACATTGCAATTATATATGCAAAATCCTCTGATAATTACGATGTATTGATCAAAAGTCTATACACAAGCCATTTAAATCCAGGCGACAGCCAGTACTTGCTGCAAAATATGAGAAATCATAAGTAGTGCATATCTCATGCGCAGAAATGAAGCAGTAAACCCAAATCAAGTAAGTGACCCATATTGTAACGACGAGCTGTTCCCCAAAATCATTATTATCGCCCCGTTCATCCTATCATTCTTCAAATCCAGGTAGCATTGCGTAATTTTCGTGTGTAGTAGTAAAAATTGAGGTTCACAAACTGAGTGGAGAGATTTCGGTTTGAGTTTCGCAGCATTTGGAAGAATGATGAATGAAGTATTGTCATCTTTCCTCGCACTTTGGTAACTCCCTTCGAATTATTTGTTGCCATCAACCTTGAAACTAAGCAGGCAATCTGACGGCGTAGAAAACACCATCAGTAACATACCACTATACGATGAAACCACTGATCAGCAATACATCAAGACCATAACAAAGCATGAAACTTACTCTGATTTCACCAATATCACCACTGTCGATCGTCAATCTATTTCTCTGAGTCCAGGTATCATCAAGCTCCCGAACCCAATACATGCGAAAAGGATCATCATCGGACGGCTTCATGTCTTGCTTCTTGCTCGCCTCTGGTATCTGCATCTGTTGCAATTGAATTTCGCTACCGGTAGCTCCGTAGGTGTTCATGGCAGGTTGGGGAACATAGCCTGCGCCAAAAGGAACTTGCTGATTGTTGCCTGCGAATTGAAGATAAGGGTTGTAGGGGTAAGGTTGGAAGGCGGGTTGAGGGTAAACGTGTTGTTGTTGAGCTGCCTAAAGCGAAGAGGACATGTTAGTAATGAAGACAAGAAAGGCTATGTTGTTGCAAGGGACAAATTTCACACGCAACTTGCGCAATAGCAAAGTGAATAGAGAAGAGTTTGGAGGTTGAACTTGCAGCAAATGCATAAAATTGTTGGAGGTTGGGAGATTGTACGGATGGCACAGCAGGTGTAGGTACGACTGGAACTGGAGTCTTAGTTTCTCGAACGTAGACAACACCATTAACAATAATGGCACCGTCAGCGCGTGGAATGTAGGTATGTTCGTGAGGTCCAGCGGTAGTATCTGGAACCTGGGGCTGGAAGTTTTGGACGGGTATTTCAGTCATTGTTGTTTGAATGCTTTGAAGTATTGAGATTACTTTGTTGGTTGTAAAATTGATGTAGTGGATTCCTATATCTCTGAGAAGTTGAGATATGGAAATTAATTCTCGAGGTGTCGCGTTCATGGAATGGATCAAAGTTCAAGTTGTCAAGTTTTTGTTTGCGAAATCACTCAAGAAATAATTCGAGGTAGGAATGGAAGCGACAAAGTGAATTTCTGGTTTGTACTGAAAAATGACACAGATACCAATGGCCAACCCCGCAGCAGATACAAGATGATTAGAAACCTGCTTTATAGATGGAGAAAATGAGAAGAATGAGGGCAACGAGAAAGAAAGGAATGAACGAGTTGACTTACTTCTCCAATCTGGACCCATCGACGTGTATTGGGATCGAATACCATAATACTTCTATCGTCCTTCTTCTTTTTCTCCTCCTCGAGATATACATCTGTAAAAGGCCAGCATGGGAGACACATATTGACAATCTTTCCCGGTGTGGTGCCTAGTGTTCATGAAAGTTGTGAAGATTCCAATGGTCATTGGAATTGGGATTGAGAGTTATTCATTCAACCTGTAGAGACAAAAACTGATCTTGGGAGAGACGGGGTGTGGGCTAGCATGGCTTCTGTCGGCATAGAATTTATGTCTATTCGTCGATTTTTGGAAATTTCAGTGAATACTACTGAGAATATTCTTCAGACTGCACAATATTGGGAGCATGGGGCTCAAACAAACTCACCTGCCTGCTCTTGACTCTAATGGTCATTCAATGCATTCTTTGTCGTCAGCATATCATTGCTACAACATAAACGGACGGACTGACGCAGTTGCGCTACTTATTAGGTGGTGACATTCCAACATCTTCTAATTCATCATGTAGTAAACTCATTGCCTTTGATTCTCTTGAAGGGAGGTTGCTATTCATAAGTGCGCAATTAGACACTCAGATGTGACTTGCCCCCCCAAATACTCCTGACTCGCAAGTCTAGCGATGCAACTCGAAATAATCAAGTTGCTCTTATTTCTTGCCAGGCACCTGAGATTTCGTCCACCGTGTAGGCTTCATAAGGGGCTTATTGATTGTATTCCAGTTTTCCATCCAATCATCTCCGTATTTACTAGCGGTATCTTCATCATTGAAGAATCCAGCCTTTTCCAGATCTTTCTCCCATTCTGCACTGTAAGCGCGCTCCTCTTCACGTCCATCGAAATATCTCTGTTGACAATCTCGATCCAACGACTAGTTGAGACACGATAGTTAGCACTTCGATACTGATTCTGATCAGTGGAATGCACTTACATGCATAATCATAACACTGCATTTCGTTGACTGTCCCCAATCTGCATACTTGGAGTTGACACAGCGGATACTATCCAACATAACCATATAGTCATCTTGATTTCTGATGGGGCACCACCCTGGTTTTTTAGCAGGATCTCTACCTGTATGTGGTAATCGATACATCCATGGACCATCCGCAAGATTGAAGCCCTTGTCAGTATGATCTCGTCCTGCTGTAGCTGATGCATTCTGAATGGATTCGGGATTTTCTGTCGATATAGCATTTTGATTTGTGTTCTGGGCACCAGATGTGCTCTCGAAATCTCCATTGCCCATTGAAATTTCTTCGGCTCTAAAACTAGGGGGTGGCCCAGCGAGAGCAGGCAATACGATGTTCTCGGGTGGAATTACGCTGTTTCGAGATTCATCCTTGAGCGTACGTTCAAACCTTTCGAAAGGTGTTTTGTACTTGAAATAAAACAGGTTGACCTGAGGAGCTTGTCCCCAGCCGTTTATCAAAGTCACCAATTGAATTGCAAAATCATGGCTCTCGTCTTCAGCTTCAATGCCGAGCTTTACTCGCTCGCCATCCTCCACAATCAGAAGCGCCTTCATTCTTGAAAGTCAGCAAACATATAACGACTGGGTGTAGAATGTGCACCAAAGAAAACAAGAACCAAAGTCCACATTTGTACCTTTGCCATAATTGCTTTTTGGAGTATGTATGGGTCTTTCCTTAACAGGTCCCTCGCTAAGATGTCCTCGTCAAGGAGCTTCTCGACAGATGTTCTCATATTTTCAGCTTCGGGGTGTCTTAGATACCAGCGTATCTCTTCGCGTAGCCCCTCATACTTGATATTCTCTATTGCAGCTTTCTCAACAATGGACTGTAGACTTTCATCCTCTCCTAGTGACATGGAAGTGGAAAATATAAAAGCTGGGTTGGGTTCGTACACCGAATGATCAGTCAGGGCCGTAGAGGGAATACCTTTCAGAGCGCCTTTTCCCTCTTTTAAAAGACAATCGATAATCATTTGCTTAACTTCAGCAGGCGAGTTGAACCTTCCCGGAGGGGCTTTTATAGGGGACGATGAATTCATGATAATGACTATTGTTTCTGCTCTGGGTTCAAAGAGTTTGTTGAAATTCGAGTTGCTAGAAGAGGGACTGGAAATATTGAAGAGGATTTTAAATAATGAGCGGAAGAAGATTGGGCACAATGTAATTATGGCAGTGACCGTTCCAAGACATCTAGTACGGAAAGATGCACAGAGCTGTACCTGAGGTGATGTGAATACTTTAAATACTTTGATTCTGTTGCTTTTTTTTCACCATAAAGAATTGTTCTGATGAGCTAGGTTCATCTCATAAGAGGAAGTTGCAACCAACACAACCTTAGAACATTCTCGAGAAATCAGGACCAGATCCGAAATTTGATGACTCTGAATTACTCCCCATACCTTTCCCATCTATGTTACATATTGCCCTTCTTGGGTAAAGTGGAGAGATGAACCCGCTGATGCAACCCACGCCAATTAACAAAATCTATTATAATGACAAAGCACAAAACAATATGTGCTGATACGCTGAAGAAAGCTTGTTCTATTTAGAGTAATGGAGGATATTCGCTGGTGTGCGGATCTTGAAATCATAAGGTCGGAGTTTCGTCATGGAAGAAGGGTTTTGTCGTTATTTAGTCACTTAGAATACGGCTTTTCTTGCAACCTTGAAAGTATTGTCAGTACATTTATGTTGAGAGAGCGAAATTTCAAATATCTACTCACTGCCCATGCGCCGGCTACTGAAGCCACAATTCCACCGGAAATCATCATAGGTCGAACTCCTCTTGTACTTTTGAAGATCATCCCACTGAGCGCACCTGCTAGAACACTGTTCGCAGAGTCATGTCTACCCCTCATATGTCCAATAAAAGAATTAAAACCATTGTACACCATAGCAATCACTCCTGCGGAGTTTCCCAAGAATGGCCCGCGTCGCGTAACAGCGTTCAGCACCGAGTTCAATCGTAGCTTTGGCGGTTGTGTCGCTGACCTCCTCAAACCCTCCTGTAATCCCCAAGCACCTCCCACAGTCAACGCTGTCAAATATGTCACACCGGTACCATAACACAAATCGTCTGACCAGCCTCTAGAGGGTAAAGCAGACTGCGATCCTGGAAGGTCCGAGAGGGTGGATTCTTCGAGAGATAGGTAATCTAAAGTCTGCTGATTTAAACCTGCCATGGGATGAAGCTGCGATGGATCTACGAGCTCTGGCCCTGTAAGAAAAGAACTGACATCTTGCCCTTCCTGTGGGTTGAAAGGTGCAGGTGTGAAAGTGTCTGTTGGTGTATTTGATGTTGTTGATCCGCCACTAGAAGCATCCTTTGATGGCTTTCGCCCTGTCAACTTGTCCCAGAATGACATCTTCGGAATTGATGTGCGCGAACGTCGATTATGAATTCAGATCGGCGCGATTACCGTGAGTTTGGGTTGTTGACCGATAATATGTGAATATATCAAAAATTCTCTCGAGTACTGAACATATCTTACATTTTCAAATTCAAAAATTTAGTTCCTTGAACGATTATGACGATGGGTCCGTGCACGATCAGCTCACGTGCAAGATATAAACAATTTCACCCACCATCAAACTTTTTATGATCGTACTTCGGATCAAATTACATATGCATGTACTTTAAGACGACATTCGTGAACCATAAGAGGCCGTCTTGTATAGTTATTCCAGTCTTGTATTAGATATGCAGTTTTGAAGCTCCATATAAATTTTCACTCATTTTTGGACTGCATATCCTGAAAGCGTCCTGGGAGGAGAAGACTGACTTGGTATTCGAAATCATTCCCCCCTCCCCCACCTGAAGCGAGGATTGAGGATTGATTGTTAGTCGCTCGACCACTCACACAACACAATGTCGTCAACAATACCTGGTGCCGGAGTTCCAACCGACGAACGACTTCTACCCAAATGGATTGAAAACCAACCTGAATCAAGTCAATCACAGTAATGTTGCAACATCTTTCTTAATTGGCCAAGCTACTAATTATGATTCCAGACTTGCGAGAAGTAGCCTTGATGATTTGTTGGAGAAAGCTGCCCAACCACGACATGTAGGCAATTTCTACTATTCAACGACTAGCTGTCTTTATGGTTCATATTGTATTTTCAATGTTATACTTTGTCAGATTGTCCAATCCTGTTTCAATTCTTCATTCTATTTCAAATTCAAATTCAAATTCATTATATTTCTATGCCCTGCTTCGCTTTAAAAATCACCCTTTTACTTCGGTGCCTAGCGCTGTTTCCATCTTTGGTGTGATTTCAATATCTAATTTGGTTGCAATATGAAATCATAACCTCAATTATCAGATTCATTCCAAAAATCCACTCCCTTTGAAGGTCCATCTTTACTTTTAGCTACAGTCTCTTTTGAGGGTTTCTCGCCGTTTCCATGTACAATTCTGTCTGGATCTTTCATACTGACTATCTGATATTGCAGGCTTCCGGAAACGCATGCATTAAATTGTGTCATTTTATTGAACAATGCAGAGCTTCGCAATCATCTTTCCTCAAGGAAGCCGCATATTCCGAGAAAACTTGTCTAGACTTGTTCAATTTCTACTTGGAATGGAACGAGAAAAACCAGCACCGGTCCATGCGTCAGATTTTAGATCTGTTGACATCTCTTCTTAACTCTCACCCCAACAAGTCTGTCTCGAAATCTGTGGTGGCAACTATTGTAGAACGATTGCTCTCCATTATCAGTCATCAAGCGTCTCAACCCCTAGTCAAACCTGCTTTCAAGATTTTGGAGCACTTAGTAGGAAAAGGTATAATAACCATCGACGATCTCGCTACTCCTGGAAATAAGTCTCCTCTTCTCAATAAGCTAGATGTGTAAGTGATCCACCCATGAACTCCGATAGTTGAATGTGCAAATCACAATTGAACACTACAAATGTGTTTTGGCATTCAAACTAGCGCTACAAATATCTCGAGATAAACAACTCCAATCCTTCCTTAGAGCTGTTTATTCACTTTCCGGTGCAATCTAGAACATTCAAAGACTGACATTGATGCTAGTACTAGTTCTACACTTGATATCATAGTGTTCGAAACGTTTCAATGGATGAACCTCCAGGAGGTCTCGCCATCCGCGGGAAAGTTCTTAGTGTCTCTTTTTAAAGTATCAAAGGAACTTGCTACTCAAGATCAAAGTGATGAAACCAAAGATCATACCAGACTATGGCAACGTTGGATCGGTGAAGGTCTCAGTAAGAATCCCGATGCTCTTGAGAATATTAAGAACTATCTTCTCCCACCTCTTTTCAAGCTCGACCGTGTTGGTTCTTTGGCATTCTTGCAGGATCTTAATCAAAAGGGACCTTTGAATATGGAGGGACAAGATATGGAATCTGAATCGTTGGTTCATTTATCAGCTATAGAAGTTGGAAAGAAAGCCGGATTGGTCGAGGATTCTAGTAAGTTGCCCTTCCGCCTTTACATGATGGAGTATTTTAACAGTATCAGATGTCACATCATTTCTGAAGGCCCCAAAGAAAAACACAGGCTGCATAATTCTACATGAAGATACTATTGGCCCATTGTTGACTCATCCTTCCGATACCGTTCGATCATTAGCATTTTCAGTCCTGGTATCGTCCGCATCATCAATTCGGCCATTCAGCCCCGCAGCGCTCAGTTTTTTGCAGGGAACTATGGCCCATCTCTACGCTGATACAGATGCGAAATTCCGCAATGACGTTTTAAGCAATACCAAGCATTTGATAGAACGTATTAAGGGTGCAACCGCCTACCTCGTCAGAGAGATTGACCGTATGATAATTCAAGACCGTCAGAATGATCGTTTGGATGCGCAACAACTACTCAACACGCATGAGAACTTCCTTACTTGGTTTTTGGAGTTCCTACAAGGGGAGCTTGTGCCTACTGTATCCTATCAACGACACATCACATCGTTAAGAGCGATATCCTTGCTGCTACGTTCTGGCTTGGAGGAGCGTTCATCTGGTGATCAAAAGTTGACGACTACCCCCGACGCCACTATTTGGGCTTACAGCCTAAACATCTTCAACCCAGAGGCTATACGACTAATTCTTGATCTTCTAATGGATCCGTTCGAGGATGTCAGAAGTGGAGCCACTTCGATATTGAAATTGGCCAGTGTCAATAACTTTCGATCCTCAAAGTCCCAGACTTCCACAGACTTCGACGTTTTACTGGAGTTTATTGACCGTGCCGAGGGTTTTGCAAAGCGTACGGGTCGCGCGGACTTCGCGGATGGAGTTGCACGGTCTTACCAGATTCTATATGGCTTTTCGGACGTCAAGGGACGTCTGAGTCTTGTTGAAGGCCTCGTCGTTGGCCTAGAGAAAAAGGTGGTAATGGCACAAAGTGACTTGGGTGAAGCTGTTCTTGTTGCTCCAATTCATAGTGACTTTTCAACCATCAGGTAAACCTCATTGATAGCTATCAGGTACTAGGCTAACTGTTGTTATAAAGCTATATCTGGGAAGAAATCGACTTTTCTCAAGATGATTCCAAGGATGAGGGGACCGCTGAAATTCGAAAAGAATGGGAAGACCTGCAAAGTCGTATTGTTACAAGTTGTCACAATATATGGCAGGCTGTAAAAGACATACTCTGCAATGATTCTCCAGAAGGCCATATTCCTGAGGAAGTTGACGAAGTCGAATCCATTGATACTAAGGATGTGTTGAGTTATAGTTTTAGGGCGATTCATGAATCCAGGTACAGCACCATGCAGTAAGGTTACAGACTTTGTGGACGCTAATTTATGCATAGTAATCTGATGAGAACTGTTGTAACAAAAGCAAAAGATCGCCGCCATGACGGATCTCCAGTGATGGATCCAGAAATCTTCAAAAAAGTGGGAAACTTGACTTTTGAACAACTATCTAGCCTTCGCCATCGTGGTGCTTTCTCTACAGTCTCGTTGACATTTGCCAGATGCTGTCAGCTTTCACAATGCCATAACTCTAGTGACCTGCTTGAAATTTGGTACAAAGTACGTGACTCCCCTCTGTTTACCTGAGCTATCGTTAAACTAATGGCTAGGGCGCACTAAAATGCATTTTTGAGCAAGCTTCTACAACACGCAGATCCGCAGGAATTCCCGCACTAGTTACTGGAATACTATCCGCAAACAGTAAAAGTCCAGCTTTCGAAGATGTAATGGCGGAGCTGAAATCTCTGGCTGGGCGCCCTGTTACGTTATCTGAGACTGATGAAACAAATCTACCTCAAGTGCATGCAATGAACTGTGTGAAAGAGATATTCAAAAGCTCTACATTGGGCAAGCGATCAGATAAACATATTCCAGACTGTTTACAGCTCGCTGCAGACAGCTTGACTTCCGAGATGTATGTGACCAATGTCCATAGAGCGACCATGTGCTAATAAAAACGAAATAGTTGGGCGATCCGAAATTGTGGTTTATTACTGTTAAGAAGTCTTATTGATTGTCTATTCGGTACGAACGAAAACAAAGCTTCTATCGAGGCTGGCTGGGATGGTCGTTCGACGAAACTTTCATACGAAAAATATCCAGAGCTGCCTGAAATCTTGCTAAAGCTATTAACCAAGGAGACTCCAAGCACGGAGGATACTAATACCCCTGCGATTGGCGCAATAGAATCTGTTTTTCCCTCGTTGGATATCATTCGTCGTGCTGGTCCACCAGTTTTACTTCGTAACGAAATTAAGGAAAGGGTTTCAATACATTTGGGAAGCAAGTACTGGCATACTAGAGAACTAGCAGCCCGTACTATGTGTACATTTATGCTTCACGATAATTGGTTACCTGATTTACAGAATCTTCTCAAAATTTCGAATCCATCTACTAATTACACCCATGGAGTTTTGATGACGACCAATTTTGTGCTGGAACGCCGCCTTGCTGTGTTCTCGGGCCCTCCCAGTAAGTACTAGATACCCGCTTTTATTTTTTGATTCTAATTGCAAAATGTAGGCGTTGAAGACCTTATGCGTCTGAAAGATAATGTCGAGGCGTTAGGTCGCCTTAGTCAGTGTCCAGAGACTTTGGCAACATATATCGATTTCAAGAATATCATTTACCAAATCCTACTCGCTCTTCCAGCCTCCAGTTTGGACAATGATGCTCGAGAAAAACTCATTGGTAATCATGATTCACACAATATGTTATTGAATGTCGATGGCTGTAGCTACTCCAAAGTTAACACTGACCTATCCTACGAAAAAAGCCTCGTAGGAGGTGCTTTGTTACATCAAGCAGCCGCCCGGGAAGCTGTATATATATCTGGATTGACCAAGGATATACAAGCTCTTAAAAAGGCTTTGAACGATTATTGCGATATAGATCTTGATACAGCCACCGCATCCTTGGAATGTGTGCTACAAGCCTGGAAAAATCAGAACATCATGGTTTTGGAAGCGCTCTTAGATGCAGTGGTTGTAAGTCCAGCAGATCTGCAGAAGGGCGGGCCTAGCGCCTACGAATTGTACTCAAAAATGCTCAATAGCATCAAGCAATGTGACATTGATCAATATCTTTTGGACATTGGAGAGATTGCCCATTTCATTGGTTCTGAAAATAGCAAGTCTGGACCGCATTTGGCTCATGCTTTGATGAGGACAAGCGGTACCTTCATGCTATTCAACTGGCTGAAGTCACGGGGCAATGTCAATGCCCAGATAAACTTCATGGCAAGAGCAGAAAATTTTAGCGAAGCTGGAAATTCATACAATGTGAGCTTTCTCGCTTCCACCAGGCGTCTTGAAATGTTGCTAACTCATCATAGGACTTTGACACACGTTTTGCTGCTGTAAAAGGATTTTCTTACTTCTTTGCCTGCCTACCAGATGAGTTCAAGTGGGGCTCTGAAGTGCTCCCATGTCTCATCGCCCTTTACGATACTCTCAACGATGATGACGATGAAGTGCGCGAGCTTGGAGCACAGATAGTTTCTTCTATTGTAGGCAAGCCTTTAATTCCGTTGGCTGCATGTGAGGAGTTCGCAGAATGGCTGCGGCTTAAATACCCACGAGATCAAATGTTCAGCTGGAATGTCATTTGTCGTATCACAGGTAGTGATGAGTTCATATTTCATGGCGCTTATGCAGGATTGTGTTCGCCTGAAGACCAACTTGCAGCAGCAATGAAACAAGACGATGCTCTGTTTGTTGAAGAAGAACAAAATCTCTTCATTGATGAAGTCAGAGAAGCCAAACTTTGGAGTAGTGTTCTTTCAAAGGATCTCAAGGTTCTTCAGGCCGAAAAATCCGGGGAGTATCAGTGGCAACAATATAGCCATCTTGCTAAATGGATTTTGAATGCACTCCGACAGCTCAACATTATTATGGAGAAAAACGATGGACCTCTTGGATGGACATCAAAGCCAAGTATGTTTGCATCATGTGTAAGAATCCTTTTCGGTGCAAACGTTCTTCTTGAGAGTAAGAATACACTTCCCGAAAATATATCACGGATTCTTAGCCAGAATGAGATCAGCGAAGCATTAAGTGTTTTCAAAGATCTTGGCGAAAAGAATGATATTCACCCAATTCTTCTGTCGAAAGTCAGCGAGAACCAAGCTTCACTCCTTAACAGAAGATGACGAGGCTTATGACTAGCCTTGCCTCGTTATAATCTGATCTACAGCAAGTAAATATAAACAACTGGCACCATCATATGTGAGCCCCAGCAACCACTGAATGAAGCCAACTCAAACTTGTCGAATCTTTTAAAAGCAGCATTTTGAGTATTTCGCCCCTTTTTAAAATTGTATTACAACACATCCAAATCATCTGAGTAAGTTGTACTTGAATCGCTCGCATTTGAAACCTCCCAACGTTCAATTTCCATCAGATCCTTCATCATTGACAAATTCACCACCCCCGAACATATTCTGCGAACAAAGCTCTTCACCAACGACAATATGCAAAAAAACCAAATCGTAGCAATGCTTCTCTGCTTTGTCTTCCTCCTCATGTTTGTTATGATTTTCGTCACTATGCGACTTGTCAATATTTTTGTAAGTGTATCTTAGAATCTTTGCTTCTCCCTCTTCTCTCTACCATCATATTTGACTCCCCACCTCGTCTTTGATCTGTTTCTCAAGCACTTCTGTTCCGATCACAGCTAACACATGAAATGATCAGGCGCATAAAATGTAAGATTCAGTCAAGGACATTAATGCCGTTCTAGCTACCTTGATTTCTATCAATATACCTACGCAAAGCTCACAAGTCCGTTTCTAGTTCGAATGCAAAATCAGCTCTCAGCGCAGACCGAGCACTCGACGGCGATGATGGTGCAACAACTGTTACTGGACCAGCCACTGCGACGGTCTGAAATACTTTGGCAAGGCTTAGATTGAGATTACGCAATTGACAGAAAAAAAAAACGCGAAGAAAAGATCATTGGAAGAAAGACTATTGGGCTGTTTACATAGGCATCTGATCGCTACAATTGTATGGTAAATCCGGAGTGGATATTCGTGTACGGAGTGAAGGAAATCGATGAATTGTGGTAGTTGCTACCTTCTCATGGAAAATTTCAATCCTTTCTGCGACCGACTCATGCAAGCTCATCGCTCAGGATTCTCAAATTGCTTTTCATTGTCCCTATCTATTCCAAGTCGAACTTCTGATTTTCGACTCAAGCCCTAACACCTGGGTTGCGCTAAGCTCTCTTACACCCATTCCACCATTCATCTACGGCCCCAAAACAACCCAAATTGCATCTTTCGTCGTCGTCTTCGTCTGCACATCATCACTCTCATTATACACTCCCTCACACGGAAATCTCTCGCATCCAGAAATATCCCCCTCAATCACATCCTCTCTAGTCAGCTCATACTGTCCCTCCCCAGTCCCATTCCCATTCCTATCCCCATCATATCCCCACATCCAATGCACACCCTCGTTATCACAACAATTCCAAATCGCACTGACGTCAAAAAACGTGATATCCTGCCAACAAGCAAAACACACTTCTCCCAGGATGTATTTTTCCGGTCCGGGAACTTCTAGCTTGTAGAAATCAGGGTCTACGGCTTTGAAATTGCCGCTCCAGTCGGGGACCGAGAGTGAAAGATACTGAGATGGCGCTATTGTTTGGGGCGGAATGGAATAACTACCGCTATTGGGTGTGAAGATCAGGAGACGTGGAGAGGAAAAGAGGTTTTGGAATGTGAGGGTGTGGCTAGTAGCGAGGGAGAGCAGGGAAAACAGTAACAACATGAACAGAGAGAACATTGTGCAGAATTTTGGTAGTATCTCTTCACACACATTGATATTCTTCAATTTTTCATTTCTTTTTTACATCGATCTTCTCCTGAGCATTATTATATAACTTGCGCAGTTTTACGCTTTCGATTATTCGTTGTTCGCGGTCGCGATTGAGAGGTCGTTTTCGTTCCGTGGTGGATGAGTGGCTGTGGTTGGAATGTGCGCATCAAGAATTGCTCGTGGCAGGGGGGATGTTTTGAGAAATTGAGATTAGCGAGATGGCTCATCTGAATCCATTTTCTCTCGTATGTTCCGTTCCGCAACACCATGAATCTTCCGGTGCAGGTTGCCCGGTGTTCGAATCTGTGTCGGGATCTGTATATTGTGAGATGAGCACGTTTTATCTCAGGGACGATAATAATTTCAGACGTCACTGAAAACGTAGCGTTTGTGGAGTTTCCATGCTAGTTGGTGATTTTGGACGTTCTGTTTGTTTTGGGCCCAACTGTACATTTGAAGTTCTATTGAAGTTTGGCATTCTAATTGTTTTTCGGTTGCCAAACACATGAGCATCAAATAGTATAGCATTCACGTATTGCGAATATTCGCCTGTGTGCCTTCACAGCCCTCGTTTGGTATTAGACTGACCGGAGACCCCCTCTCCAAGAATGCTCATGTTCAAAACACTTCGCTTCGAATAAAACATCAAAAACCGGTCTCTTTTTGATATATGATCTAACTTTCCAACCAACAACAACGTCGAGAGACACTGTTTCTGAGGGATCAAGCTCCTCAGGAGATTGAACTGAATCAATAAACTCCCACGCTGCATAGCAATTTTCTCCCCAACAAAAACCACACGTATAGAATACCCTACTCGAGACTCCTCTCCGAATCATGAACTTACTTTACCTACATTGGCAATCCTCACTATGTAATCCATATCCTAACGATGATTCAAAAAACGCACAAAAATCAACAGTTAGAATGCATACGAACAAGTTATCTATGAACGATTCTGTAGGGATTCGCATGGGTTGAAGTCAAAACCATTCTCAGCCAATTTCTTGGGTATTCTGAATTGACTTTGGGATTGAAGAATTATTTTTGTACAGTAAGGTTGAAACGAGAGGATATCCGTATCTTGTAGTCCAAATCACGTTCAAAGAATATCCTCGAATCGACGTTTTGAATGTTCCCAGTATGGGAAAGCTCTATTCATGTGACAAGAATGAAGTAGAAAAGTATACATCTTATATTCCAGAGCACACTTTAAAATCATTCTCCAACCAGTACCTCGAACATGTCAATTGGTTTGGACTAATCGAGGTCACATCAGAAGGCAGGAACAAAGAGTTTCATCAATATTCATTAGGTCTATACGCGTTTCTCATCATGTGTCTCCAACCCAACTGCCATCTTTCTTTTTCTTACCATCACTCCTTCCTTCTGAGATCCAAGTCTCGACCAGACCCTGCTTAGGATCTTCATCTTCGTATCCTAAGCTCCTTCTTACTTTGAGCACTTCCTGCCTAACCCTAGTTGTGACTTCCTCCCGTAACGCAACTGCCTCTTTGTAGTATTTAAGACCTTCCGTCAGTTCCCCCATTTCGATGTTATCGTCCAAGCCCTTCTTCCTTAGTGCCTCCTTTTGCAACTGGACAAGCTTTTGCCAGCGAAGGCGGAGGTCTCCGAATATACGCTCCCCATCAATTGATTCTCCAAAAGCAATTCGGATGTTCTTGCCGACACGAGGAAGGAAACGTGGGAACTCTCTCGATTCGTGCATTATATCTTGGTTTCCGTCGATGAAAATAGGAACGATCTCAGGTAAAGGTTCGCTTTCGAGAATAAGTCGGGACACTCCCCATTTGAAATAACGTAGTGATTTCTTTGGATGCTGGTGTACTCGTCCTTCAGGAAATATATGTATCCAACTGTGTTTTCGTGAGGTATATGCCGAGGGTGCAGGAAAGACATCTATGCCATTTGTAGTATACGTGAGGTCGCCAGAAGAGAAAGGATCGACAATATCAGGATCTTTTGGTCGCATCGAAATCTTCTTCTTTGCCTTTTGTATCGGTGGTTCATAACGTGTAGTAAAAGGCTGCGCAGAAAGCATCCGTATTGCTTGTGCAATTGTAGGCTGAAAGAGTCCACCATTCTCGGAGTATGCGCCTCTATGTGTAGGTAAAACTTGGCCTAAGGTGAAGAACGTGGAGAGTACTCTGTAAAACAATCAGCAATGGGAATGGCAGATGAATGGTGGGTTCGCAGACTTATTCTGAAAGCAGATGTCGTAGCTACCAAGACTCCATCTATGATTAGAGGGGTTGAAGCCATATTTGAGGGGCAATACACCCCAGATTAATGGATCATCCATAACGCTGACATGGTTCGAGACAGTAATTAAACCTCTTTCTCTCTCCTCAGGGTTCTGTCGTCTATCGAGAGTGGCCTTGAATCCTTCCAGCCCAATAACCTCAACATTACTCAGACCATAGTAGAAGAATCGGGTTATCGCTCCTGTAACGCCCATGATCAGGCTCGAGCTGAATCGCCATGGTAGACTTGGTTTTGTAGGAGGATCCGATTCGAGTTTGGTATACGAGGATGCTACCATGATGAGAAAACAATAATTATACAAGAAAAAAATATCATAGGGTCGTAATTAGGAATTTATAATGAATGTGGTAAGTGAAAAGATTGAAAAGTTAAGAATGCCATGCCAATGCCATGCATGAACAACTTCAAAAGTTGATTGGAGGAAAAAAAGTGACGTCGGGTCGATTGTTGATTTAGGTTGGGACCTGCTTTGGAGGGACCCCACATGCGGCCGCTAGTCTCGAGTAAAGTGACTTCGAAGGTTTGGCGAGAAATCAACCATAATTACAGTCTCAACCAGACTTCATTCCTATGTAGCAATCCTTTGGTATTAACTTACCATTTTGTATTGAATACTAAGTATATTCAGTCATATGAAAGTATTAAATATGAGTGATCTTCGTCAAATTCAACGCAGGAGACAACTTTACTACCAGCATAGGTCTAGACGATGTTCAGCCCCGACAATTTCTTCAACTCCCTAGATGTTCGGCAAGTACCTAGACGGCCACTATTTCTTGAGCTTCAGGGGCTACGCCAGTGCTTAAAGGTCTATCAGAGCTGGTCCTGCCTGTATGATTAGAGAATATAAAACCCTTGAGATTTTCACCTATCTAAAAGTCTAGTGAAAGTGTAAATCCATGCCCGTCAAGAGACACATTAAGATGGTTGGCGTATTTGCAAGGGCCGTTGAGTTATTGTCACAGTAATGATATTTGGGGATGGCTCAAAGTAGAGAGCTTGGGAAGTGCGAAGACAATGGGTAATGTGATCGCTACTTACATGAGTATTCTGATAGTGAGTGGGTGATCAGGGGTCTCTGAAGGCCAGTCATATAATCTTTTATCTTAAGATTTCCGCAACACATATTCACGAAGGATCATATATCTACGTAACTTTTCTACTCTCCATCACATGTAAGTAGAAAATAAATGAACTGGGGCACGGAATTAACGGAGTAGTTTCTCCTGGGTGTCATATGTATGAAATATCATCACACAGCCTTGTACGCGCATGCAATATACAACAGTTCATCTTCTCCTGGTCATAAAAAAGTTGATTGATAAAAGACTAACTAAAAAAGTGAAAGTAATCTGAGCCCCTAAAATCCTAATCTGTACGCCGTTGGCAAGATCCTCGTGCAAACCCTATCCATCCTATCCTCCGACGAAAAATCCTAAAGGCATGTAGTCAGATATGTAAAAGAAAGATGCAAGAAAGATGCAAGAAAGAGCAAGTAAATAAATAAATGCAATTTCCTCATATTTGGGTATCCACCACTTTAAGATTCGTATCACATCACCACGCCATAGTTTCGATTGATCTAGTTGTTCTACAACAGAGTTCGACGGGTATTCCTCTTCAAATAAAATATTTGAAAGGTTAGACAAGAAGAACAAGAGCAACGAAACCGACGATTAAGGCAATGGATTCGGTGCCGACGACATTGACATCAGCGCTGCCAGAGTAGATAGTCGGAGTGACAGTAGCGGCTGGTGGAATGCCAACTGATGACTTGGTAGTAGGGGCATAACTTGGAATAATGACTGTGCCGACACCAGTTCCTACCCCTATGCCTAAGAGACTACCTGTACTGGCTGTGGAATAGTTGGAGAACGCGCTAAGGTTTGGCGTGGGTTCAATGCTCATGTATGGGTGAGTCTGGGGGAGGGAAGGAGAATTTGCGGGGGCAGTAGAAGTTGAGTAAGTAGCCGATTCTCTAGGAGGATAAGACATTCCCCCACTTGGAATGGTAACACCGATGAATCCAGGAACGATGTGTGTACTCGATGATGCTTGGGCTGGGGGATAGTATGCTGTCTGCGATGAATGACCGTTAGACTCGTCTGGAGAATTGGCGGATGATGCAATTATTGTTCCAGTAGCTGTAAGAGTACCACCTGAAACGACAAATGGTGTTGCGGTGACAGTGACGGTAATTTGGGATGGGCAAGTGCAAACTCCCGAAGATGTCGCAGCACCATTTGAAGCAACAACACCACCATTACTGGAAGCGAAATATGATGGGTTCAACATGAGAGACGCAGTAACAGTACTTGGAGGACCAGTTTCGGTTGTAGTCCAGGTACGTCCACCAGAAGTGAAGGTTTCTGTGGTACGTGCAGCTGAGGAAGGACCATCAGTATCAGGAAATTTGCCAATGATACTTTGAGAAGTAGCATCAGCAGATGATTCTGTAATGGTCTTCGTGATGGTACCAGTACGAGTTGTTGTTGAAGTGATTGTAGTTGTGCTTGTAGCCGAAGTTGAGGTTGTGCCATTGTTGTCTGATGCTGGAGTGGTTGAAGAATTGTTGAAGGAAACACTTGGTGGGGTGCCAACAATAGCAGAGATAACGGTACTTGATACATTGTTATATGGTGGAGTAATTTTAGGAATTTTTGCAGAATTGCTTGGTGGTGTTCCGACAATTGCAGAAGCAGCAGGGGTAGATAGACTGGATGCCGAAGAAGCTGAAACAATCGTATAGCTTGGGTAAGTCACAGACTTACTCAATGATTGAACAGTTGAAGTAGTGCTGTTGAGAAATGGGGCATCAGTGGTGCTGACTGTTGGAAGATTTGAAGCAACCGAAACTTGACTTGTGCTGCTTTCTGATAATGTTTGAGCTGCAGATGATTGAAATGGTGTTGGCTTAATCGTCAAAGATTGTGTAGGCAATGATAAAATTGTGGAAGATGTAGCAGCCGACGACTCAGTGGGTAAAGATGCAAAAGTGTATTGTTGATCTGTAGTGGATTCAACAATAGACGATTGAGCAGCAGAAGACTGAAAGGATGACGCGAGTGGAACGGCGGCAACAGCTGAAGAAGATGTATCTGGCTCCAAGCTAGATGTCTCCAATACCAATGAGTGAGTGATATCTGAAGCGGCTGGAGATCTAAGAAACAAATCAGCTCCCATCCATAAAATTATTAACGATTGAATACATACGGGTCAGATGTAAACGTAGCGCCAGAATCAGCTGGAGAAACAAGAGCCGCGCTACATTTCATCAGTATAGTACATGGGAGTTGATTGATTTGACGTACCCTTGGTTATCAATAGCAGAAGGAGAAGCGGAAGTCTGTGTAGCTGGAGTGATATCAACTGATGGCTGTGATGTTACAGTGATAGTAGAGACAACAACAGTTGTAGACTCATAACTGCTGCTGTGAATATTTGTATGACCAGGGCTAACAGCAGGGAAATTATCAGAAAGACTTGATGTAGCTGCAGAGGCTTCGATAGTGGCAGGAACGGAGGAGTCGCCGAAAGCAGAAGCTAATGTCGATGCGACAACTACATTATTGATGGTGACAAGTGAAGTTCCTGGTAGATCAAGACCTCCGTTGGATATGGCTCGAGCCTCATCATGGAATTGATTAACGACTATAATGTATGAACAATGGTTAGAAACTTGTCTACAGATTGATTTGATAATTGGCATTTGAAGATCGGAACGTGATATTTACCTGCATCTCCGCCAGCGGTGACATCGACAACCAACGCAGAGACGATGAGCGGAATACTTAAAAGAAGTTTCATTCTGATGGTTTTTATCGAAGCAAAGAGACTTGTTTCTATTTTTTGATGAAATGTACGAAGTTAAGTGTCTTCGAGGGAAGCCTTTGACGCGGCTTAGTATCTTGGAGGAAGTGAAGGTACTTTTGGGTTCTTAAGAGATTGAGAGAAGGAGAGGAAGATGTGAAGACGATAATGAGGGTATTTTGATGATTGGATGTGGTTCAAAACGAATGTGGTATGTCAAATTGATCAACAACTTGACGGTTTTGGTTTATCTTGCGTGTTAATATTTTGGCTGAGAAAAGATTGAGAGGAGAGGTTGTTATGTAGAAACTGAGGCGATTCTCAATGGAAGAAGGCTGCGACTTTGCTTCGGCCCGAAGGTCGTTACCGAAATCAATTTTGAGGTGAATCCAGACCAGCAATAAAGGAATCACTTGAATTGGCTCACTTCATTTGGAGATTATGTCACGCTCATCAAAGCTCTATGTTGCTGGATTGAAATTCAGGTCACTTGGAAGACGACTCGATTGGCTAGAAGTGTTTGTCCTCAATTAGTCATTATGATACATACCCAGCGGAAAGCAGATATCTTAATCAGGACATCGCTGGCTACATACAAAATTCACTTCCTTCTCGTCATATCATATCTATCCAGTGGATCTTCCGTACATGGTTTTGGTCTTGAACAAAGATCAATCATGAATATCGATACAAAATGAATCCGAAAAACAACTTTCCTATAGTCTGCCTCCACGGCAGTGGTTCCCGAAGGGTCAGCGGAGCGTTAATCTCATCCTCGAAGAGAACTTCTCTTGCTAATGTCTGAATTGTCTATGTAGTGAATGTTTCCAGAGACACGAAAACAAGATTGGACGATGATAGTATTGCAGTCATTCTTCGTTCCACCATAGAGAATGCCATCATCATCTCAATCATGGGAGTTGGAAGCAAGCAAACTGGATCGTCATAGGACTCGATTCAGATATATAATATCTACATGGTATAAAAGTCAACGAGTTGCTTCACTCATGGGCTTATTAGTTTGTAAGAGGTGTCTCTAAACTAATGACCGGTGTCATGATCCCGAGCTTGACTACATAGTTATACTTGATTGTTCTCTTCATCAAGGAAGCAGAATACTTGTATGGAGGGGTTTTCCGCGGATATTGAACTATCATACCCTTTGCATGGTGAATCTAACAGCAGGTTGATACACGCTCTTCCCTAAAGGCTAGCAACACCAAGTGCCCAGGCAAAGATTCCAAACTACCTTTCACCAAGTATCTTGCTTGGATTTCTAATCGTCCATAGAACACGTCTTATGTATGCTGAGGATGTGGATACAAGTATATATCTCCGTACGAGGAGGCCCAATGCTAGCATATTAAGCTCTAGAGTAACATCTTACAGTACTAGAACACAAGCATGATTCCGATTCCGACTTGTAGACTGTGGCTGTCGATGAAACTGTCTATAAGAAGTATGCACTCATCCGATCAGACAATAGATCTATCCGTTCCAGCATAAAATACTCGCATTAGATGATGGCAAGGCCGGAGATTATCTGATTGACCAGGTGTCACACGGTCAATGGACCACGGCGACGCACAGTCACGGTTGCCAGATAGTCTAGGTCAACTTCAAACAATGGATAGGTGCAAACAATCTATATCGAGTCCAAACAATAGAAAAGCACAGATAGTCCATGTCAAGGTCAATAAGAGAAAAATTTGCAATTGGTGAGAGCCGATGTGTTACGTATTTAATCGGCAAAATTCAGCTATGTAAGGTTTAACCGTAGCGCGATTGCCCAAAAAAGCTTAACCAACGCGTCTCAGAGCACTTTGGTACTACACGCGATTTCTCCTCCATCCCCCCCATGCAATAAGCTCAAAACATCCACCAGCAAACGCATTCAACCACGAATTAATCCACCATCACTCTGCGCATTCTCAAACTGACTCGAACGAAAACAATTACCAAAATTGCAACTCCGCGATTGGAGTTTTCAATTGAAAATGGCTCCGCGCCGCGGTGCGATCGAATCTCCTGAACCGGAAGAGCCCTCTGCCAGCTTAGTATTCAATGAAGCTTTATCATGGCGCGCAGGAAAGCCGATTGCGACCGAAACTCTCTTGAAAAGACTTAAGAAGCTTGCGAGTGAGCTGCGGGATATGGATCAGGAGGAAATAGATAAATCATCATTGACAGTAGTGGCTAAAGAGCTCGCGGCGCAGAATTTATTGAATCATAAGGACAACGGAGTCAGGGCATGGACAGCTTGCTGCTTGGTAGATATATTGAAGCTTTGCGCTCCAGATGCACCATATACTAGTTCGCAGGTTAAGGTATACAATTCTCGGGCTCTCACACTACCGAATTAGGATCTAACTTTATTAGAATATCTTCACCTTCTTCGTTGGTATCATTTTACCGGCCCTTGCCAACCCTAGTCACCCATACAATACCGAACACAAATATGTTTTGTCATCTCTCTCAGAAGTCAAGAGTATTGTTTTGATGACAGATCTTCCTAATGCCGAAGATCTCATGCTCCATCTTTTCAGCACCTTCTTTGATATATGTTCCGGTTCTCTGAAGTCCTCTACAGACGAGCAAATAAGCAAAGATGTCGAATATAATATGTCACAATGTTTGGTTACTTTGGTCGACGAAGCGCCAGTAGTGGGAGTACCAGTTATCGATATTATTGTTGCGCAATTTCTACGAGCTGCTACACCTGGTGGAGGTAAAGGCAAGCATGGTGCAAAGGCCGACGACAAGCAATCTACACTGTTATTGAAGGATCTTCCAGAAGCATACAATATGGCAAAGACTATCTGTAACGATTGCTCTGATAAGATGTCTCGTTACGTCAGTCAGTATTTCAACGACGTTATGATGGAAGTTTCTACAAGTGGAGGCAAATCGAACGGGCACCGAAAGGATGATGCGGACTCGGATGGAGATGATACTCCAACGGGACCATCTGATCAGGACTTGAAAGAACTCGAAAAGGCCCACAGACTTCTAAGAGAACTATGGCGCGCATCACCTTCTGTTTTACAGAATGTTATACCTCAAGTAGAGGCAGAATTGTCGGCAGAGAACATACAATTGCGCTTGTTGGCTACCGAGACTTTGGGAGACATCATTTCTGGTATTGGTGCTGCGGGGCCACCGCCTTTACCTAATATGGATCCCGCTGCGTATCCTCCAGTTCGACTTGATGACTACCCAGTGACGCCTATCACAAGTATCCTCGTCAAACCCAGTTCACCACAATCCTTTTCTCAAACACATCCATCTGTTTGGCATAGCTTCATTGGACGAAAAAATGACAAATCGCCAATCATTCGATCAGCCTGGACTACAGCTATTGGACGAATCTTGGTAACTGAGGCTGGAGGTATCGGATTGAACCGAGAAGACGAAGTTGCATTGGTCAAGTCATTAGCGGAGAAGTTAAACGATCCAGATGAGAAGGTCAGAATTGCTGCTGTGAAAGCTGTTGCAAGCTTCAATTTGGTAGATATCATGGAGAAACTTGTACCTAATGGCCCAGTAGTCAAGTCCGGCTCTGTTCTCAGTAATTTGGCAGATCGAGCGAGAGACCGTAAGCCGGCCGTTCGAGCAGAGGCTATGACGACACTTGGTACGATATGGGGTGTAGCTACTGGTGAGATTGCGGCAGGAAACGAGAGTGTGATCGCATCATTGGGTGCTATCCCTTCAAGAATCTTCGAAGGTTTCTTTGCCAATGATTTAGAACTTAACGTTGTTTTGGATCATGTGATGTTCGAACAGCTCTTACCTTTGACTTATCCACCTTCCAAGGCCAAAATCTCGAAGATTGGCGCTTCTCAATCACAACTATCTTCCGATGAACCATTCGATGCAGATAAAATTCGAGCAGAACGTATCCTACTGCTAGTTCGATCTCTCGATCCCAAGCCCAAGAAGGCTTTCTTCGCTATACAGGCCCGAACGAAATCATACTCCGATGTTCTTGCTGCTTATATCAAGAAATGCGAGGATTTTAACGGTGGAGTGACTGAAGGTGATGCCGCAGATGTTAAGCAAAAACTCGGCGCCGTTATTGAGTATCTTCTTCAATTTCTTCCAGATCCTTTACGAACTAGCCAAGATTTACACAAGTACGCGAAGCTCCATGATCGAAGAACTTATCAACTTCTACGGTACACAATGGATCCTAAAAGCGATTTCAAAACTGTTCACAATGCGATCAAAGAATTTTCTAAACGCATTGAAGCAGCACCAAATGCTCCGGCTGGCCTTCTTGACACTTTAACGCCTATCATTTACCGTTCTGCCTTTTTGGTATACAACCGGAGTCACTTGCCTGCCATTCTACAGTTTTCCAGAACTGACGACAAAGGATTGGGTGCCACAGCTCAGGAGGTCATGAACGAAATTTCCGAAAAGAATCCACAAGTGTTGACTGCAAACATCAAGGAGTTATGCAAGACTCTGGAAGATGAGGCACCAACAGAGACTAAAGAGAATGACCCAGGCACCGTGGCAACTTTGAAGGCATGTGCGGTCTTTGCCAAAAGCAAGACCGAATCAAAATCGCTTCCCAAGGATCGCAAGTTTGCTCAAACATTAGTCAGTTATGCATCATTTGGAACACCACCTCGAGCTGCCAAATATGCGATCACGCTTTTGATGGCTGCCACTGATCGAAAGGAAATGCATGCAAAGGATCTTTTGGAGAAGTCAACAAAGGAGTGGAAGTATGGGGAAGGCCATTTTTTGACCAAGCTGGCAGCAATCAGTCAATTGCAACTGTTATCCCCCAAAATTGCGGATGACTTTAGCGATGAAATTCTTGAAATCACCACCCAAGAGCTTCTCCTGCAAGTACGAACTCCAGCCAAAGATACCGATCCTAAATGGCAGAATGACGATGAGCTAGACGAAGAATGCCAGGCCAAATGCTGGGCCTTGAAAATTCTAGTCAATAGATTGCGTACAGTTGAAGAGGCAGAAGTCAAAACTGTTGCGCAACCAGTCTTCAAGGTTCTCAACAAGTTGATAGTGGACAATGGAGAGCTTTCGAAGCAGCAGGATACTCCTAGACACCACAAATCTCGTTTGAGGCTATTCGCAGCACAGTTAATTCTCAAGCTCTGCACTACTCCAATTTTTGACGAAATCTTAGCTCCTGCCCAGTTCGACCGGTTATCTTTCGTAGCACAAGATGAACACCCCAATGTCCGAAAAGCTTTTATTGAAAAACTACAAAAGTATTTGGTCAAGGATAAGCTTCCAGATCGTTTTTACACAATCATCTTCTTGACTGCTTTCGAACCCGAAATAAACTTCAAAAACTCAATCATCACATGGATTCGTTCTCGTGCTAAGGTCTTCGTCGACTCCAAGACTATGGTGTTGGAGAAAACTCTGCCACGACTTTTATCTCTATTAGCCCATCACCCTGATTATAGCACTGACCCTGCCGAGCTTATTGATCATGCTCGTTATATACTATACTATGTTTCTTCTGTTGCCTCAGAAGATAACCTAGGTCTTATTTACAAATATGCTCAAAGTGTCAAGCAAGCTCGAGATGCTATTAACCCAGCTGAATCCGAAAATCTTTACGTTCTAAGTGATCTCACACAAACTGTGATTCAGAAGTGGGAAGCCAAGAAGGGTTGGACTATGCAATCCTATCCGGCTAAAGTTAGAGTTCCAGCCAAGTTGTTCGGTGCCCTCCAATCTCATAGTATTGCGCAAGAGATTGCAGAAAAGAACTACATACCAGAGGAATTGGATGAAGAATTAGATAAGTTGGTCAGAAATGCGGATAAGAAGAAGGTATGATTTGCTCACCTCAAATCTCACAATTCTTGTCGTTTACTAACGTTGCTGATAGTCACAAAAACGAAAATCTATCGATGATTCGTCTCTTCCCACAGCTAAGAAACAAAAGTCCGAAGGGAGACCTAAATCTACAGCTTCCAAGAAAGAGAGAGTCATCAAGACTCCCAAAGCAAAGAAAATTAAAGAACCAAGAACTCCAGCAATCAGCAGTGCAGAGAGAAGAAAGAGCGGAAGAGGCATTGCAAGTGCGAAAAAGAGTTACATCGATAGAGATAGTAGCGAGGATGAAGATGAAATGTTGGAAGGTGTTAGTAAATGGGATTATTTCGATGAAGACGGTAATAGGGTGGAGGCTGAGGACGAAGATGAAGAAAGTGATGCTGAACAGGAAGAAGATGCTGGCGATGTCGAAGAGGAAGAAGAACCGGTACTTAAATCAACAGGCAAGGGAAGGGGGAGATCCAAGACAAAGACACCTCAGAAATCAGCTCGCATTGTGGAAGAAGAAGCAGAACAATCAGACGTCGTTATGGAAGACGAAGTCGAACCACAAGCAGAATCCGAAGCAGAACCTACACCTCCAAAATCCAAACGTGGATCAAGAAAAGCATCGGCGAAGAAGAAGCAATCAGCCAAGGCAGTTCCCCGGAATGCATCTAGCGCTACACCTCCAGCTCCTGCAAGTGAGGATGAGGCTGAGGTTGAAGGCAATGTTGAAGTAGAAGAAGAACAAGAGGATGTTAATATGGAAGATGAACCTTTATCTTCGCCTCCAAAACGCGCTTCTAGATCAACTAAAGCAACACCTAAGACTAAGAAATCGAATGGCAAGAAAGTCGCCCCGCAGGAAGAAGAGGTTGAGGAGGAGGTTCAAGCAGATATTGACAATGAAGTGGAAGCAGAAGCTGAAGCGGCAGTACCTACTCCTTCTCCTAAACCCGCCAAGTCAAATGCCAGGAATGCTAAAGCGACTGGAGGGGGAAGGAGTAGTAGGAGAGGTGCGAAAGCAAGTCCGGAGCCAGAAGTTGAAGTCGAAGTCGAGGAAGAAGAATCTCCTAGTGCTGATGCGGATGTAGAAATGGCTGAAAATGAAGAAGAAGTCGAAGAACCTGAACTAAAAACCAACGGCAAGAAAACTCGTGGTGGTAAGAAAACTAAGTTGCCTGTTCAAACGAAGGAGAAACCCGAGAAACAGGTGTCGAAACCGACGAGGAGTACTAGGGGGAGAGCTCAAATTGCAGAGGAAGAGGTCGTTGAGGAGGATGTGGAAGAAGAAGCACAGGAGGAGGTAGAAGAGGAAGCAGAGGCAGTGGAGGTGAAGGAGAGCGCAAGAGGCGGCAAGGGACAGAAAACCAAGGATGTAGTCGGGAGTGGAAGGAATACGAGGGGCAGAGCCAAGTAATTGATTCATTCAATGAGAGCCCACAAGAATGAATGGAAATATGGGGAAAGGCGGAGACCCGAGAGGAATGAGAAGAGGAGAAAAAGGAATAAGAAAACAAAGAAAAGTGTTCGGCGTATACCCAGTTTACGAAGCGAAAAGGTTTACTGAATATGTTTATTATATGTGGATATGCGATGCGTTTGTTATTAGCTAGCTGTTGTGTGGATGAGATGAGATGAGATGAGATGAGAGGAGGAGAGATGTGATTTCATGTTTATGTGAGATGGAAAGATGGAAATACAATAACAATACAATGCAATAGGATCGTTCGGGGTAAGATGAGTTTAATTTGCTTTGCACAGGTACTTGTTTCGCGTCGTTTCAATTCAATTTGAGAGTTTCTCCTTGTGGATAGGTAGGTAGGTATACATGTAGCTAGCTAGTTTTCTAGGTCCTTGGGATTAAATGATCTGGTCTGGTACGGATATGATATGTATGCATCAAAGTAGGATTTTACGTATCTGTCAATATTTGCAAATGCGGTTATAAAATGCATTTGATTGTGATTGTGATAGTGATTGTATTTTTCAACCTTTCAACGTGGTAGACAGACGTATGGATGGATGGATGTGTGATTTTAGTTTGTAAGATTTCGTTCATTGATTCATTGATTCATGCATGCGCTAGACTCTAGAGTAAAGTATGTAAGATCCATGCCAATTCTCCATGATACCCAGGATATATCGCTTGCTTGCTTGCTCGCTTCATTCAATCATGCATTCGTTGATTCGTCAGCGCTTTTTCCCGTGACTTAATATCGAGATAATGTCGAGAGGTCTCCCCATCCCCCTACAAGCTTATCTCCTCCCTCAGTGCAGCCACTCCCCACGAGCCCCTCAAATTGAGTCAGCTCAAGCTCAACCACCCCTCCCTTTCCCTTGCTTCCTGATCCTCTCTCCTCTTTGCCCATTGACCCCATTACCAATTCTCCCACCGCCACTCAAATCACAGACTTCTCCTTCGACAGCGTTAACCCTCAATTTATTCTTATAATTCTCCCAGAATCCATGTTCGGCATTCGGGATCCACTGTTGAACTCCCCCCTCCGCCTTTCCTGCGTCACCAAATTGTACTTTCTTTTTGTCTTTTTTATTTTTTCCGCCATTTTTACCCGTATGTTCGAGTTCCAGCGCCGCAAATGGATTGTTTAGTTGCATTGCGTGCCAATTGCCTGGACGATGTCTATCTGCATTTCCATTTGATGTTGGGAAAGCAGAATTGGAGGTAGGAGAGAAGAGAGAAGCGCCTCCGGATCCTTCGTCTTCAGAGTCAGAATCCGAAGAAGAAGGAATATATTCATCGCTACAATCATGTTTGTAATTATCTTGAGATGGGGGCTGAGAGTCTGATTGTTCGGCATAGAGCTGAGCAGAAAGTTTGACAAGGAGTTCGGCTGTCATCCACTGAATGAAGGATGGAGAGTTAGAATTCTGTCAGGAAGAAAAGGAGGATCGCATTTTTCTTTTGGATAAAAAGAATGTAGATGTGATATAATGGATATCTGGAACTACAAATATGAAAAGTTTGGACTTACACTGTCAAAGCCTGCTTCGTGAGCATTTCCATTTGCTGCGCTATAGTTATTGTGTTTTTCGTGAAGAAGTATGAGTGGCATATGGATTCTTTGAAACTAAGAGTTTGCGGGTTAGTTTCATGAGGAATGGAATGAGATTGACTGTAGATTAAAGACATTGAATATCTCCTTATATTTACACACTGGGAAAAATGAAATCGAAAGACGCATTATACTCACCGGAATCAAAAGCTCTTTAAGGTTAACGCGAGGTTTCATAGCATCGCTATTATACGTAGCAAGATACTTGGTGTCAATAACGAAAGGAAATAGGGAATGAATCTGAGATTGGAAATCTCCCACTCCAGCCGGAAGATCACCAATGAATGTCTTGTAGAGAAAACAAAGATCGGTGAAAAGGTTATGACCGACAATGACATGTTGTTTTCCTTTGAGTTTCTTGGTCACTTTTGTAAGGTCTGCCTCAAGAGTAGCATGTGAAGAATCGACGCTGTCAGGTTGGGCGTTCTCATCATGCTTATATGACCACATTGGATCGATACCTATCAAGTCGCCACCACAAAGTGCTTCGAAGATGAATCTTGCTCCAGATTGAGTGGCGATTCGCTGGTTGAATTTCTTCAATTGCTCGATTTTAAACTATACACTTTTAGTAAAGTAGAACATCAAGTCTCCAGTGAAAAAGGAGAAATTGTCGTGGAACCGCTCAGTAGCAAATGCAATAACGGGATCAAAGAAATTGGAAGAGCATACCCTTGCTTCTCTGTCATGATCAATCATCTCAACCTGCATAAAAGATCCATCCGAACGAGCAAAACATCTGCACTGTGGAAATTCGCTGCGGACAAGTTGATGGACTAATCTTCGTTGGAAACCATTCAAAGGACCCTTGGGATTATCCACATTGACAAAGGTCATTTTAGGCTAAAAGAAATGTTAGCAAATGATGGGAAAGAGTAAATCATCAGCATTTTGCGCCATCCACACAGAAAAATCATCTTCCGAGTTGAAGATAATAATGGTAAACCTGCATATAGAAACGGAGGATATTTGATCAACGTATCAACAGATACAGCACGCAAGTCCGACTCGAACAGTCAAATGGAATGTCTTCCGTAAGACTTTTGGTTGGAAAATGAAAAACGTGATCACGTATAGTAATGGTAAATCGAAAATTACTTACTTCCTTTGCCTCAACCCATTCAGTAATACTCGACCTAGCCCTCCGATAAAACTCCAATGTTCCAACATCACTGGGGTCAAAAACAATACTAGGAATTGCAGCGTTTCTCTCGATTCTCTGATCATAACGTTCACGCGCCTCGACTTCTTCCTGCTCCGATAAATAGGGAACGCCCATGGTGAAAACTGCACCAATGTCGAAGCCATTTGATTGAAGGAAATTGGTGGCAGAGCTGGAGAAGGAGAACTTGCGATCGAGATCAAAGACTCTATCGTAGAGTAATAGTGGACTGAGATTGATATTGTAAGGTTTAGCAAGATAATATTCTAAGGATGGTTAACGTCCAATATCAAGAGTGGCGAAAACAATAATCACACTCACCCTTTTCACGATCTTCCTCAACACAGGTGATGCCTAGTTGAAGAACCTGGAAAGTTTCGGCAGCCTCTTTTACTTCTTCGTATTGTTGCTGAAGACTTGGCTTTCCAATGTCATGAGTTCTTTCTTGTGAAGTATGCTTTGGGCGAGTAGTAATGCCACTCATTTCCAAATCGAAAGAAACAAAAGTAGCATTTGCAATATCTTTTAAGATTGGGAGCAAAAGCCGCTGCCAGTTCTCTTTATGAACCTCCATATTGACGGTGGTTTTGTGGCAGTTTTGTGGCAAAATATTGAGGTTTGCTGGGTGGAGGCGGTTACTGTTGGTTGTTGCTTGAGGCGAGTATGTTGGGGAAGCGACTACTTGCTCCCACAGAAAAGCGGAGAAGCTCAGCGCAGAACTGAGAAGGTGAATCTGATTATTCTTTTTGCTGAGAAGAGTCCATCACGAGTGTGAGTGCCCAAATGAAGGTCAAAGTGTGAAACGGATGTGATGTGGTAGATATTTGGGCGTTGGAGGGAAGGGGAGTTGAAGGGGAGTTGAAGGGGAGTTGAAGGGAAGTTGAAGGGAAGTGGAAGGGAAGTGGAAGGGAAGTTAAAGGGGAAGGAAGGCGACAAGGTGATTGAAGAAGGATTGAAGAGAGATTGATCTTGTTTGTATTGTATGTTTTACTTTGAATGCATAGTGCTCTCTCGTCTGATGTCTGACATCTGATGTGTATCTGTGATTGTCTGTTGGTTTGTTGTACTTTGTTAGGATGTATTTATATTATACTATATATCGATATTTATGTTTATATCTATATTCTTGTCTGCATCTGTATTGATGTAGCCATAGATATAGGATGGATATAGATATAGATATAGACATAAATATCGATATAGAGTATAATATAAATACATCCTACGGTGACCTCGTGCGTGTTATTATCGCTGTGGGAAGGGAAGGGAAGCGTGTGCATGTATGTGCATGCGTGCATAACTTTATCCCTTCATAATTAATCTTAATCCCTCAGCCAATCACATGAGTCAACACACCGCCCTATACCTCAATCATATTAACCTTTATTAACCTTCCTGGACCGAGGCTTTAAACCGTTTCCCTCGTTACAATAGTTAATCATCAGAGACATTTTCAAATGTCAAACATACTTACGTCCTAGTCCTTTTCTACCTTCCATCTCTTCATTCGCAGTCGTCCCCTCCACCCGTCTCTAATTCTTTCAACCCATTCGCGTCGTTACTTTCAATCCTACAACTCTTCGGCAGTCATGGCTTCTCATGGATCTATTACGGCGATCAATCCATCAGATCCGCTATCTTCATCACATATAATTTCATCGTCCCATTCATCCCTTTCCAATTCCCTTTCCTCATCTCGCCATTCATCTCAAATATCCAAAACGTATCGTCAAGCCTCAACGCTCTTTTTAACGCGTCGTCTACCTGAATCGCTCTCAACCATTCTACCAGTAATTACACCATCCTCTCCCTCCGACACCGAGAACGCCAATCCCGATGACCCTGCAAAATCCGCGGCCCCAATATCAAAAGCTTCCCGTACGACTCGCATCAAAGTCTGGAGTTTATACCTTACAATCTTGAATGCGATTCTGGAGTTGGACCCTGCCGAAGGAAAACAAGCATTCGGGACAAGCCAATTCAGGGCACTCGTCGCCAAGGTTAGGGACGGAGAAGTTTGGGAGGAGGTTGTTAAAAACGGATATCATGGAATTGAAGGGGATGTAGATTCAGACGTCGTCATAAACTTGTTCGTGGCCCCCGCACACTCTCAATCCCCAGATATCTCCACTATAAAGGAAGAAGCTAACAGTAAAATAGAGCAACTCTTCTCTTGGCTCATGCTCGCACCCAAAAGGTGAACCAGACTCGTCTCGAAACATATCTCGCAACATCAAATACACCATCCCTCTCTATGTCCCAATCCTCTACACCGACGACCTCAAATCCATTCCCAGGTTCCAAACGTCGTTCCCAACCGGGAGCAGATACACCCCGAGACTTAAATGCTCGTGTAAAGATTCTAGAACTCTATACCCTACATGTCTTACTTCGAAATAATGAATGGGATTACGCGAAAGAATTTATCACCATTAGTGAAGTTTTGGACGATGAAAGAAGAGAGGCTTTCCTTGGCGCATTAAGAAGTCTTAAGGAAGAAAGCGAGGAAGGAGAGAGGAGAGAGCGATTAGAAAAGGAATACAGAGAAGAACAACTCAAGAGAGATATAGAAGAGAGTCGACGTCGGAGGGAAGAAGATGAAAGGAGACGAGAAGAAATGGATAAGAAATCCAGAGCAAGCGTAGGAGGGACATCAGAGGTCGACTACGGAATTGAAGACGAAGCTCCAGTAATGACTAATGGATCCGTAACATCATCCTCTGCGCCCAACAATCCTCGACATTCCAAATCTTCCAAATCTTCGACCACCAAACCACATCCTCGAAAATCAGTAGAAGAAAAAAAGCAGAAAACTATAATAGAAAAGGTGGGAATTATAATGCGTAATTTGACCTTGGTATTTCAGAATATGGGGGGAAATTTTAATTTGAGGAATCCGATGGTCATGTTAAGAATGGTCGCTTTCGTGGCTGGGATAGCAGTTGTGTTCGGAAGGAGAGAGGTCAGGGAAAGAATCCGAAGGATGATGAGTGAGGGATTGGGCAGAGTCAAGAGAACAATAGGGATGGGAGTCAAGGTTAGCTATATTTAATGAAGAGGAAAGTTGGTGCAAAGCCAAATAATCAAGTGGGGTTTCATTTGTGGATTTCTTTACTTATCGACGGGAGAGGGATGGATATTATGGACTTCGTTTCTACGTTGAGGTTGGATTGAATGAATTGGGAGTCTTCTGCTTTTATGCGAAACAGAGGCTTTGTCTGTACTTATATTATGATGTTTTATTTTCTAGGGGTGAAAAGGGGGGTGGATTGAATGACGGATACCTGAGAAGAATACCTACGAAGCGAAGGGGGGTTAGGAAGAGGAGTGGAGGAGTTTACTTTGTGAGTTCATTTGTTTTGCAGCTGTGATGTATGAAAATATTGAAGCAAAAAGACGAGCGAGGAACAGCAGATACCAATGAGGTTATATAGAATATATTCTTGAAAATTTACTTCTTGTTCCATGTGCCTTGATCATGAATCTTACCGCGTGCATGCTAGCAGACCTATGTGTTAGGTAGCTGCATTTTATGAAATACCCCTGGATGAATAGCTCGGATATCATACTTTCGCAGAACCAACCAACCAACCAACAAAACAAACACTACAGCTTGACAAACTTAAACCTCTTATAGTGTATCAACTAGTTTCATTTCGATTTTAGATGTTATATATAATATTTCACATCTATTCCGATTTAATGACAATTCCGAAGTCGATTCCGGCTTACACTACACACTAGCTTTTAGCTTCGGGTCTACCCACAGAAAAAAAAAAGGATTAGGAGAGAAGAAGCTTTGAAAGTACTACAGGCGAATTTTCATTTTTTTCCTTCATATGTTTTCTAGACACCATAATCCTCAACATCGATTAAACTTAACACCTTCACCGTCATTCACATTGATTTCGCCACGGATTACTAGCTCCACGGTTAGAAATCGCCAGTCATGGCGTCAATAGCATCAACAGCCTCGATGTCACCCTCATTATCAAAACGTCCCTGGGCATTGGAAGCCCGCTCTAATACCCTCTTCATCCTCTCCACGGTAGCCGTTGGCATGTTTACCGATTTATTTTTATATGGACTCATCGTGCCCATCGTACCCTTCATCCTTTCTGATCGAATAGGAATTGAACAATCGGAAATTCAATATTATACTTCTGTTCTTCTTGCTTGTTACGCAGGAGCATCTGTATTATTTTCATTCCCGGCTGGATATATCGCCGATTATTCATCTTCTCGTCAACTCCCATTCCTGGTAGGCTTAGTAGCTCTACTAGCGAGTACGGTGCTCCTAATGCTAGGAACGAGCATAGAGGCCTTGATAGTTGCGAGAATCTTCCAGGGTATTTCAGGAGCAACAGTTTGGACAATTGGATTGGCGCTCGTGATGGATACGGTTGGAAGTGAGAAATTGGGAGTCACGATTGGAAGTATTTTCAGTTTCATCAGCACGGGGGAATTGGCGGCGCCAGTGTTGGGGGGAGTGGTCTATGACAAGGTGGGGAGCAATGCAGTTTTTGGGATGGGAATTGCGCTCTTGGGAGTGGATTTCGGGATGAGAATGGCGGTTATTGAGAAGAAGGTTGCGAGGAAGTGGGGGGCTGGGGAGGGATTGGACGGAAGTGAACAAGGAGGGGCGAGTGAGAGTGAGAGTGAGAGTGGAAATGGAGAAGAGGCGCCATTGCTCGGTAATGGAGAAGATTCAGACCTTGAATCTTGGAAAATTCACAAAGAACTTCCAAAGATCGTCAGAAAGTTCCCAGTTCTTTATCTACTCTCTTCTCCCCGTCTCCTTACAGCACAACTAGTAGCTTTCATGCAAGCTACCATTCTTGCTGTTTTCGACGCCACTATCCCAACACAATCGCAATCGCTCTTTGGATTTACAGCTTTACAAACTGGACTACTGTTTACCCCCATTGTTCTCACCTCTCTCATCTTCGGTCCGTTGACTGGAATGGCAGTTGATAGATACGGACCCAAACTTATTGGAACAACTGGGTACACATTTGTCATCCTACCTCTGATCCTCCTTCGTCTTCCCGCTTCAAACACAACGCACGATTTAGTTCTTTACTGCGTCCTCTTATCACTCTGTGGATTTGGGATGGCGATGATTGGAGCACCTAGTATTGTGGAAGCATCTTACGTTGCGGAGAAACATCATAATGCCAATCCAGAGTTGTTTGGGGAGAAGGGGCCATATGCACAATTGTACGCGTTGAATAGCATGGTTTTCAGTGCCGGCTTTACTTTTGGACCCGTGCTGGCGGGGTCTTTAAGAGAGAGGATTGGCTATGGGAATATGAATGCAGTGGTGGCGGGCATGTGTGCTGTGGTCGCTGCATTGTGTTTTGGATATCTTGGAGGCGTACCTAGATGTATGAGTAGGAAATAGACATGGATGTATGTACAGCACGTCGACTGATAAAGACTAGATAGATATACCACAAATAATCATTAATATTCAGTATAATCAGTCATGTAAATACGCCAATGATGCATATTTCTCAGTCGATTGTATATGTCACAGGCAAAGAGATTTTCATGATAAATGGATACGCAGGCGCCAGACAGATTAGGTACATTCATTTATCGATGGCCAGGAATCTTACTCTTGAAGCTAGAATACCATGAATTCTACATGTTGAGGCTCTACAGCCTCCCTCTTACCAAATGGCACCCTTCACCAAATTTTGAAGTAGACATTGGACAGAAACAGCAAAAAGATGTGAACAATTCCTTTCCAGGACAACCTTGAAATCCCTTGGATTCCCCCACAACTCCACACAACACCAAAGGCCGAAAATCAGGTCAGATCAGATCAGGCTGCAGGAACAATTAACCGGAAATTTACCGAATCCAGTCGAGATCAAACCCCAGTCAAGTCAGTGGGCCAATATCTCAGCCTTGTCCAGACTCCAACATCACAGTAATTACAAAGAAATAACCACCATCATCACATCTCCTGCAACAGAATTTCTCAAACTTTCGCGACGATATGGCTAGCAGGAGAGGTAAATTTCTTCTTCTCCATCGGCTGAAAGTCACATATTAATCAATATCGACAGTTTCCGCCGCGAGTGACGATGATTCAACTATCAAAGTCGCGCCCAAGAGAGAACGCGGAGGAGGCGATAAGTTATTAGGCAATATCAAATTGAAGAAACAACCTCCGAAGCACAACAAGCCTGGCAATTGGAGAGAAGGAAGTATCATTGATGGTAATCTTCCCGCGACACTTCTACAACACAACGCATGTGATGAGGGGCTAATCAGGCTACAATAGTCGACGAGAAGAAGAAAGGATCAGATACGCCAAGCGCGAATTCGATTCCAAGTCCCGGTCCGGTGGTTAACATGCTGGATGATGCCGCGCTTGAAACATTTGCTACAGGAAGGCCTTTAGAAGATGATCCCGATTTACAAGTTTGTAAGCATTGCAAGAAGAGTGTATTAAAGACCGCAACAGTTTCGCATGTAAAAGCATGTTTGAATGCGAAGAGAGTCAAATTATTGAAGAAGAAAGAGGCGAAAGAAGCTAGGGATAAGGTCAAAAAGAAATTGGCAAACAAAGATGTTGATGGGGATGGAGATACGAAGATGGGGAGTGATGATGATGACGATGATGAGGAGAAGGGCCCGGGTGGCTTTAAGAGTTCGAAGAAGAGCGCGGGTAAAAATAATGGGGACGCGAAGGGGAAGAAGAGAAAGGCGGATGGCGAAGGAGAAAAAGGTCCCAAACAGAAGAAGAAGAAGGAAGAGCCAAAACCAAAGGCACCGAAACCAAAAGGTATGCATTTTCGATCTTCGAAGCTATAATCACTTTTCTTTCATATTTTGGCGGGGTAATGGGGAGTACGGCGGAGGCAGGTAATGGAAGCGTCGAAAGGGGTGGACGATCTGAGTGTCACCCTATACGGGTTTCACTATACGTCTCAAGAGTTCTTCTCCGACTTTTGAAGATATTCACTTTGCATTTTGATCATTTCTTTCAGTTTTATCGAAATACCCGACCATCTCAATCATGGAGACTAGACGATCAACAAGGTCACATCAAAAAGCCCTTTTAGCTAACCAATTAAACCATTTTGAAGGTCCAGTCGATGTAGAACGCCAATGTGGAGTCCTGAAAGATGGTGTTCCTTGCGCTCGCTCGTTAACCTGCAAATCGCATTCTATGGGAGCTAAAAGAGCTGTTCCTGGTCGTACCTTACCTTACGATATGCTCCTTTCGCAGTACCAGAAGAAAAATCAAGCCAAACAACAAAGTGTGTCATTCCTTTGTTTCCTTCTTTCCTTCTTTCCTAGTCCTCCCAACCCTCACCACACGCTCTTCCCCAATTCAAAAAGATAGACTTCTAACCTAATCACAAAAACAGAAGCAGCAATTGACGCCAATGCCCCACTTGAAGACGAAGAACTTCTAAATGGTCCTATCGACTCTGATGAAGAACTTCTCGCTGTTCAATCCGGTCTCGCAAATTGGAATCCACAACCTTTAGTCCCACCACTCATACAATATCCAATTCAGTATCGATACAGAGATGAAAGATTATGGGAACAATTGCACAATGCTACGAATGGATTTACATTGAATATATGTAAGGTAGTCCAGAAAGCGACGCCAACGATAGAGAACGGAGAAGACGCTTTAGGAGATGAGATAATGGGGGGAATGGGAGAGGGTGGAAATGAAAATGGAAATGGAAATGGGGAAATGAGCTTGCCTGGTAGAAGACAGAGTGGATTTGCGTTGCAAAGTGCTCCGCAGAGAAAACAAAGTATAGCTGCACGGGTTTGAGTCTGCTTTGCTGGATTTGTGATTTCATTACTTCATATTCTCGGGGACACTTTTTCCTTCTACTTGTTTCAGTCCGATTGGAACATTCACGTTCACCGTTTCGGACAGTCACTTACAAACAATCGGTTCCTTCGGTTAGGCGTCTCTTCCATCTGTAATTCGTTAATCGATTCGATTTTCTAGATCCTGGTTCTAGATACTTCTTGGGTAGGGCAGACAGGGATGCGCTGGCTTGGATCTCTTTATAGCGATTTTTTTATGGGAATGGAGGGTAGTTTGCTTTATGGGTACATCAGTACATGGGAATATGGCGTTGTCTTGGGATAAGAGGGTGGTGGGACGAATTGAGCATGTAATGCTCGCTATTCATCCAATCATAGATGTGCAAGAACACAAGTTGGTTATCATGATCTGATCTGGTCCAGATGGAAGATGGATGATTCATGCAAGGCGTTTTAGGAATGTGTTTATGGATGGCTGGGAGTGTATTGAATTGGGGATGTCTATTACGGGTGGGATATATCAAATATGGATAGGATAGGATGGGGTTGGATGGGGTGTTTTTTAAATTAATAGGCAGACGAATGGATCTGGTATTCAGATTGGGAAATAGGAGATAGATGAACAGAACATCCAGAATGAGATAAGAGTTTATATCTGGTTCTCCTGACTGTAGAACTGAAAAGGGGGGTTAAAATTACGAGTGATGTGACCAATCGAATGCCATACGATTATAGTATAATCATGGTTCAGACAGATCGCGTCTTAGTTCGACTATGTATTCCTGGATTCACAAGTGTTGAGTTTGTCTATTATTTTATTTACCTAGCGCATGTAATGCATACGTATCATTCTTGCATTTGTTACTCTCGAGTTTTTGATTGTTTCTATTTCTATGCTTTTATCTTTCTAATTATCCAAGTTTTAATGGTCGTTACTCTCAAAGATTGGTTCCTGCTGTGATACATGTACATTGGATGGAAATATACATCAGAAAGAAAACACGAAAGTAAGGGTGGCAAACATAGGGAGTGATGAAAAGGAAGAACTGGAACTTCTTTCCTGTACATTTCTCACATAGTTAAGAGATAATGAAGAGAAGGTAAACGAGTCTGCTCTCTTACGAAATACTCTTTGAAACATCATGAATGGTATATTTTGACACCGTTATTCTTAGTAGTTTCTTGCTTGTCAAACTCTAACACTTCATCCTTCACCCCTTCAACAATACATATCTACATCCATCTACTACTCCAACATCTTCTTCAATGCCTCCTCTGGTGTCCCCTTCGGCGCAGCAAGTTCCAACACCTCCTTACTAGTCGTCGCAACACTGCACTCCCCATTCCAGTTCGCCTCCAACGCATGCCTCATACTCCCAATTACATTCTTCGAATATGGCGACTGTGCAATCATCGCACCCAACATCCCTATACTTCTATACTTCACCTCTTTCACTTTCTTCCCATCTAAATATTTCTCCACCAACTCTACAATTCCCCGCCCGGTAATATCTTCAGGCCCATTAAGCACATACTTCTTCCCATTATGTTTCTCCACCTCCGCGTCAGAGCAAAGCAGTAATTTCGCAGCAAGCACCCCCACATCGGCCGGATCAATAATCCCCACTTTCGCCTCCTCATCCGCGACCAAATGCAGCGTCTCGGGCACCACGCCCGTGGTGCGATATTCCCGGATATACGCCGCCGCGGTATAGAGAACCACATTCGTAAACCCATTCGGCTGCAGACTCGTCCACTTCAAGCCTCCGGCCCCCGCAAACTCAGGCGCAGATAAAAGCGTCTCGATCGCCCAGTGATTGCGCGCGTAATAGGGACGCGTGTCCGCGTGCACGTTCGCAGCCGTGGTACTCATGCGCACGACGTATTTCACGCCGGCGTCGCGGGCCGCAATCAGAAACTGCGATTCTTCGGAAAAATGCGTGGGTTCGGTGTGTGTGGATATGAAGACTTTCTCGATTTCGTGCGAGAGCAGCCAGGCGCTTGTGATTTCGGGGTAGGAGTATTGGAGGACTTGGACGGAGGGGAGGGTGGAGAGGTACAGGGCGGAGGGGGAGGTGGGGGAGCGGGTTAGGGCGAGGATTTTTTGCTGCGGCGGGAGGTGCGCGGAGAGGTGCGTGATTAGGGGGAGGCCGGTGTTTCCGGTTGCGCCGATGACGAGGATTGTTGGTGCCATTTCTTTTTTTGGGGGGGGGGAGGGGGATTGGGGTTGGGGTTTAGATAGATAAAGTAAAGTAAAGTAATGTAAAAGAATCTCAAATCCACAATCGATGACTGGAATGAAGATGAAAATGAAGACGAAAAGCAGGACACATCGCCCTTATATACCCATCCATCCATCTATCCAAACCCACCTCATCATACGTCTCCAAACCTTAACCCCCCCTCTCCCTGTCACTATTTCTCGCATCCCGACGAACTCGGCCGAATCGATTTTAACTCCAGTGTGGAAAGCGGTCTTAAAACGGTCTTAAGACCGTCTTATTAAAGATTTGCATTACTTGAGATGAAAAGAGAAGTGAGCATGTTTAGAAAAATGTACCCGGTAGATAAGCTTGTCTTTTGGTTGATTGTGATGTGATTTGATATGATATGAATCGGTATGCCATCTATATATCATACCATGTTATATCAAATACTCCGTATGTGTGTCTAATAAACGTTATTTATTCCCGTGATAAATTGAGCTAGTAAGTAAGTAAGCACCACGCTATCCTATTCTATAGTACAATGCCTCTATTCATTTAGACATTTCGAGTCCTTTGCCTGCTCATTCCATTCCATTCCATTCCTTCCTATTTCCATCCCAGTCAAAAACCCTACCTCCTTCTTCCCACAACTCCCCCCAAATCCTCAAGTCGTCACTTGTGCTCCAATCCTCAAATTGACCTTTTCCCTGTGTCCTTTATTCTTCAGATGCACTTCAAAATTCCCTACTGTCGTATCTGGACCCGGCGTATACAACTTTCCTGGACAATCATGACATCTAATTCTGGGAAGATACATCCACTTAATACCCTCAGGGTTTGTACCTGGAGCTGGAGCTGGGACTGGAGTTTCTGTTGTGATGGAAACAGCCGAGTATCGCATCATACCTTCGAAACGATCGTTGGGGTATTGTTGATGGAGGGCTGTTAGGCCAGTTGCTAGCCAGGAGGGCGGTGGAGGGGGCTGATGAGAAGTGTTAGTTGGTGTTTGGAATAGTGCGGGGGCGAGGGGAGAATGAGAGAGGCGACGAGGTGAAATATATGAAGTATATGAAGTGGAATCATGACTAAAAACCTAATCGAAAAATGTGAACTTACAGCTGGAGGAGCTTGACCAGGTATAGGAGGTGGCGCATCGATTCTACCAATCTGACCCACTGCCACAGCATTTACTGGTTGTGGAGTAGGAGCTGGTGCTGGTGTTGTTGCCAATGGTTGAGCTGGTTGAACACCGGGTGTTGATGGTGGACCCATAGATCCAGGTGGAGCAGGAGTACCAAATGTTGATGTTGCGCGAGTGACAGAAGGAGTTTGTTGATGACTTGGACGACCTTTGCCTAGATCTTTGACTAATTTCCTGAATTTCTCTTTCGACATTTTCAATTTCACTATTAGTGAAGGGGTATCCACAGTATCCTCGCGAGCGTCACGACCAGATTTTCTCCCCGATGTCCGAGTTTCATGATGGTGTGCTAGCATAGATTCTGGGGTTTCTGATCTTCCAATATTGGCCATTCTTTGTTGAGCAGCTGTAGCTGCTCCACGCATATTTCTCGTCCTTGCAGTACCTTGACTGACTTGGACAGCCGGTGATTCAGGATTAGAATCTTCACTATCGTCCGACTCTGATAGATCCGCACCATCTTGTCGACCAAAACCAGCACGCCTTCCTCTTCCTGATGGTACTCCTACTCGTTTGTATAATCGACTGTCTTCAACCGTTGCTGCTGCCCCAGGTAACACGGAAGAAACAACCAAAGTTCTCACTGTCCTTTGCCTATCTTTTAGATCTGGTAAAACTGGCCCTCCTCTCCTATTTACAGATCTCTTCTGCCTTCTTTGTTCTCGTGAAAATACTAAATCATGTTTCTCTAAATCTGCTTCGGTCACTTCATACAGATATGGCGCAAATTCCTTAATTTGTTGATGTGGCCGTAATACTGAAGGTAGAGGTGAAGGTAAGAATGCTGCAACTAAATCGGCATCTTCTACTGGCCTGCCATCGAATGGATGCCCAACACCGTACAAACTCCGTATGAACAATTGACTTTGTTCACGTATACAGTGTGCGATTGCTGTAGTGAACTCCCCGGAAAGTGACAAATCTTTGGCCATACTTTGCGCAAACTCTTCGGGTGAATTCAATGGATTATTGATATCCCATTCGAATTTATCTTCCAATGTGTGTGGTCCAATAGTGATGTTGAGCTTGATGAGGATACGCAGCTCGTCGTTCTTGTATGCCGTATATGGTAGCATTTCATCCAAGGGATCTTCCGGAAAGTAAACCAAGGGGTTAAAGTCGACGATTTGATCGTGCATTTGTTGTTGAACTTGCTGTAGTATCGGTTCTGCCACTGGAGTAATCAGGCCGAAATCCGCTATAAGTTGCTTCGCGAACAACTCTGTGGTAACCGTTCGATCGTGTAAATTCCAGGTAAAAGTATCTCGCAGCTTGACCTTGTCCCAATCCACATCCAACCTTATGGGAACCAACTCCTCCACTTGATCTGCCTGCATGGCCATATCTTTGCGCTTGATCCGCAAAGGCTTTGCTTTCCTCTTCGCGAATTTCGCATGCGAATATAATATCCTCGTTGGTCCATCGGTGAATCCATTCCCGTATCCATTGTAACCTGTCCCATACAATCGACTTGCTGTAAAGACATCTTTGTGGTTTTTGACCAGCTCGTAGTCTTGCGCTTCGTGATGTTTGTGGAGATAATACGCCTTTCGTTTGTCCTGGTCATCAACAATGGCAGCAGAATGAATTAAAGTGTGGTGCAAGTATTGTTCGAGTAATAGCTTGTTGAAATCCGATTTCGTTCGAGGTCGATGAGTTAAAGTGGAAGACTGGGATGAATTGGGATTCGCAGACTCAGAAGGCGCAGTTGCATTGGCATTAGCTGAGGAAGAATCATCTTGAGAAGTCTGCTGAATATCTTGTGTCATAGCGAAAACATTCGCGACAACTATGCGACGAATATGAGAAGATGAATGAAAGAATTTGGTTAGTGGAACGTGGATTTAATTATCAATAATACACAGTTATGAGTCTCATAATCGCGAACCGTCAAACTCGCGACAGGATAATATGTGTATGTACACACACTAATACACGAGGCGTGAGTGAGGCGTGAGTGAGGCGTGAGGAGAGAGGCGTGAGGAGTGAGGAGAGAGGCGTGAGATTAGTGAAGCTTGCTTGCTTGGTGGTGATGATGGTTTGTAAAGTACTCCATAGTGCAGTTCTACGGTTGACTGGAAGGAATGGTGGAGGATTGAGCGTGATTAGTCATCATCCGCCCTGTTGATCTTGATAGCTATGTCTACCTAGGTAGGTATTCCTTAAGGTTGCCCAGTCGAGCCAGTTGCATAGATTGATGCTCGAGTACCTCGTATATCGTATGTCGACAAGCACCACACGCACACAACCCGCAGACACAACGAGGAGATGGGAATTTGGGAGTTGTGTTCATTATATTGTTAGTTGTGAGCTGCTAGCCAGCTGGAGTGTCGCTCCGCTGGCCCTCTGGGAGCCACTGCCGTGGAGGCGGACTAAGTGCAAAAAGTGTCTAGGGAGGTAAACAACAATGGAATGGCGATCCAATACTAGATAGGTACAAGCTCTCCGAAGCTTCTGTGCGGGCCGCTGCCTCCCCGAACAGATTCATGGTGCGAGGGAATGAATACACCGCAGCTCGTTGAGTCGCAGTAGTCGTGGTCGTAGTAGCAAGAGAGCAGGCGGGAGGAACGTTCTTTTATGTATGTGAAGACTGAAAAATCCACACATTATGCAAGCGTCGTCAATCATCGTCAGCTACATCAGGTGCATCAAGTATCTACTCAGGTCTATCGTATGTGATAAAATAAATGCAGTTCTACCAGGACGGCTACCGTCGAGAGCAGAAACTCGAAGCAAAGGCAGGCGCAGGCATATGGAGATGAAGCTCGGTGAGGTCACCACCAAGCGAAACAAAGCCCACACAATCCTTAATCCTTCCAAGCGTTAAAGTACCTGGATCCTCTACCTTTGACTTTTAACTTGTGAGGGGAAAATAAGAAAACACTGTTTTTGCATTTCTAAACTTTACTACAACAACAACAACCACAAATCTCAATCCCATCTCTTTGCATATTTCAGCATCTCATAAGAATATCGCAATTATGGCCGATAAGAAGGAAGAACCCCAAGAGATTGGTAAGTTACCATTTCTTCCTCGTTCACATCAACTGCACCCATCGTGGTTGATGTTGGTGAGTTGGTGAGCAAAATAGACCCCGCCATTGCGACTCGAATGATATACAAGAATCTGCACTGCCAGCACGAAAACAGCACAAGAAATCAATTGACTAACAGTATCAACGATCGGTAGATTACTCTCTCAACAACCCCGACACCCTCACCAAATACAAGAATGCTGCTACAATCTCCCAAAAGGTTTTGAAGGATGTTACTGCCTTGTGTGTGGCTGGTGAGAAAATTGTGACCATTTGCGAGAAGGGTGACAAGCTCCTCGAGGAAGAGATCGCAAAGGTTTACCGAGGAAAGAAGATGGTCAAGGGTAAGGATATATCTCTATTGCTCATGCTAATTTAACTAACAGCCAAAAAGGTATTGCCCATCCAACCACCGTTTCTCCTTCAGCTTTCGTAACACCTTATACCCCTCTTACCTCGGACGAAGCCGAAGCAAGCGTTGTTCTCAAAGAAGGCGAAGCAATCAAGATTCAACTCGGTGCACAAATCGATGGGTTTGGAACAATTGTTTGTGACACCATTATCATTCCTTCTGCCGACCACGCGAATGGAGAGATCAGTGGAAGAGATGCGGACCTTTTGTTGGCGACACACTACGCAAACGAGCTTTTGTTACGTTTAATGGTCCCCCCTGGATTGGTTCCAGCTGGCACAGAGGAGGAGCAAAAGAAGGCAGCAGCTATCAAAGCTCCTACTCAAGCTAAGATTACCAGCTTGCTCGAGAAATTGGTTAAGAGTTACGACTGTAACTTGGTCGAGCACACCACCTCTTGGCAATTCGAGCGCAACGAAATTGAAGGAAAGAAGAAGATCATCCTTGCTCCAGGAGACGGTACAAGAGGTGATGGTACCCCAGATGTTGGCGAGGTTTGGGGTGTCGAGATGGGTGTTTCTCTTGGCTCTGGAAAGATTAAGAACTTCGAGAACAGAACCACTCTTCATCGTCGTACCAACCTTACATACGCCTTGAAGCGACCAAGTTCCAGAGCGATTATGAATGAGGTTGTGAAGAAGTTCGGCACCTTCCCATTCAGTTTGAGACAATTGGAATCCGAACGGGATGCTAAGGTCGGTGTTGTCGAGTGTGTACGTGGAAACGTTTTCAGACAATACGAAGTTGTTGGAGACAAGGACAGCGAGGCAGTCGGAAGATTATTGACCACAATTGGTAAGCAGACGATGAATCACCTATCTTTGAAACATTTGACTAACATGTTCAGCAATTACCAAAAACGGTTTACAAAAGATTGCCTCGCCACCCGAGCCAGATCTTAGCAAGTTCAAGACTGATAAGAAGATCACCGACGAAGAGATCCTTAAGATTTTGGAGCAGCCTTTGGCCAAGGATAAGAAGAAGAAGGCTGCTAAGAAGCCTGCTGCGACAGAGTAAATAGGTAGATCGAGAACGCGCACGTGATGGGACAAAGGTGACAATTGAATCAATTGAAAGTTACCAAACGATGTGTTTCATGAATTACTTTGAATGTCTACTCTTCTCATGTTTACGTATCTTGCTCCCGACACTGCTTCATAAAGGCTTGTCAAGCATTTCACTGTTCTTGCCTCATTCATTGTTGTCATTGGGAAGAGCGAGTGATGTTGTGTTGTAACTCGGGTCTGCGTCCCATAGGAAGATTCATCAGGCAGTTGGAAACTTCTCAAACCCAGAGATATGCAGCAATTATATGAGTATCGAAATAAAGGCGCAAGTGAATTCGATCATCAGTTATTGCGTGTTTTCATAACTCTCACCTAAGTGAAGTGACGTGTAAATCGGTACAGTGCCTTCTTTTTTGAATACTCGGTTAGGATTCATTAGGTTGAAGGCAAAGCCCAAAAATTACCTGCCTAGTGTTCCTTTACCTTTTTCGCTTGCCATCTTCGTCTTCAAGATCAACAACCAAATGATTCTCCTCAACAACCTTTCCAACTGCACATTCTCATTGATTCCATCAAAGACGGTCGGAGAATATTAAAACGAAAGGTGCTTGCAGCCACTTCGTGCCGCCCTATCCATCTAGCAGCGCATTTAAGCGATTTGCTCTCTCTGGGTCATCAATTGATTTCATCTTGGTATCGATAAGAGCAAGAAGGCTATTCAATTCACCACGTTCTCCCTCTTCCCCTTCCACTTCTCCACTTGCTCTGCCTCTACCTTTTCTTCTTCTTGCTCTCCTTCAGCATATTGTTTCTATTTCACCATTTTCACGTAGCAACGAACAAATAAGGTATTTTGTCTCTTCGTCTCCGATGTTGTCTCCTACCCCTCTTTTCATTCATTATTTCACGGTACCGTGTCTCTTCACATGATACGAGTACGGCACGAGAAAACTTTACGCGATTGATCACCTTTCAAATAGGAGGATACCTCTTCTTCAATAAGATCCCTTTTCGTCGAAAAGATCATCTATCAGAGTCGTTTATTAATTCTCCTCTGGTATTTAGGAGTTCTATGACCTTTTGAAAAGGACAATAGGTTTAAATTCGACATTTGCCTTTTGTTGTCTCGCGCACTTAAAGTAACTCAACGATTTCGGCTCTCAAGGGGCGCTAGCTAAGGGATTTCATCTCGAAGCGAGAACTTGACTTTCTTTCCCTCTCAAATCAATCATACCACGATAATTCAACGCGTACATATCCCTTGAAAACAACGTTGGGGAACATTTATATGATTGCGAATTGAAGAGAAGTATATGAAACCCATTTAAATTATATAATCACTTAACTAACAATTCATTAGTTGTATTGGGACTGCCATCGCAATTGATAGGAGTCGGGTCGGTCGCAGGAGGCGACGAGCGAGGAAGCTATGAGCCAACTCAATTCTCGCCCAACACGCTCTCGTCGTTCCAGTCCATTTGTTTCCGCACAACGTAATCCGAATTCCTCTCCAGCTACAGTAGCAGATACAGGTCGAAAAAGGACGTTTATGGATAAATGGACGGAACCTCCTATTCCTGCTCCCATGCCATCATTTGCAGAAGCTGGAATGGAGAGGCATGGAGTGGTCGCAAACATGGCACCACTTGGAACGCGACCGAGCGCAAAAGCTGTTAAGTCTTCTGCCAAACCAGAGGTAGCAGATGCGAGTGGAGGCAGACCAAACGGCGTTACGGATGTGATGGATGATTCACTTCCGCCTTCTCTATCGGCGACACCCCAGGCCGTACCTCAAGAAGCGATGGATACCACGGAACCTAACTCGAACGTTTCGCGGAGAAGATCCACATCTACGAAAGCTGAAGAACTCGAACACGTACTACCATCAACACCTCAACAACCAAGAAGCGCGCAGAAAAGTGTTACTAGATCGAGTGTCGCACCTCCCAGTGTACGAAACGAAAGCGAAGGACCTAGCATTTATGCAACTTCTCCAGTCCAGCGCACACCTCTTCCAAACGAGTCGCCTTCTACAGCTTCCTATCATGCTCATAAAATGAGTAATTATACATATGATGAAAGAGATGAGGCTCGACAAAGGGAGGGTCGGGCTCGTGCAGTTGAAGCGGCTTCTCGCAGAAAGACGGCCAGAATTGTTGAGCTGGCTGTCTCTCACGCGATCGAGGAGAACCGCTGGTGTACTGCCTATGCTTTACGAGAACTTTACGATGAAGACCCTGAAAATTTCGGCATACTTGTTGAAAAACAGGTCTACGAGGAGGCTACGGAGGAAGAGATTCGGGATTTTTACAGATTGATCGGAACCAAGAAGAAGGAAGGCAGAAAGGACAAGGCTGCTGAATACTATTTCAATGGGGATGGTAGCGACCCTGCACCTCATCGGCCACGACGTCAAGTTCAACAAGCACCCGTCCAACCTGTATTCCACTTTGCCCCCATATTCGAGGCAAAAAGGACTACATACGCTTCGCCATATGCTAAAGCACCGGCTGCAACGACAGCAACAACGACATATACCTCACCATACGCTCAGCCACCTCCGCCGCCATCATCTACTTCTACCAACAAAGCTCCAACGGTAGCAGCTGCTGACTCTGTCAGACGCTCATCAGATGCTAAAGCAGCTTCTACATCTGGATCTCCAAGAAAACTGGGAGACCATGGCCTTTACCCTAATAAAAAGCACAAAGGAAACAGTTTTGCAGCCGTAAATGAGGACGTCAATGGAAAATCGGATGCAAGTGCAACTGGACCTGGAATCGGAAATAGAACTGATGGAATCACGAAGAAGCAACAGAACGGAGTTGCGTCGGCTTCTTCTTCCGCTGTAGTTTTGTCATCCCCACTTCCTAAATTATCAGATCGACCAAGAGCAGTCTCAATTTCAAGCTCATCATCATTATCTTCGGTGGATGAACAAATTCTCGATAATGATGAATATGATCCTATGGATTTTGACCACGCTCAGAATCATGCTGGTACAGCAAAGCTTTCAGATGGTTTCGAACAATCCAAGGGACAGGGTATTGTTGGGGCGGGTAACGCCAATGCCAACGCCAAATTTGGTGCGTCCGTGTCAACCGAGACCCAGTCAAATGCTGGAGGGTCAATTAATCAAAAACGACCAATCAAATCAAAAAAATTGTCTAGGTTCGAATCAGACACATTTTCATCCACGGCAAAGAAAACCAATAATAAGAGTCGAAATCTGAACAAATCTAAAACTTCGTCACCCGCGCCTCCATCCTTTCAAGCTATCAATATTCCGACCAGATCTCACAACTCATCCAACAATTCAAACTCTCGTGTCGATAGCGACAATAATCAGGCCAATCCAAGCATGGCACCTGAATTAATACGTACCTCATCATCATCATCGGTTGGATCAGTGCCAATATTAAAGCCAGTGGTGCCTAAAAGGCCACAAATTGTTTTCAAGTCAAAGAAGAAGACACAGGCAGTTGATCGCCCGACTTATGAAGAGAGCGAGATGGTTGGTAAATGGAAGCGCAAGGCGCGAGAAATTACCAACGGTATTACTGAGGATTTACGAACTGAGAGCTTTGTTCGTCCAGATATACAGCCAAGAAGTGTCACTCCTCCAAATTTTCGTAGACCTGTCGAGTATGCATCTGATGGAGGAGATTCCATTTCCATTCCTACTGCTTCTGTTACAGCTTCTAGTCGTCCATCCAAAACCATTCGACTGGGCACTAAGAATGATCGAGCTAGTAGAAGACAAACTACTACTGCTCCTGTCAACAATTACGACTCAGAAATGAGTTCACCTACAGGACTTGGGTTTCAACCAGACTTGCCTCCTGGATCGTTACCAAATTCACGCGCTGGCACACCCTCATCTAATCGACCATCTAGAAAGGCTAAGAATGGCACAGGTCTACGTGTCAAAACTTCGTAAGTTCCCGTAGTTTATTTTATTTGATGTCTTTCGGTATCACGTCAGATTTGCGATTTTCTCCAAACCTTGAAGGATTTTGTATTTTTTTGATTATTCTGTTCCCTGCATCCCCGGTTATCTTCGCCGCTCCGCACATTGTTTCAAGTGCCTTTGCTGTACTTGCCGATCTACTTGTTGTGTTTTATGGTTACACAGTGTGACAACCGGAACTTTCTTTCACCTTGAATTCAACTTAATTTTTCTTTCATCTTCCTTTCTTACTTAAATGATGAAAATAATTCGCTAACAATTCTTTTCCCTCGCACAGACCAATGAAGAAAAAGAGTGGCCCTTCAGCTGGTATCCCGAGAGCAAGCGGTGAAAGAGATAGTCCAGTTGGAGGTTTTTATCCAAATCTACAAGTAAGTTATTTTGTTTTCCTATATGTGCATCGAGGGTATCGACGACAATGTGAAAAATGATGAATTAGACGATGCTGTAAAGTTCTTCATCGCTTTCTATTGTCGCTTTCTACTTCAATCAAGCTGCTAGCTATCCTTCAACTCTTCATGACATCTTTCTTTACACTCTCTGTATCCTCTAAATATCGTTGCTTTCATCGTCAACATTGCCATTATCGTCATCGTTAGTATCAATATCATCGTGGTATTCCATCATTTAATGGACTCCCTCTTATCTTTGGATAAATGATGACGATAAGGTAATGGAATTGATGATATTTCAATGGATTCTGAATCTGAAATCTGATTGAATTTTCATTACGTTATGTTGTATTTCAATACTCAATATTTGGGGGGCTGGGTTTTCTTGGAGACAAAGTCAAAGAAAGAGAAAAAAAAAGCAGCAAGTCCGGGCGGATAGCGCAAACTCTGATGATGGTCCATGGTGGATCGTGGATTATTCACATTACATCCATCTCCGTAATTGCCGAGCCTGAACAGCCCCCACACATGAAACTTTGCCACCTTCACAATCATCATTCACAAGCATCTCAGTTGTTAAGTCATTATTATTATTGCAAGAAGGAATTACTCCAAGGAAGGAAACTAACAAATGCGTGTAAAGGGTAGTGGAACTATCGGAGAAAACGACGATTATTGTGCGGCTTGTGGAGGTAATGGTAAATTGCTTTGTTGTGATGGATGTACTCGCTCCTTCCACTTCAAATGTGTAGATCTTTCACCAGACTCACCAACCTTAACGACGGAAGAATGGTTTTGTAACGAATGTCTCGCACAAAGCGTTCCTCGATCCAAGGATGAAGAAATTGGTTATTTCGGCCCTTTGCTGGCAAATATGGAGAGAAAGAACCCGAGCGCTTTCCATCTTCCAAAGGCAATTCGGGAGTATTTCGAGAACGTCAAGACCGGGACTGAAGGAGAGTATGAAGAAGGTGTTGTACAGAAACCAAAGTAAGCTTACATCTGGTGGTAATTATCTTGGCTCTTCTTACTAACCATTACAACAGGAACAATCGTGGCTACGATGAAGCTCCGGATTACTTTAAGCTAAAGGACAGCAAAGGAAATCCAATTCTCTGTCATGGCTGTCACCTTTCAGCTGTTAATCCAAGTCGGGCAATTATTCCTTGTACTTATTGTAGTCTCTCATGGCATTTAGATTGCTTGGACCCTCCACTTGCGAAAGAGCCTCCACCTGGAAGATCTTGGAGATGTCCAGCTCATGTTGATGATCTTCTCGAACAAGTACCAGGATCTTTAGGTCCAGCTCATCGTTTCCGAAAGATCAAAGGAGCTTCGCTCATTAAGCCTGTTCTTGCTCGTGGCGTTAGAAATAATGGTCACATCGAGATTGAGAACACTACTTCTGATGATGAAGATCAAGGCAGTGGATTTTATGAGCAGAGAGAGTATGGTCATGTGTACAAGCTTCCAGAGGAGGGTATCAAACTTGACTTCATTTCACGGTATGCTGTCCTTTCCAATTATTTCATGTTTAATTTACTAATTGATTGCACAGTGTTCATCGTGAATTTGGACATTACAACCAACGCAGCTTTGCAAATAAGCGGGCATCTATTCCAAAACCACGATTACAAACTACCGAATTTGACAGTCGTAGCCTTGATGAACAGCAAGCTGCTCTCAATCTCGCATATCTGGCCACTGCAAATCCAACGATCAATCTCACACAAACCCTGATTGATGCCTTAATTGTAAGTTATTGTGTTCCTACACTTTACGCCTCCAATCTACGTAACACAATGACGTAACACAAATCTAACCTAAAACCCTTTAGTCCGAAGCCGATGAGCCAGTCATTAAGTTAATTGCAAAAGGAGATGCGTCCAAGCTCTCCAAGAAAAAGCCATTAACACAGGCTGACAAATCATCTCTGGTTGCTATGACAGCCTTCCTTCAGGAACGTCTAGCTTCGACCTCTGGCGATGCTGAGGGCGACGACGGCATGATAGTGGATAATGAAGATGATGACTTGTGATTTCTTGATTGCCGACCATCAAATTGAGATAATTTTAGATTGATCTAGTTTGACCATGAGGCTTTGGTACCGACTGAGGACTAACGCAATCTTGTCTCGTGACATAGTCTTCACATGATGATGTCTTGGCGTATAGCAGGCATAGATATCACATCTCTCCTCTTCGTGGTGTTATCATTGACTGCTTATGTCTTCTCATCAAGCAGTTTTGCTGAGAATCATAGCTAGTCACTCTGAAATCAATTAGTCAACTTCTATTCTCCTTTCGTTGTATTGGCGCCAGCATGCAACTTTTTCCGTTTCTCTCGCACTTGGGCTGCGACTTTTCAATCTTCCTTCTTTTTCATATCAATGGGGGGGAACACAAAAATTCATTCAGACTTGTAACATACACATCATACGAAACAACTCTTTGCAGACAATGCGAAAGCATCTCATCAGAGTGAGGGATTTAGGAAGGAATCATTGGTGCAGCATGGCGTTAAATGGAGTTCTTATTCATTTTGACTTTTCAGGGTTTTGCAGACTTAAGGGATTTTAATTTTCGAGAAGGGGACTGCGTCTGAAGATGGCGGATAAGATTCGGTGACTATTTCTTCTTTTTCGACGTAGGCAATCAGATGGGGAGAGGGCTTTGAACGAGAGATGAAAGTGGGTGATGTGGTAGATAAAATGAGAAGATATCGATACTTGAATAAGTATTAGATGGGCCGATGGACGGATGGTGTAGTCGAGAGAAGGCAAGGATGGATCACATTATATTACATCGCATATCATCTGGTTTTGCGATGGTATGGACAGGGGATTTCATGTTTCCTTTGGTTTTCTTGCTGGGGTGGATGATCTGGTGGCAGAATGGTTGATGGGGGGGAAGACGTGATAGCTATTGTAAGCAGCCAGGCGGGAAGGGAGGATTGGAAGGGAGAAGAGAGGGGGCGGAGCAAACCAGGTAGTGATCCTCTATCAGATTAGATGAGATGAATGATGAGAAAAAAGATTAAAATGTGATTGAGTGTGCTGCAAATGTGATTTTGTGGTAAGGCATTGTAGAAATCAAGAGTTTGATCTAACACTACTTGATATATACTGCAGTAGAACACTATCGAAGACTGCTAGCTAGCTAGCTAAAGGGTGCAGCAAAGGTAAAGAAAAATATACAGTAATCCAATGGGTAAGGTGTGAGTATCTATCGAGAACTTGGAGCTAGGAGCTAGGAACTGAGAGATGATTTGGGGAGCGGGGAAAGATTTTGGGATGATGAAGTTCTGTGCTCTGTCTCTGATTTCCTGGAGAGATTGAATCTCTTGCTGAGAGAGTGAAGGGGGTTTTCAAGTCGTAATCAAGAAGGATTTTGGTATACTTATAGTTCTTAATTCACGGATGCTGACTGAGGATCATGTTGATAATAGACCAAACCAATGATGCGATGTTATAGTTCATCAGTGCAGGGGATCTTGCGCTATGTAGAAAGTCCTAGCAGGCTTTGGGCCGCATTCGTGTAGAGAGAGAAGGATTGTATATCTTTCGGAACACGCTCCCGTCAACTCCGGCTAGGAAATACATCCTTTGCCAGGGTTTAGATAGACGACGCTTCGTGATTTGAATACCTCTGCAGTGCCAGTAGGGATCACAGAGGTGTCAATGGCTTTAGGATACTTCGAAGCGTCACAGACTGAGTCAGACCGAAAAGGAAAATATGCTTGTTGAGATGTCTTGGTGACGGTGATTGGACGGCATCGAGGTGTTGACAGATTTGTGACGAAAGGTGGGGCCTGGAGAAAGCACTGTTACTTTTTCAACTGTCGTTCTGGAAGCAATAGATAGGTGCCGTGCTGATTTCTTAAAAAGCAATGAAATATATGTTACCGATGATTGGTCGTCGACGAGTCAAGGTCTTGCCAGATCTATGACCCACTCTTGAGCCACTTCTGGTGGGTGAGGATTGGTGAGGTCAAGAAGGGGTATTTTTGCCTTCACCATCACGGCCATCTCTTTAGACATGTGCAATTAATATTGATTTGTCAAGAAATACTGAATCACGATTAGTCAATGTCGACGAGTCTCGAGGTTTTACCAGTTGATGACCCACTCCACTCTCGAGCCACTCCTCCCCACACTATCTATCACGGTTGGCCCAGGACCCCGGAAAGTATAATCGCGAAGATTACTGCGAGCCATTTTATTATGTTCAGAAAGCAAACGATGGTTATGATGAGCATGAATCATTTTCACACACCGATTGATGATTAAGCGGGTCTCTTTACAAAGGACATCTTCATATCCCTCCTCCACACATTTTCCTTGCCACAACTATTTCAACTCCTAATACATCAACCATGGCGACAGCAACTCTTACTGAAGTTGAACTTCAAGGTTTTCCCAATAATTCTTCACCTTGGGTTCCCAATGCTGGAATTGTACAAAGCGAATCGGATCCAGAAGATATTAGACAAGACACGACTCCGCCAACCAATGCTGTGGAAGTCTTACAAAAATGGAATTATCCCCCCAAGAACGTATATCGAGTGGGAGCTTCATTTTGGAGTTTCTTTCTCATGGGGATGAATGATGGTTCTTATGGTGTAAGTCTTCACTTCATCTCTCACTCCGAGATACATCAAATACTAAACGAACAAAGGCTTTAATTCCATACGTAAGTCACACATGCTCTTGCAAATCGCAGTTCTTGTACTGAGAAATTTATAAAGCTGGAACAATACTACAACCTATCCTACACTGTCATCTCCCTGATATTCCTTTCCCCTTTCGCAGGTTACACATTCGCCTCCTTAATCAACGACTCCGTACACGTCAAGTTTGGTCAAAGAGGTGTAGCTGTCATCACAGGACTATCTCATCTCATCTCCTATATCGTGCTTTCACTTCATCCCCCCTATCCAGTTCTTGTCGTTATGTTTGTCTTTGTAGGAATTGGTAATGGACTGGCGGATGCGGCTTGGTGTGCTTGGATTGGTAACATGGTTAGTGCGAATCAGGTGCAGGGATTCTTGCAAGCTTGTTATTCTCTTGGTGGGACAATTGCACCTTTGATTGCTGCGGGGATGTTGGCTAAGACGGGGCTGGAGTGGTATTATTTTTATTATATCATGGTGAGTGTTGCTTGCGATCTGAAGGCCGTCTCGTCAAGACCAGTTGATTGATAAGAAACAGACAGCAGTAGCAGCCACCGAGCTTATTATTTCGGCATGGGCATTCTGGGCTCAAACGGGTCAAGTATACTCAATGGAGAATCCTCGAGATGTCAATGCTAAGACTGGAAGACTTCGAGAAGCTTTAAGTAATAAGTTGACTTGGATATTCGCAGCTTTCATCTTTGGCTATGTAGGAGCTGAAGGTAATTTCCCGTTTCTCCATATCACCAAACTTCGAAATATTAACAGTCATCATAGTATCACTTGGCGGTTGGATCGTGACGTTCATGACCCAAGTTCGCTCCGGCACAACCTTTTCTTCCTCCCTCACCTCAACCGGTTTCTGGGCCGGTATGACGGTTGGCCGCATAGGTCTCGCTTTCCTGACAGCTTGGCTAGGCGAATTCACATCCGTACTCGTTTACCTTGGAATCTGCATAGCCCTGGAACTTCTCTTCTGGCTCATCCCATCCTTCTACGTTTCTGCAATTGCAATAGCATTCCTGGGATTGTTCCTAGGCCCCTTATTTCCAACAGCTATTGTATTGGTCACGAAACTTATGCCGAAGGAATTACATGTCGGAAGTATTGGGTTTGCAACTGCGTTTGGAGGAAGTGGAGGAGCAATATTTCCTTTTATTGTGGGAGCGCTTGCCCAGGCGAAGGGGGTGAAGGCGTTGCAACCGGTTGTTTTGGCGCTCTTGGTGTCGATCTCTGGATTGTGGATGTTGGTTCCAAGAAAGGTAAAGAGAGATGAGGAGGTTTCGAGGGTAAGATGGGAGGAAGTTACGGTGGCAAATTAATTTGCGTATGCGTTTTGATCGTTGGTTGGAGCTTTTTTATTATTTATTGAGAGTGCGCTTATGTAACATATAGCACACGGCGGTGGAAATGCTAAAGAAATAGCGTAGATAGTATACCTCATTGAACCTCTAGATTTTACATCGCTTAAGGGGATTGTGTTCAAGGGTCCCTAGCTGGATTGCTCACAAAATCAAGCCTAGTCCCTCCATTTCTCTCTAGCCATATTATGAGTTCATAAACTTTTCATCGCCTTTATATAGTCTTTATATTTATCTTACCTATTGCTTTCACCTCAGCGTCTCAACTCATCCTCCAGTTATTCGTCCCTCTATACGACCTCCTGTGCAAGTTTACTTTCTACCTTTTCGTCCTTTGTCAGCTTTAACCTTGATGTCTAACTATAATCTCTGTACGAGATCACCTCAAGCTTCAATATGCCGAAAGTGCTATAGTGTCCCTCGTGGCAACCACCAGACTCTCATGTTCCTACCGCCTTCATTTACACCTCACTCTCTGTTCTTCTATATCTAATTTCTGCACCACTTTCCGTTTCTCTTTCATATCCCGAAGTTTCTTAGACTTCGAAGCCTCAAATCCACCTTTGAGCCCACGATTAACCGCAATTCCCCTTCATCCCCAAAAGTCCACATTCAAGTCTTCAATCCACACCTCAGTCTATCTGGAGAACCAAATAAGAAAGTTGCCAAAGCACCGCATGGGTTTGTATAGTGTCATCTATTCTTTGCTTTGATTACCTTTCTTACCTTCCAGATTTCGTATCCCTTTTTACTCTCTTGAAAGAGGAAACCTGGTGAAATTGAATGGATATAATTAGCTTCGCAGAAAGAATTATGGAACGACAAATAACAATAAACGAGGATGTGTATATGCATTTGCTGGACAATAGTATGGAGGACTGAATATTAGATCGCGGGTTTGTGGGTTATGCTTTGGTGGCGGGCTTCCTCCCGTGGAGATGCTGGGACTTGGCGTTGGTAGATAGATACGATACCTTTTTGAGAGTTAGCACATGTCATACAATCTTTTCTAGCAGATCTAGGTCTCTCAAAGCGTCCTCGATCTGCCTTAGACTTGGTTTTTCCTTCATATCCACACGAAAGATATATTCAATGTATTCAAGAAGCGTGTCTAATCCATCTCTGGTGCCCTTCTCATGTGTTATCTCATTCTATCTTTTCAAAAGATAAATAAAAAGCAAAGCAGAATGTACCATTGCACTCTCTCATCGTGTCTAGGAGATGCTTGTTGAGGGCAACATGATTTGCCAAGACGTGATTCGATTACATAATCTGGCGGATAAGCAACGAGATTCTTCTTCTATTCTAAATGTGGTGAGTGATACCTACTTGAATTAAATACATAGAGATTTCCTTCAAATATTACGAAGAATGATTTCAAACAAGCTTGTTATTTCAAAATATCGTTTCAATATGGGGAATTGAATGTGTCTACTGAAGCATTCATCTCTTCTCAATTTTCTCAAACCCTAATCTTATTCAACAAGCAACATGCAGGCAAATGTGACTAAGAGATCGAAATTTAGAACTGCATGCGACAGATGTTATGAGCTCAAAGAAAGATGCGAGCGTGCACCCCCCTCAATCCATTGTATACGATGTGATAGGCTGGGTGTGACTTGTTCAACGGTGCGGCCTGTACGGCCGGTGGGCAGGAGAGCACAACATACGGACTCGGTGACTAGATTGGCACCGAGGAAATCCAGAAAACTGGCGCAAAGTCAGCCTAGTATTGATTCATCTTTGAACGTGCTTCCTAGTTTACAGCCAGAAGAGGAGGAGTTATTGTCATTTTTTCTAAGCCAATCAGGAAATCTCAATCAGTTCATCGCGTACCCGAGCTCTCAAGCTGGAAAGCAGCAGTTGTTCTCTGTTCAGCTATCGAGTACTCTACCATCGTTTAGGGATGCTTTTCTCGCATGTGCTCTATCAGTAAAAAAAATTCAAACAGGCACCGCAGGGGGTGCGGGCACAGCTTTCAGTGTTCGCTATATATTGAAGGCTATGGATGCATTACGTTCGTTGCCTGTTTTATCTTCACAAGACGCAGTTCTATGCCATGCTCTGGGAGGTTTGCTTGCCTTTTCAATATCTTCCGCAATCGGCGTTGGAGTTCCAGATGTTTGTCGTCACTGTCTAGGTACAACCACTCCGTTCATGGGAACAGCAGTTTCTGATGCACAAGATGATCCGTGGCAAAGCTTTTTAATTCTGTTGGAAACTATGGACTGTCTTATGCATCGACAAAAGCCGATACTGAGGATCCGAGTACCAACCTCTGTTGTCATTGACTGTCGTCTTGGCCTCTGTTTACCTCTGTTACCGTACTATCATGATCTATGTGTAATAAGCAGCACACTTCTTGACACAACCGACGCGAATGACTTGGCTCGCTTGCAAAATCAGCTAGATGACATACATTGCATTGTGGAGCCATGGCAGCCATCTCAATTGGACGGACTTATTGAGTGCTTTGATTCAGCGGAAATCGTTCATCTCCTTGCGCAAGCCAAAATCTACCGCTTGGGAGTTCTCCTAGTGGGTCATCGGCTACGATATCCTTTTGGCCAAGAAGATTCTCAAGCGGAAATCTGGTCAAAAGAAGTAATGATGGAACTTGAGATGGCAAAATTAGTCACCAAAAAACCTATGCGATTTGTAACATTGCCATTTATTATCGCTGCTGTTGAGGTTAGAGAGGAACATTTACGTGTCAAAACGCTTGAGCGCGTAGATGATTGCGTGGATAATTTCGCTCAATTCATGCAAAAGGCAACGAAGACATTTTTGTCGAGAGTTTGGCACGAGAGAGACGCAAATCTTACAACCAGGTGGTTTGATTCAATTCACAAGCCTTGTCCTGTGTTGAATGCTCTTACTGCAACTTGTTCAACTGGCTAATGGATGTAGCTAGTTTGTGTATGAAGGATAATTCTAATCTTTTATTGTTACAAATATCATATAGATTTGTCCCATTTTAACAGCTTCGCAGATTAATTGTTAGACAAGGAACTATTCCAAGAGAGCTATGCTAGGAGAGAAAATTCAGTCCGAACGATAAATTCAGGAGTTCATCTGGTGAATAGCTACCCGCCATTTACAAAGCAAGAACCTGGCGCATGGTTGCCAATACTCTAGACCGCAGGCCTACAATGAGAGATTCAAAATTTTGAGCTTCATAGAAACATTCATATACATTCTGACAGTTCTGATGGCCGAAAAACCTCATGGCGTATTTTACTACTCTACACCTTGTTTATGATCGAGTCCAACGTAGCTGCAGCCTTCAACAAAGCTTCATCTTTATGTCTATATCCCACAAGCTGCACACAAACCGGTGCATCCTTGTACTGTTCGGGACCGGTGTCTTCGGGAATATATGTTAGCCTGGATTATACTGAGTTGGAGAGATATTGACACTTACACAATCTATAAATCTGTTCATCATCTGGGCCAAACTTGGCGTTACTCAAATCATCAGCCAAGTCTGTGTCTTGCACTTGATCTACCGGGATCACAATGGCTGGATAATCAAGATAATTCCACAAGCACGTATATGCCACTCTCGACCAACAGTCCAATGGAACTGCAGTGTGCGCTGCAGAAGGCATCAGAATTACGTCTAAATTGTTATCGCAAAATAGCTTGAGATACATTTTCGCGGTCTGTGCTCGTCGGTCATTCAATTCGAAGTAGCCTTGTAAAGTCGTTCCTGGCACTGATAGAAGGCCGGTTTTTGCTAGGGATGGGATCGCTGGCTCTCCTGTTCGCTCGAACTGTTCTAAATAGTACTTTTGAAGTCAGCCTGCATGTCTAAAGCTGGTTAATCGGAGATTCTCTGAACTTACATCACTTCCTGATAGTGTCATATAGCTGATGAAATCTTGGTAGATTGGTGTGACGTCAGGTAAATCAATAGAGATAATTTCAACGTTGCTGTTGTCACTGAGGAGATCAACCGCCTGCTTTAAAGCGCGCCGAACTGGGGGTGATGGAGTAAAAGCTCCATCATTTTGAGCAACACCAACTCGGAGTTTATGTGTGGGCTTGAATTCTAGCCATGGAACCGAAATTGCAGTACTATCATACTTCCAGGTATCTGCTTGAAGTATCGATTTAAGAAGTAGTTGGCAATCCCGGAGTGAAGTCGCCATTGGTCCGACAGTTGACTTAACACCATCTGTCCCTGGCGGGGTAAGATCTCTTACGCCGCCATGAGGAATCAACCCTACACTAGGTCTAAATCCATAAATACCATTACATACCGATGGAACACGAGTACTCCCACCGATATCCGTCCCAACACCTAAAATACTGCCTCGAAGAGCAAGGAGTGCACCTTCGCCCCCAGTACTTCCACCTGCTGTTAGCGATTTATTCCGCGGATTCAATGTTCGTCCGAAGATGTTGTTGTGACTGTCTCCTGTCATGATTGATTGGGGAAGATTGGTTTTGCAATACAGAACTGCACCTAAATCGAGAAGCAAAGCAGCTAGTGCGCTAGTTTCCGAGGCGGGAGAGTTTACATAACAGCCTAGTCCAGTTGAGGTGTCGTACCCGGCGACATCAAAACTATCTTTGAGGGAGATGGGTAGGCCGAATAGGGGAGGAAGAGGTTTTCCAGTTGATTTTGAGTAGGCGTATTGAAGATCGAGCGTCTTGGCTCTTTCGATAGCTGCGGAGAAAAATATTTCGGTCAGACAGTTTGTCTGTTAGTTTTGAAAGTTGTTAATTTTCTTTCTCTATTGGACACTGCAATATTTGTGACATCTTCAACGGACACGCCACGAATAAACTCACCAATTGATGGGCAATCGCAGCTCTTTTGCAAAACGCAATGGTTACTTGCTCTGCCGTAAAGACTCCATCCTTCAGCAATCCAAGAAGTGCAGTGGCGTCGTAGTCAGAAGTGATTTGATATTCAGTCTCGTCCAAAAGCCCACAGCTAAGCGGGACTTCCATCACGTTGGACATGTTTTGGTATTTCTCGGTGGAAAGTCGCCATTCTTTGGGTATGAGGGAATGCTGTGCAGCTTTCTTCTGGGCGGAGAGTGCAATGTAGGGTTTTGGAGAGGATGTGGATTTGGATGTGGATGTGGAGGAGGATGAAGTCATTTTGATGATGATGAGGTGGATATTGAATGGATTTTGAGTGTCAAGACCAAGGAAGTCAAATGAAGTGATATTGGAACTTGGAGATGAAGAAGCTTCTGAATAATAGTATTTCAAGAGGACATTTCTAGCTACATATATACATTTTCTAACATCAGAAATATCGAATCCGTCTCGAGAAGCCCACAGGAAACTAGAAATCATACACGCGTAAACACCATAATGTTGTAAACTCTCCGGTCCCGGTTCCGGTTCCATGTATTGTTATAATTCGGGTCTAACTTTAGGTTATCTCTAGCTCTGGCTCTAACATGAATTGAGCGCTCTAAATCCCCGCACTCATTATCTTTCCCAGAGACAGAAATAGTAGAGAATAGAGAAATATGGAATCTCCCTCCCTCCCTCGCTCAACATATTCCATGAAATGCCATGTCTTCCTGGACTCACATCCATGTTAGTTAATATGTATTGATTGGTTGAGCTCAAACCTCCGGTCCCACAGTGGGGTCAGGTTAGGTTAGGTTACAAAGCCTACGATGGGAAACGAAGCAAAAAATTAACTCTCCGGTCAACTCTCCGGCTCGGTTTTTTGTAGGATGGGCTGGATATAAAGGTGGGTGTTTCGTGGGGGGATTGCGTCGACTGGATTTCTAGAAAGGGGGTTGTTGATGGGAATTAAGAGGAATTGAGTTGAGATAATGACCCCTTTTTTTGGGTGTCTTTTCCATTAATCGATACAACTCACCTCGTCGACTGGTGTGATCCCGGACATCTATAGACTTTCCCCGCGGCAGAGTGATCTTTTCTTTTTTTTGATATTGTGTATTTATTGTATAGCACTTCATAACATGTATACACTTGTAGAACACGAGGTAGGAATTAGGCACGAGAACAAAAGTTGGAGAATAATAATATCTTAGCATTTATGCTAATTTATGCCATGTGAAACAAACAAAAACTACCTAGGTATTCGAGAATTAAACTGTAAAGATCGTGTGTATCGTATCATCCGGTCATAATCCGTTCCATATTCATATCTGTGTGCTCATGTGCGTGTAACTCCGTGCTGATGCGTATGCTGTGCGAACCCTTTCTGTTTTCCGTTTCATTACTTTAGTCTTCTCATTCCTCTGTTGGAATACCAATATTTCGTAAGGACCATCTGCCATTAATGCGTTAAGGAAATTGTAAGAAATTCATCCTGCCCTTTCTTGCTTCTTGTGTCTCATCTCATAATATCCCTTCCCTTTCACGTCAAGTGTTCCTTACTAGTGACTCGAAAGTCGAAGAAGCTTAATGATCATTAGGGGAAGCGAGTGAGCACAAGGTTATCTATGCAGGGCAAGAAACACTTCTAACAGTCTGTGGAGGTCCCATGTTCCTACAGATGGACAATAATTTCATCAGCAAACGAGTTTTGAAATTTAACAAATGGATGTGAAAAAATGAAAGTACTCACCAAACACCACTAGCGATTTGCACAAAGGCTGGTATGTAATCGACTGTATCGAATTTGCAGTTGGGGATATTGTATGTGGAGCGGACTTGGGAGATTGAGAGAGCGTTGTCTGTGAGAGGGGTATTAGTGCTTGTTTTTGCGATTGTGGAGTTTTGGGGGGACAGGAATGGGATTGCAAGGAGGCAGGAAAAAGTAAAAACGAATGGAAAATAGGTAATACATACTGGTATAAACTGGTCCTCCACCAAGCGGTACACTAATGAAATATTTCGCATCTGCAGCTCCATCTAATTCGATGCTAATCACTTGACCCGAAGGAGAACCTCCGCTTGTACAGGAGATATCGATGATCGTTTGAGGTGGTCCGACTTGCCATGTATTTGGTGGCCCTTGCTATTTAGACGATCAGAATCAAGCTTATGGATAAATGACATCGTTTTCCGCTGAGTTGGGCAGGATAACATGACATGTGATAGAAAGAATGGGAGAGTTGTACATGAATAGGAAAAGGATAATAGTTGATCAGTAAAAGAGTAAGAACTTACAACTAGAGCGGGTGTGTAGTCCACAGCATGAATCTTACAGTTATTCTGTACATCAAAGCCATCTGTAGAGATAGAAGAAATGCTCAACGCATTGTTGGTGCTAGTAGTCGAACCATCGAGTGGAACAGATAACGTGTATTGAGCACCTGCTGCACCGTGAAAGGTAAGAGATGCTGTGTTGAGAGGTGGAGAGAGAGGGAGTGCGGAGGTTAGAGCTAAGGAGGCGACGAGGGTAGCGATAGTTGTGAAGTACATTTTGATCTGGGAGTGGTGTTATTATGTGGTGTGAGTTTTGAGCTGAAAGGTTTGCTTGCTAAGTGTTGATGATGATTTGCAAGCTTGATGTAGTATGAGGAAATGTTTTGACTGCGGTGGTGAAGATGAATATAAAATAGGAAGTTGAGCATCTATATATACTTCTCTCCATGTATTCGTGGCATCAAATAACCTCCCAGTAAACATAAACCTGTAAACACGCCCCAACAAAGTCTCACATCACCATCTCATCCACGTCCCCGCCGTAATGGCACTGCCACTAGAAAAACTACTCACCTTGTTCTTCCCAGACCTCAAAATCAGCACACCCACGCAGCCCGTGCAGTTCGTGTAGGTAGCCGAATCAAAGACAGAAAATAAATCCAAGTTCTAACCATATTCTATCTCTCAAACGTCAAAATCCCATATCAAAGACATCCGACAATTCGCAGCTTTACCAATTGAACTTTCAGCTAAAATATCACTTGACATTTGCATACGAACTTGGGCTTAGATTCAAGCATGATTTACGCTTGCATCATGTCCAAAATCTTAGAATATGCTCAAAAACTTGACCAGGCTTAGAACGAGGCTTAAAATAAGCTTCTTTCACCGAATATTACACTGGCAATCGCTAGACCACGAAGTATTTTCTTGTGTAATGAGAAGAGGTGAGAACGGTGAGGTATGAGGCTCATCTGAATATGGCTGAGAGAACCAGCTTTCTACTGAGACAAACCAAGAGTATGTACGAGGCGTGGTTGTCTGTTGGTGTACATATTACGAGATGGTTCAATTCCCGAATGCGTTTCCAATGTTGATATTCGGAATTAGGCTTTTGTGAAATGCGGGTGGATTCTTGTACGACGTGAAATCATGCGTATTACTTCTGAGCATCAATACATTACTATCGTACTTTGACGCATGCTGTTTTATTAGTGGCCGAAATTTTCCATCGCAAGTAAGCCTACCTACCTAGCTCAACTCTTCGCTAGCAAACAAATCCAGACTTATTCACGTTTGTTATCCTGAGCATTCTAAGAGTATCTCTCCGCCAAAAATAAACCCAACATGACGTGTCTCTCACTTACCTCGCCTCTTCCGCCTCCTCCATGTTCTCCTCAATGTGTTCTTGGCAAAACCATCGCCAACTGAAACTTTGCGGAGCGCTCGGAGCTGACATGAAAGAAATCCAATCACGATATCTTCCGATAATAGACATTTTGCGGATGCGCAGATAATTCTTAGCAATTGCTAATAATGGACATATGTTTCAGCCCTATATCCAGAATCTGCTGCGGCGCGGGGCGTGGGATGATAAGTGGTGAGACATTGATGGATGCGTGGAATGCGTCGGATGAGGGGTAATAAAAATCATCACGTGTCACGCATTCACGCCAAAATCTTGGGGGTAATAGTTAATCGTGACAAACATGCATCTATGGGACAACAGGTTGCTGACTTGGCTTTTGGGTGAGAATATACGAGGATTCAAATCGTTGTCTCCCGTCTTCCCGTGTTCGTTTCCGCCTCAATATCGTGACCCGAGTCAAAGAGAAAGAATATGATAGAATTTTACGTAACGGCTTGACTATGTGATTTTTATTCGTATTCTTTCCTTGAGATCGATGTTAATGTTGGAGTTCCTAGAGAGATGGAGAGATGTAAAACGACGTTTGGAGAAGTATAGTTCCTGTTCGTCTGTGGTCTGTGATGAGCTGAGATATTTGGTTCAGCCTCTTACCATAAATCCCGAAGCGCTTTTCGTATACGGCGGGGAACCCTGTTGAGGCTTATCAGATCCGGTTGCTTCACATTATAGTCCGTATGTCTCATAGACCCCAATGCCCTTACCAAAAGTCTTACGCAACACCATTTCGTATTGTCGGATACAAAGGTGGTTATGCGAAGCATCTGTCCCAAGCTCAAAGCGTTTTTCAAAACAGCAATCATCTATACTTCTACTCTGCATGATTTGATATTAGAGATAATGAAGCCATTTTCTCTCCTTGTTGCATCTTCTATTTTATACCTCCAGTCCTTTGTCGATATCTACTGGGTCCTGACTCCTGAAGTTCCAGAAGCGAGAAGTAGATTAGGTTTGAAAACATCCAATATCTCCTTGTTCAAAGGTCTCTAAAAGCGTAAGTTATGTTGAAATACTCGAACAACTAACATACCTCGGAAGCTAAAAAGAACATCTCATTATCAGACTGCAATTTGAACTCTCGCAAACTCTAATAACGACAATTCAAAGATTCATGGTCCAACTAGGGAACCGCAGTTGTCTGGGTAGAAATAAAGCCCATACAATACTGCATTCTCATTGATTTTCAGTACACTACATGTGCAATAAAACCAACCTTCCTCTTCTTCTCCTCTTCTCCTCTCCCACGAAACCCCCGATAGCTCCTCAGATCAGAAGCACACGCATCACATTTCGCGATAAGCATGAAGTTCCTGGAAACGATTCACCTAACTCCGACTCCCAAGATACACATGTAATGTAAGACTCTCCAAGACTTTTCACGATGATTCCAACGAGTCAAATTTAGGCTTCAAACCCTTTATCCTCCACGGAGAGCCTAGATGAATCTTCGACCGAGATGTAGTTCCAGCGAGCGATGTATAAAACAATCCCACATTACATTGCATTGCATTACATTACATTACACGATCTCCACGATCTCCACCACCACCACCACCACCACCACCACCATCATCGTCAAGCCAGCCCTGGAATTTACAAAAAAGAAAGAGGAAAAAAAAGGCATAGAATATGCCATTACATTTCATCACAACTCTGCATGAATAAAAATCCCCATTTTCAATTCCCACTTTGCCACCAACAATAAGACTCTCCATCACCCAGCCCTGGCAGGTATTAATAGGTCGTCGGACTCCATCCAACCCATATATATCATCACATCGTTTTCTTTTCTCTTCTTTCCCTTTCAAAATTAATCAATCTCTACCTCTGAGGGTTAGCGAAAGAAAGAAAGAAAGAAAGAAAGAAAGAACTCAGTACACAACATAAATCGCCATCTCAAGATAGCAAAACTTCTTTAGTTCCTAGTTCCCACTCCTCACTCCACACCCCTTCCCCTTCTCACTAAAGACCACAAGATCCAACGTAGGAGAATTTACTAATCTTCCACACCATTCCCTCCACTTAGAGACTTAGAGATAGAGATAGAGATAGACTCTTTTCAAATATACATCACATCACATCAACATTTCGCATCCCGCGTGTTTGGCCTCTGCTCTCCTTAAACCTCACAAAAGTCTCCCTTCTCCTAGAACTTTTAGTAAGAAGTCGTGAGGTTAATGTGCATGGTGTTAAGCAGAACTAAATCATGAAAGACATAAAATCAATGCTTGAAATTCCCACACACCTCCAAGTCTTGTTTAGTTACTTCACTTCTCACCATTCATCACAAGTCTTAAGCTCAAAACAATTATCAATTAACAATAACTTTACAACAGTATATACAATCAATAATACACGCCATCTATCATTTTTTTCTTTTCAGTTTTTTTTCATTTTAGCATTTTAAGAGTTTTTTTGACATTTCTTGAAAACCCTCCCCACACCATATTTATACGCCTTTCCAAATCATGTCATTTTATCCTACCATACCAAATCCTAGTGCTCCACAAGCTTAATTCTTGTCATGTATTCGTCTTGTAATTCTCATTCCGAGATGGTGATTCAGTAAATACTAGATCAAAGATAGTAAGTGCTAAATACACCAACAAAATCCATTTCTTGGACAGCTAGAGCTAGAGAGGTATTAGGAAGCCCATCGTCAACTGTTGATCGGCTTTCCAATACCTTTTTCTGCTCTTAAATCTTTCGACTAGAAGTCAATCTCGTCCCCTCAGCAACAAGGACGTTACAGTCCAAGATATCCCTGAGCTCTCGTTTTCTGTCGTGATCAGTGATCAGAACATCACCGAGAACTATCCATCCACCCCACCCCACCCCACCCACTCATGACTCATCCATGCATCAGAGGGAACAGTAAATTGCTGTTTTCATCACAGCTAAAAACTAAAAGAAATAAACATCCCCGAAAAATCTCCAATCGTAAATCTTTTTGAAACAGGAACAATATACAAGGAACATAAAATTGGTTTTGGTCGAAAAAGATTTTGACACCTGGGCAAAATCGTCGGTCTTGAAGATTTGATTCTGGTCGTGAAGGCAAGAAGTTGGTTCATCGTTCGTAGAGTAGAGACATTGTAAATCAAAACACCAATTCCCATAAAACAAACTTTTGTTTTCAATTTGTGCATTTATCTCTGTAAGCAAAGTTAGAATTGCATCATTGTATCAGATCAGGAATTCAACTTACTCTGCCACGTCGACTGTTAACTGGTTCTTGCATATACTGCATGTTCTGTGTAGGCAAACCATTGAAACCATATGCTCCCATACCCATTCCCATATTATTGAGACCAGGGGCTCCAAATGAGCTTTGTCCTAGCATGGGTCCCGGGCTCATCTGCTGTGATGGAGGTTGGATAGGGCTGGCATTTTGCATTCCTCGATATTGGTCTGCTAGTTGTGGACTACTAAATGCACCGAATCCTGATTGCATGGTAGGATAATAGCTGCTGATCGGAGGAGTACCTCTTGCCATGTTCATGTTTTGGTATTGAAATTGTTGCATATTCATTGGTTGCATCATGGGAGTAGACGATTGTGGAAACATTGAATTTTGAAGCGCGAATTGTTGGAAAGGTTGAACGTTGGAATCCATGCTGTCAGTCCTTTGCATACCCATACCCATGTCATATGCATTTTGCTGCATTTGTGGGTTTTGTTGCATCTGTGGATAATATTGATTGGAACCGTATTGTGATTGAGGCATGTGTTGCCCAGTAACTTGACTTTGCTGTGATCCAGGTCGAGCGCGGTCAATTGGTTGTTGTTGACTGTGCTCTCTGCTTGGTCCGGCACTACCGTTACGAGTTGACAATCCAACTTCATCCATGAGACGCTTATAGCCCTGTGCTGGCTGTGCCTTGAGACGAAGCAAAACGTTTCGAACGTTCTCGACGACCTTGCTTCGAATGGACTCGTCAAAGAATGGAGTGGTAAGCACTTTGAAAATCAATGTAGCACCACAAGCTTGGTCGGATAAAATGGCTTCGAGAGTTTCGTCGTCTTTTGAAAAGAACAATGCTTGAAAGATTTGATCGCGAGCATCGTTCTCTAACTTTTGGTTGATGACCTTGAGTACGGTGAGGTATGCAACCTTGTGCTTGCAAAGGTGGACAAGGTTTGGTACTAATTGAGGTGCAAGAACAGATCGACGCTGTGGGAATGTGCAAGTATCCAAAAACCAAGTCAAAAGCAAAGCACCATTGGCATTGGTAGCCAATTGAACGCTGTGTAACGCAATGGCGGCTGCCAACATCCGTTGCTGATCCTTGGTAGAGTGATGACTTTCGAGACAAGCTCGCATAGCTCTGGCGCCATATCGACCTTCAGAAATAGGCTTCATTTTGCTAAGCATAGCTTCAAATATAAAATCATTGTAAGGCGAGCCAAATTTCAAGCAGCATTGCAAAACATAATTACCGTATTGATCAAGGAACAATGGCACAGTGTATGGCGCCAGGTTCTGAACTATCATAGTGATCTGCTTGGGGGTTTTGCATACATCAATGATTTTTTGTGCTGCCCAGGTGCCGTTTTTGTGTACACCAATTTCTGCCATGTGGGGAGCAATTTGCTGAAGCATAAGGTCTCTGGTATCATCGGAGCAATGTTCGAACAACTTTTGGACAACGGTGTTTCCGAGATAGTCAGACGATAACTCGGCAACTTCTTCAAGCATTTCCATAGCGATAGCCTCAATCTCGGCTGGCGAACAACTTTGATTGTCGATGCGCTTCCTTATATCTCTGAGCTTAGGAGCATCATGAACTCTACTGTGGCTTGGCTCTGCAATTGCTGGTATTTCAGACTGCCATTTGTCATATGAGATGGAGGATTTGAGGCTTTGGCCAATCTTGATCTTATCCTCGGCAGTGGCTCCGAACTCGGAAACTATGTTCAAAATATCAATCTCAATGTCCTGGAGTCGTGGTGAAGGAGGCTCAGTAGTTCCGGGTCTTGAGATAGCACCCAGAGCACCATTGGCGTCGGTCACGTTTGCACCAGAATCCAAGCCCTTGGAGAAAGGATCTGGGCTTGGCGAAGGAAATGCTCCGTCAGGACCTGGTGTTGTTGCTGGAGATACAGGTTTAGCAAAGTTGATTCTGACTGGTCCTGCCCCTGGGAAAATTTCCTTGTTGTGCATCATAGCCTTTGCCGTTATGGCACTATCAACGTGTTCATAGTTTACAAACCCGCAATTCTTGTGCGTGAGAACCCTTGCCGATTGGACTGGACCATGAACTTTGAACAATTCTGTGAGGGTAGAGGTTGTTGTCGATGATGGAATGCTTCCAAGCCAAAGAGCACTAGTTGGTCCCTCCAAATTGTCATTGGGTGAAAGGTGTTCATTTGCGTTGTTTGAACGTCCTAGACTCATTGCGGCGACAGCTTCTGGAAGACCCGAGAACTCATCCGCTTCTCTCAACTCAGAGGCAGTAATAGTATTACCAAGACGAGACGACGCTGCAGGATAATAGTCACGCATTAACCGTGTATTTGGTGAATCGAGAACACCAGCAGTTCTGGCTCTGGGTCTACTTGCAGAAGCTTGGCTGACATATTGCTGCATGATTTGCTGGTGTCGTTGCATCTGCTCGCTATTCTGGGCCAATTGCATATGTAGCATAGCAGCGGCTTGAGCTTGAGCTGCTTGTGCCTGCTCGTAGGGCGTCATGGGACCCGAATAGTCGTCATCATCCTCATCCTCAGCATACTTCTCCTTGGCGTTGACAGAGTAAGAACGGAAACGATTTGCCTTGTGCGCATCAATAAGATTGTATATGGGATTTGCCAGTTGTGCTCGAGGAGGTTGTGGAGTTTCAGCAAGACCCAGGTAATCGAGAGTCCGTATCTTATCATCATTGTTTCCATCTCTCGAGAATGAAGATTGTCCTGGGGAATCAATGCCGTTAGAGGATTGACTAGCAATACTATGCAAGGTCGAGGTCCGTTCACGGCCGCCTGAAGATGGGCCCCAATTGGTGAAAAGTGATGGGTGACCAAAAGGCGACGTTTTGTATTGGGGGTTTTGAGGGGTTGAACCCGAACGTAATCGATTCAACAATCCCGTGCTAGTGGATGGATCACCCAAATCGCCGAGATTTGTTGTTGCAGATTGGAATGGACTCGGTGAAGGTGTGGGTCTTGATGTCTTCGACGAAAGACCCAGACCTGGAGCTGCATTCAAAGGCCCCCCTGACGAAAATCGAGATGGGAGTGTGCCAGCACGACCTCGACGTGTCGGTATCGTTTCTGTCGCTGGTAACTGGGCAAAGTCTGGAAATCCATCCGTGGGAGACTCTGGTATAGTTTCTCGAAGTGGGGTAGAATTGCCACTGGTTGGAGGTCCCCAGACATTGCTACTAGTAAAGCCCCCTTCTTGCACAATTTCTCGTGTCCTGTCGATGGTGCCATCAGTACTTGTGTCATCATTCAATAGTGAGAGAAAAATCATACCTTTTTGCGGTTGGAGGATATCTATTAGCACTTGACTGTGTGTTAAGCTGATCATGCGATGGAGAACCAGCTCCCGATCGCGTGTTGCTGGCCATTTTGCCTGCGGAATTTAATGGTAGGGCGCCATACGGCGATCTCAAGGAAGGAAGTCCTGTCGAAGCTTCGGTGGGGGAGGTGTTGGCCGTTGAGGAACCCGATCGAGGGAAACCAGCGGCCGACTGGGGTAGATGGGTAAGATTAGGATGTTCGGATCTCTTATTTGACATTATAGATTATTCGGTCTGCAAAACTCTCTCGATTTTGTACGAGAGATAACAGATCTGTTTATTCCGAAATCGAGAGTAGATGATGTCTTGTTTTACGTCGTAGCTTTGACAATCGTCTTGGCAGCCCGTCGAGATCAAGGAATTTAGGTCCGATTAAATCGTTGGTGTGAACTAGTAAAGTAATACGAGTGCCCAAGTATTCAATCCAAGTAAACTCTGTGCTAGAGAAAGATTGTGTTGGCAGGGCCGACGGAGTTGTTCGAGAAGATTCTTCTAGTGGGAAAAGAGGAGGATCTAATTTAGAAGGCGAACTCTTCAATGGGCCAAACCAATGGCTTCCGGCAAGAAACAAAACTTAAAATTGAATGCGTCGATTGAATTGAAGGAAGGATTGATGATCCGATGAGGGCTCGGTCGTCCTGTGAAAGTACAAAGTCTGTTGATGGCAAAAGGATGATGCCGAGACGAGACTTGTGCTTGGATTATAGCTTTTTGCGGGATTTCGAGAACCTGGGACTGAACGATGGAAGAAAGGGTTTCGTGTGAAAGGATGGCCTCTGTTGACAATTGTTGATTTAAGAGTTTCCGTTTCAATATACAAACCTTCATTAATACATAAGAAGAAGTGCTAGCATGAGGGACGAAATTATGAACTGAGCCCGAGGTACAAACGAGAGAGAAAGTGATGTAGTTGTTCGCAGAGAAGATATAAGCTGGGTCGGGAGGAAGACGAGGGAGATATTAGATATTCATGGATTGTTGAGATGGACCGTGTCTTTCGAAGGCATTCGCTTATTGCCCTTTAGTGCGCTGTGCTGAAACCACCAGAGCTTGCTGCTTGGACGAAAATGGGCACCGGTGGAAAGGCAGATCCTTGACGGGACGTCCTTGGTTTTTGGGTAATGCGAGGGCAACTGTTGGCAACACAAGGAGAATATGGCTCGCAGGACAGGCAGGTGGGATGGGATCGATGCGGCAGAAGGTGCAAGCGGTGTTGGTTACGAGTAGTACATGTCTAATAAGTTTGCTGGTGAAATCCTATTCACCCACGAAATACAATCATGACAATCACTCCATTTGCAGGTGAGCAATGTACCTCCCTCCCTCCCTCACGCACGCATGTCCTCGCGTGAATGGAGCTTTTATATACATCGCACGTCTTTGATCGACCCCCAAAGAGATGGATCACATAAAGGGGATGTGGTTACGGCGACGGCATTTGATTCGACCATTCTGTTCCGGCTCTTTACTATTCTCGTGCCATTTTCACTAGTGCTAGCATCGTGCACTTGTTCGATTCATTCAACTTAGCTTTCTTCTCGAAGGCGCTCCGCCCTTTGTCTACTGTGGTAGTGAAGGTCCGTCGGCCCACGGCGTGTGGTGTGGTGGGTTCCGTTACCACGCTCTTTCTCCCTCCAACACCCTTTTGCCTGACTGACACCTGGGCATCGTGGGAGGGAGCGAATTTATTTTATGTTAGGACCATTCTTGGTGCGATGCGAAGGTTGCGGGACCAAGCTTGTGAAGACTAGAAACTGCGCCAACTGGGACGATGCATCGATAAGAGAGAGGGAGGGCAACGGCATCACGGGTCACGCCCACATAGTCGCAAAGAGTCAAAGAGTTCCCAAGTGTGCTAAATGCTAATAAATGCTAAATGCTAAATGCCAAAATTCAGATTCAAATGTTTGGAGGCTTCACCTCCCTCCACATACTTTGCATCCAAATCTTCCATTGCCTGCTGCAAGAGTTTCTCAAAATAACATCTCACCGCATACCAGGTACACACCCTACATGCTCTGTACATATATTTCCGAACATCACAATGCTCGCACTCACACTCACACTCACACTCACGCAGCTGGTAATGAATTACTTCGATTCGAGTGACCGCCCTCTAGCCACGAACACCAGTATTAGCTCTCGGTCTGTCTCGACATAGCCTTCTTGCTTCTCCCTCACCGAGATATCCTAACCGTTTCTTTGCATGCTTTCGAGAGACTTGGGACGAGGAGGAGTTCTATTTCCCTATTTGGTCTAATCGCCTCTCCAGATATTTGGGGTCTGTTTCAGGATTTGAGGTGCGCGATTGATGCAGTGTCACAATTTCAATCGTCCTGCATTTACACCAATGGCTGCCACCCAATGACTTGATCTCACTGCAACCTTCCCTACCAAACCTCCCCTATTTTGAATCTGCCCATAGGTGCAGAAATGAAGTCCCCAATCCGTTCCACGTCACATTTGTTTTATGCTTATTATCTCTCCCGACCATGCCTGAAAAAGTCCCGGTCGGTGGTCGGCATCACCATGTTCTTTTATCGCTTCGCCCATCATGACTGCGCTGAACTTTGGAATATAATGCATTGATCTTTGACTTGTTTTGTATGACAATGGGACACGCACGCCCCGAAGCTAAACAAAGAACTAGAAGCCAATCCGACTCCTCAGATCCTTCGATCTATTTACTCACTGGTCCTTAGGCTTCGCAAGCTATTCGCAAGTCCAACCCTCGCCTTGGACATGACATGCCGGACTCGTGCCCCTTGAAAGTTGGCAGTCGAGTCCGGAAGGTAAGGTTGCGCGGAATTTCTTCAATTGATGTCTTGATCTTCTGTCCCTGGGTATATTTTGACTCGTACATTGGATTAATTACCAGCGTTGATTGGCTTTCTCGTAATCATGGCTTGTAAGGTTCATAATCCCCAGTCTCTGATTGATCTTTTTCGGGCGTTCGATTCATTTTGAAACGTTAGCTTGTATACCAGGTGTGGTGATAAATGCACAACTAATACTATATATGTGAGCAACTCCAACCGCGTCCATCTCTACAATGGGAAAGCTGTACAGCCCTGTCGTCTGCTCCAGGAGCACATCTTTTTTGCTTGGAAGGGGATACACGTTCATTGCGGGATTCATCCTTGAGACGATTTGCATTCAGCTTATTAGCTTGTCACGGTGATATTTGAAATGCTGCTAGAGAACATGAAGGTGTATTTTAGTATCAAAAATATAGGATCATCGCTGAAGAAAGCGTTGTATTTGCGAAGTGCCAATGTTTGAGATGTGTGTTATGGTTCTTCTAGAAGTTTTGTGCATGAATGATAGATGGATACTAGGACTTTCAGATAAACTGTGAACATCGAGCAAGTTTTATGAGACTTCCCTGGTGTTCCGAACCCTCTCGTAAGTTTCTATTAATAAATCACGAGGGTCAAGGAAAAGTGTCCTCAACATATATCTTCAAGGCTGGAAGTCTGGTGCCGGTAGATGGCGAGAATGATAGCCAGGGTTGAGATGTCAAAATCCACTCAACTCGTACCACACTTTGTAAATAAATGGATCATGTGACGTCAAGATCAGCATTTAGAGTTGTGTTCGAGCAGAAATTTTAAGTCATGTGTTAGGTGACGATACGGTGACCCTTCCGACAGGTACTTCTTTGGCAGTTCTCATGTTTATGTGTCGCCGCTTTATCCACTGCCGCGTGGGTTTCGTGTTTTAGCCGTTAAGCGGCGTCGCGGCTGGTCGAGATCGCCACACGTGATTCTGGGGATATCAACAAGACCGGGAAGGGACGGCTTAAGGTTGTTCCGCCATATTGATTTTCGACAACCATAATTGTGATTGAATTTCAACGTTGCAAGATGAGTGTCGCATTCACATAGCGTATATTGGCTGCCAGTAGTGAATTAAAATATCGCGCAATATTCGACGACAATATTCTTCCCCAAACTTGTGACAGCGCATTCAAAATAATTCAGCCAAAATGGCCGACGATATCGATGAGGATACGCCAATGCGAAATGAGGAGAATTCATCCGATGACGACAGCGGTAGCGACAGCGAACAAAATGGCGGGGATGGGGAAGGCGAAGGAGAAGGAGAAGTGGAATGGATGGTCACGTCACGACAAAAACGTTCGACTGCAGGAAATCGATTGAATGCTTTACTGCAACAAGAAGAACCAGATGATGAATTGGAACTTCTATTCGCAGAAGATGAAAATGAAGAAGATCATGGATTCGTTGATGTGGAGGCCGACTCTGATGTGCAAATGGATTCATCCGATGACGACGATGACCAAGGACCTGCAGCCGGCGCAGATGATCTCGAAGGAGAGAAAGAGCTACAGCGCAAGGAAAAGGCAGAACGATTGGCGAAGAAGCGCAAGATGAATGATGGCATGCCAAAGATATTCAAAAAGAGAGTTAAGATCGATCCTACAATTCCTTCGAAGCCTGCTCCTAGACCGAAGAAAAAGTCCGAACGCGCTTCGTGGATTCCAACTCCAGAGGATGCGCCGACTCGGGCTTCGGCTCGTGGTACTACCCAAAAAAGTAAAGAACAATTACATGCGCAGATGATAGATAGGGAAAAGAAGAGATTAAAGCAATTGGCGAATATGGAGAAAGCAGCTGCAGCAAAAGAAGCTGCAAGGAAACCGGCTATGACACAGGAAGATAGATTGGCAGAAGCTGCAAGGGTCGAGAAGAGTAATTCCAAGAGTCTAAGTAGATGGGAAGAAGCAGAACAACAAAGGGAAGAAGAACAGAGGTTAAAGTTGGCGGCATTGCATAATCGAAAACTAGATGGGCCTGTTATTACTTGGTGGAGTGGACGTGCGATGTGGGTTGGAGGAAAATTAATTGCACTTGGATCGAAGAAACTCAAACCGGATGAACCCAAGGAAAAATCGAAGAAGAGAAAGGCTGGAGAAATGGAGGATGAGAGTGAAGCTGGGTCTGTAGAACCAAGTACCTTGAAAGGAGCTGCTACTCCAGGTTCGGTTACAAACGATACGCCAATTGGTGATGTAAAGGACACTACACCTGGAACCGCTTCTGGAGTCACAAATAGTGATGTGAATAAAGATGGAATTTCATTAAAGCAGGAATCTGCATCAACTTCTCCAGACAACATTCTACATCCTGAATCACAACCTACTAGTGTTCTCAAACCACCACAGCCACCGACTATTCCACCGTCAACCAGCATTCTTCAACCACCAAACCAAACATCTGGAGTTGTACCAAATATAAGTGGTCTTCAACCACCTCAGCAAACCACCGGTGCCGTTCCCCATATAAATGGACCCCTCCAACTTCCCCAATCCCACAACCACGCTGTTCCATTCATCCCTCTCCAAGCTCCTTCCACTGTCCCTCCATTCTTCCTCCAACCCCCGTCCCTCGATGGTTCCAAACCTCTCCCCGGGTTTCAACCTCCAAATACAAATTATCCTCGTCTAATGCCCTCTCAAACAACTCCTTTCTCTTTCGCTCCTTCTCAGCATTACTCACCTTATTCTCCGGCCTCGGCTCCGCTTCCTCCGCCTCCTCCACAACCACCTGTTACGGAATATTCATTGAGGAATTGTCTAATTCTGACGAATTTTAATGATGATGAAATTAAAAATAAAGATGTACAGACAAGGATTCTTTTCAACCAAACGTTTCCTAAAGCTCCTAGTAAGTTTTCATTGTCTCCTAATCATTTTTCCCTTCAGCCCTTCCCTTCTCCTCTCCAGGTACTATATGTTTCTCTTTTGCCCCTACTAACCCCACCCCTTAGCGAAAACCAAATCACAGACACACCCACCACGCACCCTCTGTGCAATAACACACTACCCCGCCAAATTTCGTGATCCCAAAACAGGTTTACCATACGTAAACTCGTATGCATATAAAGAGATACAGAAATTACTGAGAGGAGAATATCGATGGAGTAAATTACTCGGTGCTTACGTTGGGAATGCTACTGTGGCGGCGAGAGGAGTACCTGAAAAGTTTTTGAGGGGTGGCGAGAGAAATGTCCCACCAGTGATAGGCACGCCAGGAATAGGAGCAGGAACTGGAACATCTAGTACAGCAATTGGAAAGGATGTTTCAGTATCGGGAACAGCGATGTCGACATCGACACCAATCCGTCATCCACAGTCAGCGCAGATGGAAGGGCATGGGAAGTGAAGCAATTACTTCGATTACGTATTTACGGTTAGTGATGAGGCTGGAAATATCTAGCAAGTTGAACTCGGCATTTACTAGATAGGACCTTGCGAGAGGTGATAGAGTGAGATGGTCGTTCCACCAAAACTCAATGAGATATTATGCACAGGCGTCAGGTGTCAGATGTCGGGTATTAGGAAGTAGATAAGGTGGACTACTTCTTCTGGTTATAACCAGGTCTCTACCAGCTACTGGCTTCTAGATATTAGATATTAGATATTATCTATTACTAGCTAACTGCTACATATTGTATTGCTTCTTGCTAGTTCTGATTACTCGATATATACTTGTACTCAGCTCAGCTCAGCTCAACTCGGCTTAACTCAACACGGCTTAGAGATAGAGATAGAGATAGCAATGAACGAATGAATGGATAAATGAATAAATGAATGAACAAATCAAAGAAAGAAATTGAAGCAATTCAATTAAGAATTCATTCGCGGATTTCTATTTTGTTAGGTGGCTTTTGGTTATGATTGTGTTGGGGTAGATGGATATGTAATGATCTGGAATTTACCTGGCCTTGCTTTGCCTTCCCTTGTAAGGGAGATGGACTGCTATATTGATGGGTAGAGGAAGGGCTGGGGTGTGGGTGTGTGGGTGGGTGTAGTGAAGAGATATATATAATGTATAGAGAAAGGGGGGAGGTGTACTGTATATCTCTTTGAACCATCTCAACCATTTGCACCATTCGAGTCCCTGGAAGTCTGGGAGTGAGCATAGTGTGGAAAGAAGATGGAGGAGCTCGAGGGAGGGAGAAGCTTCGTTTCTGTTTCTGTTTCTGTATATCTCTGAAACTGTTTGGGGGGGGGGAGGGGGAGGGGGAGGGAGAGGGGTTTTCTCTACCCTTGATCAGGATTGTCATTGTGAGAGTCACGGTATGGTTTTGGGTAAGTTATTTACTTGGACATGGGATTGTAATCGCAACTCGATTTCTTGTGTCCTGTCGTGTGTTGTTGCTTTATGCTGCTTTGTACGGGTTCCTTTCTAGGTTGCACGATCCAAGAAGTAGAGAATGAGAGTCGGGAGATGGATTTCACATGTTTGAATCTTTGTATTGGTTGATGTTATGGGTGGTCTTTGTGTCTTGTTTGTAGTAGTAGTAGTTGTTGTTTGTTTTGTTTTGTTTTGTTTTTTGGCTTGTTGGCGAGGTTATTGGATGGGTGGATGGGTAGGTGGTTACATGTGTAGGTTGGGTAGAGGTAGATAGTTGTGGTTATGTGTGATTGGGATTGCGATTGGGATTGTGATTGTGATGGTAAATCCATTCTCCTGCATCCTATTTCATGATGCCACTTCCTATAAGACCTAGAGAATGAGAATCTTGAGATAGACTGCAACTTGTAAATGTCTAAATCGGCCTCACTCTTTGTGTTCTTTTGGCTTGTTGATGTTGATGTTGATATTGAGTAGGGAGGTAGGTAGGTAGGGAGATAGTTGTATATGTAACTTTTGACAGTGATTTTATTGCGTCCCATTCTATTGAATTATGACACTTCCTACAAGGAATTAGAAAATGAGAATCTTGAAATAGACTCTAGATGTCTGAATTAACTACAGTACGAGTATTGATTAGGTAGGTACTGGCTGTCAAGCCCAGAACCCAGAATCTGTCTCGTGACCTAGATTAGAAAATGTGGTCCGAGCTCCTTGTTCTACTTTACTTGATTTTATTTAGGCAGCTTGTTGCAACTTGCTGTATCTACTGATGACCACGACCTTGAAAGTTTGAAAGTTGGGTTTGGGGGTGGATAGGTAGGTATTGTGATTATATTGTCGATGTATAGTTCTTGATTATGAGGGGGTGTTTGTGGAATTCTTTCGAAAGTTGCTATGGATATGATGGAGATGGATATAAGGGAGGTGGAGGTAAAAGGTGGATTGTTAGGAGGTTACTCCCTACTTCCTGGGTGTGTTTTGGAGGATGGAGTTTCTTTCTGGAGAAAGGGGATGAGGTATGTGCTAGGGTAGGGGTGGACAGTGGTTGTTTGATGGCGCTGGGTATTTGTTAAAGAATGAAAGATGAATGAATGAAAGAACGACTTGGGTTTGGCCTGGAAGATGAGCAGAATTTATGTGATGGGAATCAAATGGTGGCAGAATGGGCGTGGAGTTCGCTTTTGAGAGGAGTGGGTAATTTGAAGAGAGGTCAGAAGAGGCAGGGAGAGAGGGAGTGTTCCGGCCATAAAAGATAGGAAGAGTCTGAGGAAAATTAAGGCTTGAGAGGTAGTGAGGTTCAAGAGATACTGAGGCTTAGGGGCTGGGATGGGCAGGGAGATAGGGGGAAGAATGGAGGGGTTGCATTCCGTGTGTAAAACTGTTCCGGTAAAGACAACATATGCAATGTTTGTTTCTTGGTTGAGGAGTGAAGGAAAAGAGAGATAGCCTTTACTAGGTCGTCGGGCGGAGAAGAGAACGAAATGTTTCAAGGAGAGTGTAGGTTCAACGGGGGGAGCGAGAGCATGGGGCATTCATTGCATGCGCTATTTTTTGAAGGAGGAAATCATCAGTATAAGAGGAACTTTGTGCTTACTTTCTTTTGCGGCCAGAAGACTGGGATCTAGGGCCGAATGGTGAACTGGATCTTATTTCCTTGATACTGAAGATAACTGGCAGAGATGAGGAACCAGCTTGGCAGTAGGTAATCTCTACACATCATGAGTTGTGATGCTTTTCGTTTTGTAAGCAAGCAAGTGCTGAACTGGAGAATATGAGAAGAGTAAGACTAAGCCAGTGCTTACTTCTCTTGTAAATAGCAGATTGTGGTCTACAAGAGAGTTGAGTCTTGGATCTTGAGTCTTCAAAGTTGTGTAGAGATAAGTGTTTTTAATTTTCCGAACCTAACTGGAAAGTTCGGATCGTTTAAACAATGAAAGCTTGGATTTGGTCAGTTCAGAATATTGGACAACCTGCCACTCACAGTAAGCTCATTGTAGTTTGGTGGTATAGTGATTTTAAGGTATGATGCGTTGTGATACTTTCACTTTGCGAGCAAGTGCTGAACTATCAGCCCTGTATCCTACACATAGGGATTCTCCTTTAGGATCAGGGTTTGATAACGTGGTCAATTCAAGCTTGAAGAATAGGCAAAAGACAGACTTTTTATATTAGGATCGATACTAAATTCTTTTTTCTGCTGATTTTGTTTGTATTCCGTTGACTTATCTATCTTCCTGCGAATCTGCGCTCATTGCTCATCTATTATATCTTTGTCCATTCATGCCAATCCTCGACATTCTTACGATCTTCATTGCTCCAGCCTTCACCAGTATGAAAGTCCATTACTCTGGTTTTTCGTGCCGCTATCCTCCTTCCAAACCATTTGCATATTCCGACCTCCACCAATTTTTCATACCATTCCTCCGCTATCCACTCTACTCCAGATATCATCTAAGCCGCCACAAAAGACCTAACCACCACTTTATTGGCCGGAATTGAATGCTGTGCATTCAAAGCAATGCCCGCATCACGATATAGGAGAACAAAATTCTTCAATCTGACAAAATCACCTTCTTTCAACTTTCGCTTCTCCCAGGAACCAACGTTGGATGCTGTGAAGTAAAGCTTTTTTAGCCCTCCAAACAATTTCCAGAAGGTGATATCACGTATTTGCGCAGGGAAGAAACATGCGTGCAAATCAGAAATATCGAGATCTAGACCTTTGGTGGAGACTTCGCGAATATCTAAAACCCTGACACAGTCAAGTCCATTGGGCAATGAATTATCGATGTGTTGCAACCAGCTATTGGTTTCGTTCATTCCCCAATTTGGTACTTTATTGAGGAAGGTAAACGAGGCCGTGTCGATCTTAGGGTTGAAGATTAACGGCATCGGGTTGCGAGTGCCGTAGAACTTGAGCATCGCTCGAACACGAGGCTTGCAGATAGTAATATGATGAATATTCCAGTATGCTCGACTGTCACTATCTACTTGAAAGATGGCTGGGATTGTAAATCTATACTCGTGTTGGCGACTGGCCCTCGGTGAGTTGATCAGATCGAAGTTTACTGTTCTTGGTTTCGGTAAATGGTATTCGTAGATCATGTGTCTGATCTCGATAGGAACGATACGCAACAGATTTCTTTGACTTGGGTCGATCGGGACAGCGGGAGGAGGGTTAAAAGCCTATTATTTCGTTGGAAGTTAGTAACGACACAGACGTATCCATGATCATGGGGCTTTTCATATTCTGACTTACCAAAAACATAATGCGATACTGTGACATGTAGTCATCAGGAGCGGGAGCAGCATTGATCGCGTTGCCATCGGCATCTTCGCCGACTCTATTCTCTCCATCTTCTCCTTGAGGAGAAATAGCGTTATCGGCAGAGATGTCATCATCCATCATACCTATGTCTGACATTTCGATGTCGTTGTCAGATTCGTATGCCCTATTTCCTTCGTAAGAAGAAAGTCTGTCATCAGCTGGGACAACGACATCCATCATTTCTGCATCGGCCATCTCGAAATCGTCGTGGATCGCATACTCTCCATCGTGCATCTGACTTTGAGAAAGCATATCGTAGTCGACATGGGAACCTTGATTCTGCAATTGCAGACGCATACAGCCGTCGTCAGGCTTACCTAAGTCGAAACCATCGACAACATGGTGGGCCATTGTTGCGGATTTCAGAGGTATCGAGAACTCGAGAGAAGCCGTAGGATTTGGATTTATCGAGTTAAAAGTAGAGAGTTTCGAAAGACGAAACGATCAGTAAAATAAAGGAAGAAAGTAGAAGGGGTTCAAAATTGTTACCAACGATTTTGGAATTCAATTTTGATTTCACAATTGGAAGATCGGCGTTTGGTTGTGAAGTGCAAGGTATGTTGTGGATCTTTAAGCGATTTAATTCAATTCAATCAATTTGAACTTGGTTATTTTTTCCCCTGTTTATATCTCATATGGGCGCTTGTATGAATACTTAATGCTCTTCTCTATATTCTGCTCACTGTTCTGTTCACTGCTCTTTTCACTGCTTTAGCCACGGCTCTACCAGTGGATGTATGAATTGAAGGAACACTCCTTAACTTTCTAAATTTTCAACAAATTCATTGTCCAACCTCCATGAATATTAATAACAACTCCTAAGATATAAAAATCATTGTTTCAAAAATATTCTAGAGTCTATTTTTGTAGTGTCCTGTCAGTCTGTACACCCGCTTGTGCTCCTCTCAATGTGCTATTCAATGCTCCTCTTACACCTTCTTCCACTGCCTCCCGCTTCGAATCTCCTCTCGAGTGTTCAAACTGCATTACAGCAACACGTATATATTTTAATATCTAGATACGTGCCTAGATAGCTAGATGAATTTGACGAGAAAATACCTTCCTCGTGATAACACACATTTCGTCTGTTTAATATCTACCAATGTCTAATTAGACATCAAGATGTGTAGGTATATAATAGACAAAGTAAGTAAAACAGTCTGGCTAGGGAATGTTTTTACTATTGCTACTGTGGCAATACTTACACATACACAAAGATCTGTGAATCTACATCCCCAGATGTCTAAATCTCCGAATCCACAATTTAGATAGATGGGGAGAGAGCTATTGGGGGTTATGGGGTATGGGGTATGAGGTACAGGGTATGAGGGAAGGGAAATGGATTGGAGAGAGGGGAGATATCTTTATTATAGTAATGGAGGGATGTGGAGAATGTATACATAGAGTTGAAATTATAGTTGGGTGGTGTTGCGATGTTCATGATGTTTATGATGTTTATATTATAACCTTCCTACTTCTCTTTTCCTCAATCCCTTTTTACCTCAATCAATAAAACACCTTCATAATCATAATAAACTACCTAGATTGATATTTGTTCTTACTAGATTTCTTATAAATAAAATCATCTAAATCGCATAGTGGCGTAGTATCAATTCTATCTTTCCCCTCGATTTGTTTTTTGCTTTATTAGTGCATTGCATTGCATCGCGCGCTCGTCTCGGCTTCGCTCGGGAAGCTCCAGCTCCGAACAAATGCGGCATAGCGTTCGGAGCATCTTAGCGCTTAGTAAGGTTATTCTGACCTCGCGAAACGGGGCTCAACTGTAAGTCTGTAACCCAACCAAGATCGAACTCAATCAATAATACCAGCGACTCGGAAGACTAAAGATATCTATCTGTCATAAGTGAATTTGCGTATGAGATGAGTACATGTGGGTTTCTTAGCATATTATTTTTGTGTTCTCCAATCTAAGATTAACAAATTTCCTACGGGTAAGGTTGTAGTTAGCTCCTCTATTTCACAACAACGTATTGCGTCAATTATCCTCTTATGAAATCTCTCAATAGAAAATTAAATGCGTTACTAGTAAGGAATCTTCAGTTTCCCACTTTAGCCCTTACGCAGTGCCTTCTCATTAGCCGGCTATTTTCTTTCCATTTCGGCAGACCTAATGATGAAAGTGTTAGATGACTATAGTTGGACAGCCAGATCAGCTGAGATTCGAAAAATCTGAAAGTTTACCTGCAGGGAGGTTTAAGAAATTTTTACCAATGTCTTTGCCAAAACCTATGAGCATGCCTTTGGTGTCTTTCTATTCGAGACCTTCCTTGGGTTGGATGAATAGACCTGTGACGCCTTCGTAGAATCCGTCTCTGGGTTTCTGCGGCTGTTGTCAATGCTATTGTACTCGAGGACACCCTTAAAGAAACATGCAATCAACACCTCGCCGGTCAAGCTTGCAATTTTCAACGAGAAATCCTGTCGCAAATGCACTAAGGTCAGCATTTATGCCTCTTAAATGCCAAACAGCAGGGCGATTTAGAACACTGCGCACTGTGAGGATGCGATATAGAGATGCTAGTGGAAACTATTCACAGCTTCACGTACCTCGTTTTCCCCTTTCAATTTTTCCATGATGATTTGGACCTATTCTCGAATTGAAGAACCAAGTGCAAACCCTGCAGCTGTGGTACCAGTACCTCCGTGATGGATCGCATATGAGGCTTTTCGAAAGAGCTAACATGTCCAAAATCTTCAATGAGGATATTTTCTCGGATATCCAACACTACATGTTGTCTTTTATATTCCCCTACGGATACCGATCCCACGTGAATTCTGTGGAACCACATAAAGTACTATATTCTGCATTGAAAGGTACTAAAACTATGTATCAGATTAAGGGGCAATGAAGGGTAATTCTGGTTTCCAGTTAGCTATAAAATACCATTTCTCAGTTAGTTAGCCCCCTCTTAGCATTTATGAATTTTTGAATCTATTCTTTTTGGGATTCTTGGATTGAGCTCCAAATTTACCCACCAAGTCATTACTAGGCTCGCTAATTATAACGATCCCGAGTCCGAACGAAAATGGAAAGATCGTCAGATCACCTCTACTCTATCCCGTAGTCCTAGGAAAAGTCATGATTGATAATCATTTAGAGCTGATTCATCCTCTTCTGCTGGTTTTCGATCTTTCAAAGCATTATTGGTACTCCAAATTGGCATTGTGATAATTATCGGATTTGTTACCTTATGACTGGCCGCCAAGTCAGTGTTCTTGCCCATCACCTATGGTACAATAATTACTCGTCTACACTGCTGAAACATAGATACTGCAACAACTCTTCCATCTATCCTACACTTTCTTCAGCCAAATACATCATCATGGAGAGTCAACAAACGGGTATCGAGGAAGCATCAACCCAGCCTCCCAAGCTAACTCTGTCCGAGTTCAAAGCTTTTAACAGACTAGCAGACCACATGGATTTATTCGTAAGGAATTTACACGATCGATTCTCACAGCCCATCCAGAATAGTACTGACAATCCTTCCTCAGCATAACAATTTCCGCATGATGTGGAACGAGATATACAGCGCCTGCAACAACAACAACAGCAACAACAAACGCCCCATCCACCAATCCATTCACGCATTTCTCAACCTCGCCGAATCTTTCTGCACTCAACTCACCTTCCATCATACAATCGAAGAGCGGCACTTTTTTCCCGAGTTAGCCGTCCGAATGCCAGAGTTTCGCGAGGATCTTGTTGGTCAACACCGTGAGATTCATCATGGACTAGACAAAATGCATCGATATGTGAAGATGTGTCGCACTGATGAGACCGAGCTTCAGCTTTCACATTTGAAAGTTTTAATGGAGAGCTTTGGAGAGATTTTATGGACACATCTGGATGACGAGGTTAGAGCTTTGGGGGCGGAGAACATGCGGAAATATTGGACTCTGCAGGAGATGGGTGAACTGTATCATTAAATGTGTTTTCTGTCACTTGGTGACACGGAGGGGGCTGTTAGGATACAGATTTAATTAGTGCAGAAGATGAAGATGGTTGAGGTGTGAAATCATCATCTCACCGAGAAGTGGGGGCGGATGATATTAAAACGCATCAGACGAGAGGAACGACGAACAGCCAAGTCATATTCGAAGGCATATGATAGTGGTTGCGTGGACTCATGGAAATCGATAGTAAAAAAAATCATCACCAAAATTAAAGTTTGATTTTGATGCATATACTTATTTAAACCTAATTTTTGTATGTTCCATTACCGTATCATGGCTACCGGACGCAAGCAGTCTGGGGATACTATGATTTCCGGAAAGAGGCTGTGATAATTGAAAAAATGTACAGTGTATAAGGATATGTGTCTCACTTACTGTGGAGTCCGGCATTTCGGACATGTTTAACCAACATCCCTGCATGCACATCCCTATATCGTGCACATTTTTGAACTTACTCTATAACAACTTCGATATTTAATAATGAATATATTCAATAAAATATAAAACTATAAATTGTTTAAAAATATAACAAGATACAAAAATAAAAAAAATAAAAAGAATTAAAACTTTATTATTTAAACCTTATAAAAATCTTAATCTATTAACCTTACTTCAATTATATAATCTCTCTCTTTTCTTTTATTATTGATTTATTCATTATTATTATTATTATTATAATAAAAAGCTTTATAGTTTTCTTCAATATTAGATTTATAGTATATAAATCTTGTTTAATAAAAGATTCTATTAATTTATAAACTCTTTTAATTTAATATATATATTTTTTTGGTAAATTAATAATCTACTTCTTTTTTTGGCGTGCACGATATAGGGATGTGCACGATGTAGGGATATCGGTTAACCTTATAGTTCCGAGCGAATTAGGCTTAGCGCACACCATCATCAATGGTAAGATCTTGGAGTTGTAGATTTACCTATGTAGTCGGAGCTGGTTGTCTATTAATCAGTATGATATAATATATTTTAAAGTGTTGAGCACATACCGACTTGTGGAATATAAATTGCATATGTTCGGCATCATTTTCTAGTATTCAATTCACATTGATCCCATTGATTCTTAAACTTTTGTCTTCGATACCCTTTTATTTTCTCTATCTCAACATGTCCAAGATTCTCACTGTTATTGGTGCTACTGGAGCGCAAGGTGGCTCTGTGATTACCCACGCCTTGAAGTCTGGGGACTACAAGATCCGCGGTGTCACTCGGAATGTTGAGAGTGCTGCGTCCAAGGCCCTCATTGCACGGGGCGTCGAGATGGTGGCTGCGGACGCTGATGATGAGGAAAGCCTTGTCAAAGCATTTGAGGTGAGTGTTTTGGCAGCCCAATGGGGGCGAGTAGCTCATACTACCATATACTAATTGAAATAGGGTTCTCATGCCATCTTCGTTGTCACTGACTTCTTCGCTCCCTTCGCTACCAAAGAAGCCGAGGAGGTCATTACTATTGAGTCTACTCATGGTATCAACTGCGCAAAGGCTGCTTCTAAGACCGCCACTTTGGAGCACTACATCTGGAGCACACTCCCCGACAGTCATAAGATCTCCGGTGGAAAATTCTGCGTGCCTCACTTTGAAAGCAAGAACAGGGTCGATAGGTTCATTCGCCAAGACAAGGCATTGCTAGCCAAGACGACCTTCTTTGTCGTCAGCTACTATGCCTCAAATATATTTTTGCCCATGCTCGCACCTACCTTATTGGTGAGTCGATGGTTTGTTCTACCATTAATTAATATATAATTTGGCTAATATTCTATTTGACATAGAAAACCGCTGGCAAGTACGTCCAGCTGCTACCTGTCGGTGAAGATATCCCAATCGCTAGCATCGGTGCGGCAACTTTCAATATCGGAATTTTCGCTCTTGCCATTCTTCAACAGCCTCAGCTTACCCTGCCCAGTAGAACTGTTCTCGCCCAGGCCGAGACACTTACTACGAAAGGTCTTCTGAAGATCTGGTCTGAGGTCTCTGGAATCCCTGCCCAATATGTATCGATCTCGCTGGAACACTACGAAACCTTGTGGCCCAAGTGGGGCACAGAGCTCGGACTCATGCTGCAATACTGGGATTACGCTCGCGAGAACAGCTGGAATGCAGAGGATGTGGTTATTAAGAAGGAGGACTTGGGCATCACCGGCTTGATCGGTATGAAGGAAGCCTTCGCCGAAATGGATTGGACTACCATTTAAGCGCTTAAATTCCACACTTGTCAGAACATTGAGCTATATCAATTAGCCAAGGAGGCAATATGCATTACTATTCTCAATAGCCATCTGAGTTAGCTAAGAAAAAAATACAAAAGGGGCAATATGTGATGGCATATCACAGAAATAGCCGTTGGCGACAGCAAAACTATCTTTGGTTGAATCTGTATGGATCATAGTTTAGATGAATCAGAGGCTTGAAGCTGTGATGAATTGATGGCTTCTAAAAGAACTGGTCAGTCGGGAATCAGGGGAGCTCGGGAGTAGTTAGGTATATTTAACCTTATTTGCTTACTCAGCTTGCACGTGAATTGCCTTGGTACACGTCTGGTTGCTTTTCTGACTGACGAAACCTTATTACTGCTGACATATCCATAAATCCGTAACCCGCTCCCCTCCCTCCTGATCCCCCGTCACCTCTTTCTCGAGGGCGGTTTATCCAAACTTCTCTCTTATTCTTCTATTGCAACGAAAATTGGCCATGGATGGACCTCGGGAAGAACCCGAAGAGAGAAGGCGAGCCTTTACTTGCACATACTGCCGGCTTAAAAAGATCAAGTGTGAGTCCATAGGTTTGTAGATAGACAAAAAGTTGACGCTATCATCAGGTGGTCGAACTCATCCATGTGGGAATTGTATAGTAAAAAGTTTCCCAGATAGAATGGTTGAAATTGAACTCTCAAATAACCGTTTACACAGGATCACGGGAAAGAATGTATCTTTCCATTTGTAAAACGAAGGGTCGGATCGAAGCGTCATAGGCCTAGGAAAGACTTGGAAGAAAGACTTGCGCGAATGGAATCTCTCATTGAACTTTCTAACAGAGAAAGTCCTCCAAGCAGTGAACAGGATGCTACAAGCTTCGTTCATGAAGAGCAGCAATCTCAACTTTCAAATCCTGCAGAAACCACCGGGTTAGAAAACTCTAGTGCTATCCCACATAATCCCGTGAGAAATAAGGATCAGATTGATGATATGGAATTTGAATTACCAGAGAGTAATCAAAATATTCTCGGCCATCATACATCACCCCAGACAGTTCAGAACTTTTCGCCTCATGTTGAACATATCGAATGTGCCGATCTTTTAGGTTCTGAGGTAGGTGATCCATCTATAAAGCGTGGCTTCCATCGTCAGTTATCTGTGATATTAATGTATTGAGTAGGTTGGGTGGGAATATCATGGTATCGGCCTTTTAACATTTTCCCACGTCTAGCCTAATTGCTCTATAGGGCCCACATCATATTTGTCAATCTGCTCGATCCCAGGAATTACGTGGGTCTCAGAAGCTTCGGGAGAGCCGAGTTTCTTCGAGACCGCCAAGACCCTTGTGCTCAATGTTGACTCGCGACTAAAGATGCGACGCAATCCTCACCATGAAACTATTGCTGAGCCTGACAAAGACGTCGCATGGGAATGGTGCCAAGGTCTGATAAATTTTCCGTAACTCTCTCCTTATTCTAACCTATTTCATAGCATACTTTGATCATTCTTTTGATGCTAGCCTTGGTCTGGTGTCTAAAGAACACTTTGAACCGCGTCTTCGGCGTCACTTCGCTCAAAACGATGTAGTTGATGATGATCCAGCTTGGTATGCTCTGCGAAACACAGTGTACGCATCTGGCTGTAGACTCAGCTCATCTAATACGCCATATTCATATATGTCTGGCGAAATTCAGGGGCAGGCTTGGCGATACTTTGAAAAGGCCTTGGATGTCCACACTGAGCTTTTATACGGAAGCACGGGTCTTATGGCTGTGCAAGCATTAACAGCAATGGTTAGCTTTTTCTATGCCACAGGCAATTAATCTTTGATCTGATAAACTTTTCATTGACAGGGATTCTTTGCTGAAGGCCTTGGAAGCCCCTCTCTTGGGTACATGCTTACTTCATGTGCAACGCGGTTGGCTCAGGCGAAAGGTCTCCACAGGCAACCTGCACAGTCTTGGAATCTACCACTAGCGGAACAACAGCATCGAATTGGGCTGTTTTGGACTCTCTATATCCTCGAGAAGCATATATGTTATCGATCAGGCCGACCATCTGTGAGTCTATCGTTGATGGGCTCGCGCTTTCAGAACTGAAGTTTTGCTAACTGGTGTAGATCATTGACGACGACGACATTAGTTGCCCCTTCCCAAACTCACAGCTTGCTAACAATACCCCACACATTGATCCTTTTATTTACATAGTACAGCATGCTCAAATCTCTTCTCGAATCGCAAAGCACCTTGCAAGTGGAAAGTCATTCCGTCAAACACACTCCAAAACCCTGGAAGTAATCCAAGAGCTCAACAAAGAGCTCCAAGAATGGCGGGACACTCTTCCACAATTCTTACAACCAGATGCACCTATCAGGAGACATGGAAAGCGCCCAGACAATATCAATATGTACCATGTCATGTATCTTCGCTATGCTTACTATGGCAGCATCATGGCAATCCATTCAATTCTCACGCACCCCTGGAACAGCTCTCTATTTGGCTCTGGTCAATCGTCGGCGCTACGAAATCGCATTTCAATAAGCTCACATGCTGTTGTCAATGCAGCTAGGGGAATAATTCTAGATACCGACGCGATCCACGTCGATGCATCAACACCTATATGGTATGTCTTTCGGTACAATCCACGTTCAGATGGCTATTGAACATATTCGAGACCCTCATATTAATACATATATAGTCTAGCACTTTATTTCCCTCTTGTCAGCGCTATCAATGTCTTTATCTATATCCTGAAATATCCTTCTCTCCCAACAGCATCGTCTGATGTGGCCCTGCTAGACATCTGCACCGGCCACTTCAGCCGCCTAGAGTTAGCATCTCCAAACACCGCTTTGCCATTCGTCAGGGAAATTGCGAGACTGGCACGCTCAACTGTCGAATCTATAAAGAACTCAGCAACATCTCCAAGTTCTTTACTAGGGACAAACGTCTCGGCGCCTTCGGCTGCGCAGTCCTCGGTTCCACACGATTTAGGGAATAACTCTGTAAGCCTCAATTTCCATGCACATACACATGATTTCCACGCATGACCAACCAGAAGCTAAGAATCATGCAAATACAGTCACCGGGTGAAGATATATTGGAATTGTTTTCCGATAATTGGGGTACAATGTCTTCATCTCTCAACGATGAAAATCTCGCCGCCTTCACTTTCGACTAACAGTAGACTACGCATAACATCTGTGGTGCATAAATTAAATATATCAGAAATGTTAAGGATAATAATCAAACATATCGAGTAGATTTACTAGTCTTGTGTAAAAAATACTAGTAAAAATCGACTCACTTCTATCATTTCTATCACATCACATCACATTGCTTGAACCTTAACCCCAACCCCAACCTAAACCTAAACCCCAAGCTCAAAAAAGAGAAAGAGAAAGGGAAAAAGAAAAGGAAGAAACCCCTACACAATCCACTTCCAATAAATCCCAACCCCCAATTTACACGGCGAAAAATCCAAAGAAATAGAAATCAACAAGCAAATTTCCCATCTTCCCATCTTCCCATCCGTTTCGAGCTTCAAGTTATTTCATAAAATATAGCATCTCTCCATCCATCCATCTAGCTCGCTCGCTCGCTCGTTCTCTACATCCTATACATCCTACACAAAAAAAGCAACTCGAATCTTTCCCTCTATGCGCTAGCAGTTATCTTTCTTCATCCTCACTCCTATCCCTTATTATTGTCTCTATCTCTAATCCCAGCTTGCGTATCTATTACGCAGTATTCAACAATCCGGATTACAGTTTAAAAATACAAGGCTTTTAAATATTCAAAAGCAATCAGCAATTTGTAAATAGTTTAATGTTTCAACTAAATTCTACATCTCAAATGATTTGAATGTTCTAATTAGTCTGAAGATTTGATAATCTTCATTGTTGGATTGCAGTCCGTACTATTGGACACGCTGGTCTATCATTAGTATATTTCCTTTCCGGTTGTATCCTGGAATGTGTCTTGGTGCTAAAAAAAAACAAGAATATAATACACCGGTGCCCAATGTATCTAATCACACACACAAAAGCCTCTCACAATCAAAAGACCTCTTACACAAAAATTTCATATGTATTTTGGGTATTCGCATCACTCACTATACTACTGCTCTCTTCACTCGCTCCATCATGAAGCAAATAACACTCCATACAAACACATCTCCAATCTCTCCTCTCTTCACTACCCCCTCTCAGTGCTAACTAACCATCAAAACACAATCCAGCCAACACCATCCAAATGCAACGCAAGCAATGCTTTCCCTCACCACAGACCATCTAAATACAAACCAATCCATTTTGTAAAATACCATATATGCACACACTCCCATGATTTTTATGATTTCCTTATTTCCCAACTTCAAATCTGTTTTTGAAGCCCATGAACCCATAAACTCCTCCCAAGGCCAAATTCAAATGCATAGAACCAATGAACTCCATGCGCGCTCAAGATTTTCCATATGAAATAGCCATGAACAAAACGCATCAGTAAATTTTGCGAGCGCTCGTGATCTATCATCCTCAAAGCTGTATAACACTGAAAACTTAACGCTTTCTCTGTCTTTTAGCCGCCTCGCTCCTAGTTTGTCTCTCTTCCTCAATTGCCGGTGGTAAAATAGGAGCCGCCTTCTTAGTTTGCTTACGATTTCGTGGCGGATCAGAATGCAAGTGACCTAATTCTTCAATTGCCGTATTGTTGTGCCAGGATAAGCATCGATGAGCTGTATGATCAACATGAGGTTGTTGTTTTCCACGAGTGGACATTCGCTTGTGACTAGAATCGATACTCTTTTCATCACTAGGGTTGAGATACTCCTTGCGCTTTTCCATGTGAGTGATGATCTTGTCCTTATAAAGTTGGAGTTCTTTTCGAAGTTTCAACTCGTTGTTTCCACGGGCATCAAGCCAATTAAGCAGGCCTTCGACTGACTCGGGATCATCATAGTATCCCCATTCACGAGAATTGAATACATGAGTATTTCCTTCCTCCATAACCTTTCTTTCCGGCACAGTCAGGTTGAATTTATATCGATACTCATCTTGCCACTCAGGTCGCATCTCAATATAGCCTTCGCGCTCAAGATCATCCGGTCCTTGAATCCAGATACATCCGTTGGCATATCCAGCCTCAGCAGTAGAGCTGGTAGGAAGACCACTATATGGCATACCATTGCGCTCAAACCAATAATAGCGATTCCAGAATCGATCCTTGCCAAGTACACGAGTACGAGGGCAATCAGCCTCTCGGAGGTCATTATCGAGAATGGCAATCTCTTCCTCGCAATGCTTGATCTCATCATGCAATTTTTGGATGTCTTTGAGAACTTTCGTGAGGGCCTTAGATTGTTTGGGGGCCTTAGGCTCAGCTTCTGCTTTAGCTTTCTTCTCCTGCTCGGCCTCACGCTTACGCTTTCGTTCTGCTGCTCGATCTAATCCACGGCGTAATGATCGAGTTGGGGGAGCCTCTCCATCTGAGTCCATAATTTCATCACCATGAGAGTCCTGAACTTCATCCTCGGCGTCGACCATAGTCACATCTCCGTTGACGCTGGCTGAAGCTTCTTTCTCTGCAGGCTTCTCTGTAGCTGGCGCTGGACTTGGCTCGGGTGGCGGTTCAAGTGCTTTGCGCGTTTCATTGAGCCTTTTGAGAGCATCATGACTAATACAGTTAGTAACTTCCCCTTAAAATTATATCGAATTACTTACGCATCCTTCCTATCACGCTGGTACTTTATTTTTTCCTTTCGGAGCTCCGTCATATGCTCACTACTCTCTTCCATGTAACCACGAATCGCTTTAGTCTCCATAGTAAGCATGCAAATAATTTGCAGTGCCTTGATACGAAGGTTTACGTCAAGTTTAGCGTACTGTAGGCGAGCGGTTTCCTGCGTTGGCTCCGAATCGAGGGGGGCGAGTTCAACAAGGAGTGATTCACAGGCGGCAAAATATCTCTCGTATTTCGAAAGTTGATACAAAAGGCCGACCATAATAGCTTCCCAGCCACCATTCTTGAAGTCACGTTTTCTTAGTTTCTGGGCCCACTCAAGACTATCTTCCATCTCGGCTGCGCGATGAGTGTTGACTGGTCCAGCGGGCTCTTCGGGAGGTTGTTCGGTGGCTTTTTGTAAAGCTTCTGCCTCGGCTTTTGCGAGACTACTTCTGGTAGCGCGCCCTTTGGGTTTTGGCTCTGGCTCTGGAGTAGGTGATGGTGCAACGCTAGCCTCGTCATCGGACTCTTCTTCGTCATCTGACTCCTCTATTTCTCGTAACCGAATTTGCATCTCTCCATCATCGGCTTCAGAATTAACCAAGATTTTCAAAACAGCGCAATGAATTTCGACGAAAAGTTCGCAGTCTACATCTTCAGATGTAAATTGTAAGGCTTCGACAAAGTCATCAAAAGTGAATGAGTCCAACTTGAAGATTTGACAGTAAACATTCAAGGTGTCCCAGGTCTCCAGTAACTGTCCAATCGATGACATGTGAATGCCATTACCCTCGGCCTTTGGTTTTCCCACCATCATTGGATTATCTTGCGAAAAGTATTTGATATCGGGTCGTTTCGGTCCATCAACTCGGGGAGGAACTTCCAAATCCTCAATTGGGTATTTGATAGGAGGTGGTGGAGGAGGAGCCGGAGGAAGCGATGCAAGAGGCGCAAGCGCAAAGCTAGAATTGTGAAAATTCTGGAAGTGGGGTCCCGCTTGTTGTGATTGTCCATTGACTTGAAAGGTGTGAGACATGAAGGGAGGAGTTTGAGGATGAGGATTGAATGGAATTTGAGGAGGGGGGTTGTAATTGGGGTGGGGTTGAGGAGGATGAGGAGGGTGAGAATTGTATGGAATTTGTGGTGGATTGTAATTGGGGTGGGGCTGGGGGTAGAAATGATGGGGAGGGAAATGTGCAGGGATGAAATTCAAAGGAGCTTGCTCTAAAAATGGCTGCTGCTTACCCTTTGCTAGTTGGGATTGTTGCTGCTTGCTTTTATGGCTTTTGGGTGCTGGCTTCAACTCCGGGAGTCTAGCTTGTGGTCCATTTCCTCCATGAAAGCTACCAATCATATTATCAAAATCAGTCCCTCCCGATTTTTTCTGAGATTGATTGTGTTTTCTTTCTGCAGCTTTACTCTCATATCGAAGATGTGGAGGAATCCTGGTATCGATATTGTAAATGGCGGCCACGTCGTGCTTCACCAGCCAAGGTGCGCCGGTCCATGCCTCTCTTGTAACGGTTTTCTTGATAAAAGATCGCAGAACTTGCTTTGTGAATATCTTGCGATCACGAGTAATATGCTGGTCATCCACCACTGCCTCTTCATTTGGTCGGCCATCCAGACTCACGAAATATCTCGAGAAAGGTGCGCTTAGTGAGCCATCTGGCAGAACTTTGCTTCCGAAGTGCGTTTTTTCTCTTACGGTACCAGTAAGTCGATCGCCCGTAATCACATGGACTGTAACAACCTCGCCGGGGAAATAATCGGATCTGAACTCTTCGAAAATAATGTCCACCAAGGTATCGATTCGGGAAATAGTGGAGAATTGTACACGTCTTAGAACTGGCTGTTTCAATGGATTCGGGAATGCCTCTTCGACTTCTTGTGCGCCTGCCAACTATGTAATATGTTAGCTTTCCCCCTTCAATGGCGCAATGCGATTCTTAGAATTCCCCTACCTCACTCTTGAGTGCGTCGAAGAATGTTAACTGAGAATGACCTGAAATCTGACAAATGAATTTATGCTAGAAGTTATTAGTAAGTATTGCTAGCCAGCTACTATTGGAGAAGTTTCAAACCTGTCTATAGAAATCCATTCTGTTGTTGTTGTTAGCGCGGGTCCTCGGAAGGTCCTAAGTGAGGGGCAAAAATGTGAAACTTACCGGGTTAAGTATTGTTCATACTCTAAGAAATACTCTCCAGTAGCAGGAATTACCCAGACCTATGACTGTTATTAGCCATCCGGGCATGGTAGTAAATGTTTGGGTAAAATTAAGTTTGTACCTCTGTGTCTTCATTTTCGACATGTGGCTTTGGTGCATATTGCACTGGTTTCCTCTTAAAGAGAACCTAAGAAAATTTAGTCATGTGTATAACCTTTGGAGGGATGGAAATGTGAATCTTACCATTGTTATATGTACTTGTTGTCAAAGGGCCTTGACCAAGCAGAAAATCCTGAAGGGGAAAGAGAAAGAATGTTAGTTTCTGATCTACCCCTCCATAGAGCAAGTGACATGCTTTGCGCCAAACTGATGTAAGAGTTGAAACTCCCCAAATTTTGGTGATGAATTGATCTAACGGTGACGTGGAGTGGAGTAGTGTAGGAAGGGTGATTGTGATCACTCTTCCACACTTTGGGTGGTATTTGTAGAAGCATATCAGTATCGGCGGCTTAACTTACAGGTATAGCTCAAGACGCGTCCAGGGGTCTCGGTACGTGATATAGAAATCCCCCAAACCTGTAGAATGGATGTGGTGGGTTGGTGGTTGATGAAATTTGTTGATTGTTACGCGTTGTAAGAGTTGACAAGAGGAGGAAGAAGAAGTGGATTGGGGAAAAGAAGAAGAACATAAGAAAAGGTCGGGAGGTTGTGCTTAGCGTGGGTGTATGACATGGATACGGACTAGTGAGGACGGAGACCAATTCGAGAACTCGCGACCCATAACCGTATTCGATTCTATTAATTGATATAAATTCTTCAAATACCATGAATTAAACAACTTTCCTGTGCTCAATGTGTAGCCAGCGACGAGATCTATCCTATGAATGTCTATTGATCTGTTTATCTTTTGATTTGAGCCAGTAACCACAAATATATGATTTTGGGGGAAATATTTCCAACTAATAGGCATTTCTCATGTAATGCTCCTCGAATTTCGACCTAGCTGCCAAGGACTCGGGAAGTGCTTAAAAGTGCTCGGATGACATTCTTCTTCATTGTCATTGACTTTCTATGGGCTCTCGAAGGCAATATGCACTCGTCTGAGCCTTGCCGGCGCATACCGTGTTGAGTAGTGGTTTGTTGATACCGTCCCAAGGGTTCTGTCTAGATTCAGGGGGGTGAAAAGAACGGCTGTATTGTTCCTTTACACATTAAATCGATTGACGCTGGGTCACGGTTACTCTGAGTGAAGTTGTCGTTGCTGACATTTCTTCAAAAATTTGATCATGACTGACTATTCTACATAAAAGTCTCACAACACACAAAAGTTTTGCCAGAAGAAAATCCGGGCGGATGCCATCGTTGGCAATTGACTAAAAGGGTTTAGCGCATCCGCTAAGCCAGGCCACGCTTTTGGAACAACCCAACCTCAACTCCCGAGCTTTGTCCTTCGAATACCCTATCAAATCCCTAAGGACACCAGATTTGCTTGATTCTTATGATTTCCCCTAGAAAGGACCGCATCAATTGGAATTCACGATAATTTCTTATGAAAACATGATTATCGCATATTACATATAAATAGGGGGGCTGATATCCCTGCAAATTGTGGTTCTGAACGTTGACATTGATGTTGTCTCTTCTTGGAAAGACCACACTTCTGCTAGTTGAATATATCACATCTCGAATCGAAAACGGCTATATCCTATCCGATTCCAAACACTTTATCATTTATTTCTGATTCTTTCTAATCTTTGCTACTCCCTCAATCTTGCCATGAGAGCGTTCTGTGGGGGACCATATATTAAGATAGTCCCAATTAAGAGAGAGCATCATCAAACACCTAGGTTGTTATTGCCCCTCTCACACTTCCAGTCTGAGATACTTACAAGATTACTGAACACTTGACTTCAAAATTCCTCCTCTCTCTCCCGCCCATTCACCCCAGCTCATTCACCCCCGCCCAGGCTAATTCACTTGCAAATTGCTGTTCTAAAACTTAATTTTGATCTTACATTACCTACGCCTACCAATATCTAAAACGACCTAAATCTCCAATCCCACACATCCCCAACGTAGCTATGATAGCTCACTCCTTCCCAACCCCAACACCAAGCGCTTTTCCTCTCGTCCCCAAACTTCTCCTACCTTCAATCTTCCTCCCACCTACACAATCGTTCTCGCTATCCTAATCTATCTTCAACAAGATTCATAAGTCTAACCATCTTCAGTCTTTCACCTTCCATCTTCTAGCTCGACTTCATACTTTTCTAATGCAAACATTCGCATAAAACGAAACTTTTGTTTAAATTTCGCTTAGGTACTTGTGCGAAATCATCAACTTAAAGCATCTTCACAAATGTCATTCTAGACCCTCGTTGCACTACCAATAAAGTCCAAAACTCCTCAGAAACAAAATGGGTATCATTGACTAATCTTAACTTTCAAAATACACAATCAAAAATCCAATCCAGCTTCCCACAACTCCAATAGCCGAGTATGAGCTCGTGAACATCAACGGCAAAAACTCCAGTTTGTTGCCAAAGATGATTCGATGAAGCAGCGAACAATATAGTATCAAAGGTATGCTAACCGCAATGTAGAGTGTGCTAAATCTATCTAGCAAGAAGATTCTAGATTTTGACGCTGGCGCTAAGCGGTCAAATGCAAGGAGGAACAAGATAAGCCAGAAAATCGTGTACACAATCTTGGTAGGAAATTCCGCAGCTGTAAAAAGCAAAGGAAACAAGGAAACATGACCAGCCACAGCCAATGGTCGAAATGCTCCAAGGAATCGACGATCCTTTAACGCGATGAGGCTGAAAGGTATAATGACCAGGAGAATTGCTTTTTCGTGGACGTGCCAGCTGAAAAGAAATGAAGAGTAAGCGCAGAGGGTTACACCCCCGATGAAATTGTCCCACGTAGGGCTTTTGTAAAGCTTGAACAGTGGAATGAAATCGAAAATGGCTGTCAAGGCGAAAGTCATGCCTTTGGTGACTTCAGGTAATACGGCGAAGGAAGTGTTCCCAACGAGACCGCGGGTCACACTATTGACAGCCGTTTGATCAACAGCGAGGCCGAGTTTGGGGGCAACTGTACTCGCGTTAGTAACTAAACTGAGAGTATCGAGATACGAATTTCGACAAGCTTGAGTTCACATTTAGGTGAAGAAAGACTTACTGGAAATTAACACTCGATCCGTGAAAGAGTACATAGCCCAGATATTTGGAGCCCAGTAAGCATGACATAGACCTCTTCCAAATGGGAAGAGTCTGCTAATCATTTGAGGCATTTGACCAAAATATACAAACGGCCCAAATGCAGCTCCAAACACTGCTACAATGCCAACGGCCAATTTGATAGCATTTCCAAATTTTATATCGAACGGACGCTTAGGTCCAAACTTAGGCCCAAGGCAGTATCCGGATAACAAGAACACGAAATATGCTGGCGCGAGATAGAGGTAAATGTGTTTGAGACAAAGCAATATTGCGAAGAGTATACCACTTGCGAGCTTGGTCCCCTCATTTCTAGCCATGACTAAGGATAATATGAGGAGACCGTACATAAAACCATTATACTGGAAGTGGATATGATCGATTATGAGTAAACCTGGCGACAGTAAAATCGAAAGAGCCGCTGCTTGTGAAGGACGTTTCAAATTGGAGGGGGCCGTTTTCACGAAGCTTGAGGAAGTCAATATTGCAATAAGTAGAGGATCAACATCACTTACAGGTGAAGCGCATATACCAAAACTAATTCTGTTGCAATAACACTGGCGCGTTGAAAGTAAATGGTTTGCCAGCTCTCATATTCCAGATTCTTCACCACCAACATCAACGGGTCAATCCATTCTGCGAATTTTGATAGGAACAATTCGAAATATGCGAAGAAGGGTGGGTAATCGAGCGTCCATTCTGAAGTCTTTTCGATATACCATTCATTCAATGGCAAGCTGTTCGTAATCGCGAGCCAGTTTCTGTGAACTTCAAAGTCTGTCGACTTGCTACGATATCAATCAGCACCCTGGTTCAATTGAAGACTGGACGGAAGCCCGTTTGTGGAGGGGAGGATAGAGAGAACTGACTATGCGGGAAACAGCAATATCTTGAAAGCCGTAGCTACGACAGCACATTGTGCAATTGAAGGATATAATTCTGCCATCTAGTCATAGCCCATATGAAGGCAAGATTGTGTGAAATTGCTTTTGTACGAAAGGGATCTCGACTCCCATGGATAGAATGGAATTGTGGTCTCAAAATAAGTAAACATGAAGTAACATCTTAGTTCCACCACAGGACGGAATTTCTAAATGCCGACATTCATGCTTGTAGATGCTACCTCGAGGCGACCGACCGCGTAGATGTGCCGTCTTCAATATTCGATATTAATTTGAAACCTCGAGATTTTTGCTTTGGATTTGAGTAGATACGTTCTCAAGCTGCTGGTGCATCCAAGAGCGATGTCTTCTCTATACCGTGTGGCTTGTATTGGTGTTGTAATTCAACCTCCAGACATCCACATTTTCCATGGATGATTTTGATAGAGTGTCTCGTGTGTGCCGCTTTTCCTGTCTATGGAGAAAATCCCGAAATCCCAAAGCTCTTCCCTGCTACATTTTGACACCAAAAAGACACATTCGAAACAGCCCACCAGCAAGGATAATAGAAAGACCAGAAACATCAAAAGGACGCCAGAAACAATCCCAGAAAGCTTCCATCCATCCATAGAAGCTTCTCCCAACACTCCTCCCGCACGCCATTGGGAACTCCCCGTCGCAACATGGATCCAGCGTTTGTGCCGTCAGAGATAGCCGTACGACACATCGTCCATCATAAATTCACCATAGAAATTGGCCCTTCAGTCCAATCGTTAGGGAAACCCGTTCGAAATCTGATGCTTACCTTGGTGGGCATTTATTGTGTAGCCAATATAGTGCAGAGGACACTGCAGTCTGTCTTCGACTTGGGCCGAAGCCGAGAAGAAGAGGATTGAGTTGTCCTTTCTATGTGGCATCCCGCATCGAACATTGGTTACTTCAGAGTTCAAAATCCAAAACCCAAAATCCAGTATCCAAAATCCAGTGTCCAGTATCCAGTGTCCAGTGTCCAGTATCCAATATAACTATCCAAAATTCAAAGGCTCAAACCGCAAAATTCTCCCCCCGCCGAGCACAGCAAGCAGTGAGAAAGTGGCCTGGGGGTACGGAACGGAATACGAGCGAGCACCATTGATCAATTAATCCTGCCAAGTGTCTACATCGATATTAAACACAGATATTCGGAATAAACCCTTTTACCCATTCATCCTCATTCCTTCATTGTCTGTCCTCTTCATGAACATTTGAATCTTCCTCCTGGAATTGAGGAAATTTTCTTCGAGAACGCTGGCAGTTCTGATTCTTACTTTGCGTCCTTACAAGAGAATAACTTCTTCAGGATTAACGTCAAGGAAAGTTCTCGAGTATAAACACCATGTATTACTTCAAAGCATCCCTTACTTCAGTCGCCGCATTCTTTGCATATACCCAGGCTACATATCTTAACAATGATTTAAGTTTCGGTCATGATGGAAAGTAAGTCGACTGAGGAATTCAATTTACTTGGATCCAAGGCACATGTATATTAACAATTGTAGGATCTCTCCAAATGGTCGCGCCATTCCCAATTTTCATATGATAGGACAGCCAAACTACCCAGATATCCTCAGCAATCGCATCGTTCTTACACCACCTGCACTAGGAAATCAAAGAGGAGCTGTATGGACGGAAAAGAAATTACAACACTCACAATGGGCAGCAGATATCGAATTCCGTGCTACTGGTCCGGAGAGAGCAGGTGGTAATTTAAATATCTGGTATGCTAAGAATGAGGATATTAAAGTCTCAAGCATATACACAGTTGGAAAGTTTGATGGATTAGCTTTGGTTATTGACCAATATGCTGGGTCGGTAAGTTTATGTATCTGCGATCTACCTTGCGCAAGATACTAACAGCATCTAGGGTGGTTATATTCGTGGATTCCTTAACGACGGTACAACCGAATACTCTTCTCACCATTCTGTCGATTCCCTTGCATTTGGCCATTGCCCCTATTCCTACCGAAACCGAGGTATCCCATCCAAAATCCACATCCGCCAAACTGCCGATAACTTCAAAGTCGAGGTTGACGGTGCCTTGTGTTTCCAATCCGATAAGATCAAGCTACCCTTAGGTTATGTCTTTGGAGTTACTGCCGCTTCTGCAGAAAATCCAGATTCTTTTGAAATTTTCAAATTTGTTGTTACAACCGATTCCCATACTCCTGATGATCAAATTCAAAATCCAGGGAACCAAAATCAACAACAATTCCAAGCTGCCAACAATCCACCTCAACAACAACAAAACCAACATGGTCAACAACAAAATCAAGGAGGGCTCACTATGGATACACCTGGCGAAACTCCCGCATCAGACTATAAATCCTCGGATGCGCAATTCGCAGACCTCCACAATCGTCTCCAAGCAATGATGAAACATATCACGGCTCTCAATCGCGATTTCGCTCAATACCAAGCCAATTCTATTTCCCGTCTCGAATCTCTCAACGGAAATATCAATGCTCTCTCCTCCACAATCTCTAGACTCGAATCCTCCCTCTCAAAACTAGATTCGGTTTCTGGTCTTGAAAGAAATCTAAGAGATGTCGCAAGTGATGTTAAGAGCACGAAGAAAGAATTACACGAGGCGTTGGATGCGCATGTATTAAGTTTAAAACAGAGAGTGGCGGAAAGTCATGGTAGTGTACTTGGAACGGTGGGAGAAGGATTGAAAAACCATAGATCGGGGATTGGATACGCGGGATTGGCGCTCGTGGTGGTGGGTAGTCAGGCCGGATTGATTATCGCGTATGTGTTATATAAGAAGAGGAAGAATGGAGGACACGAGAAGTATTTGTGAGATGTGGGATGATGGAAGAGGAGGGAGGTGGAATTGTATATTATAGTATAGGGATGAAGGGTTTTCTGGGACGGAAATTCAAAGTCAACCCGAAACGGAATGGAAATGGAGAGTAGAGTGTGCAGTGCAAGGGATTAGGAAGTCGTGTAGAAAGAAAGAAAAAAAGACAAAAGAATATCAAGTTACAGTATTCATACACGACAACATGTGAATCGGTATTCATGACTAATATCTATCTTCCGTATATATCTACTTCATTCATTCATCCTCCTGTTAAAGATACGTTTTTGGGGAGAGGGGGAAGGGGAAGGTTCTTATATACTTGCTTGCTACCTTATACCTATACCTTATTGTTGTACTGTTCTTTTCTATTCTATTCTGTCCTGTCCTGTCCTGTCCTGTCCTGTCCTGTGGATAAATTGTTCGTAACTTGTAGTCTATAGTTTGTGATGCGTAGTGCGTAGTCTATAGTTCGTAGTTTATAGTTGGTTGTTTGGCTGAATAATTGTAAAGATTGGCTTGGCTGTAAAGGCTGGGAGTGTGAGTGTGAGTATGAGTATAAGGATGAATGTGAATATGAGATTTGTTTATTTTGATATTTAGATAGGTAGGTAGGTAGGTAGGTAGGGGGGATAAGGAATAAGGAATGATTATATTGTTTTTTGGCTTCTCGATGGAGAGACTTTGGATGATACGTGGAAAGGCAAATAGAAGTGGAGGAGATATAAGTATATTCAGCCTCTCTAGAATGTAAATGTAAACGCAGGTACTTCGAGTACCCAAGTGGTATAAATCTAATTATCTACTGTCATAAAAATAAGTCTACACCAACACAAACCCAATCATTCTATAAAAACAAGAATGATATAAATAACCTTACTCCTTTTCCCGTATAATCTCATCAAACATCTTCCTATCCATCTAATTCTATAAACGTGAAATGTCAAGAGAGAAGCTTGACACGTTAAAACAAAACTCATTACCCCTCATTCAGCTCCTTATTCAGCTCCCTTGGTCTTCTTAGTTCTCAACTTCATCAACAAAAACACCAACGCATATCCACTGAAAACAAACAGTGCGCAAATTCCTGCATCCCTCCATCCATAGCTATACGTTTTCAAATTCAAGTTCTTCAAGTAATCATTTCCGACGGTGTACTCGCAGACTCTGCATCCCTCAGTCGCGTCTGGATTTATCAAATTCGCCGCTGCTCCCATGCCCTGTAGGTACGAAGATAGATACTCGCCACAAGTGCCATTTGCAGGGTTGAAGATGGCGAACTCAGACTCGCGACAGTTGACGGGGGTATCCCAACTGGTGAAGACGAGGAGAGAGCCCATGAGATAGTTGAAGGGGTTGAGGTAATACATCCAGTATCTCCAGAACTCGGTAATTTGCGCATATGGCACGAGGACACCGCAGAAAGACACCAAGGTTCCGATAACGAGAGGATTAACCAGCGAGGCGAATACGACGTTTGGTGCGTAGGCGGCGACGAATTGTCCAATACCAGTGTAGATGAATTCATAACAGATCATGACGAAAAGAACGGAGCCTGCTTTGCTGGAATCGGATGGGAATCCAACGGTGTAGTACCAACAGACGAAATAGAGGACAGCGCAAATAACAAGGTAGGGGAGTTCGGAAACGACGTTTCCTGTAGCGAAGGCCCACCAGGAATACATTTTTGATTTTTTCTCTCGCGTTTCATAGATATCTCTTCGTTCGAGGAAGAGAGGTTGCAGTTGAGCCATGACACCCGGTGCGACGAAGATGAAGTTGAAAACCGTGAAGAGACGTAATTGCAGACCGCCGACTGAATGTTTGATCATCCAGAAACTGAACCCGTTGAAGAGAGCAGATCCAATGTGCAATGCGAATTTGTTGTTGATGTAATCTGTGTTGCGGTAAATGGATACGTTCATACGATTAGTCACGAGCTTAATTTGTTGCCAGAGAGGGGTTGCGAATTCAAAGCCATCGTCGACTGTTCCGGGGGGTGCGGCAGCAGCAGTGTCGATTATTCGATCGAGTTCTTTAACCGTGTATTCATATTCGGGAGAGTTGAGCCAGACTTGATTCCAATCTTTTCCTTTACTCAAGGTACCAGAAACAACGTCAATCATGTGTTCAGCGGGGTTAGAAGATTCAGGGCAAGGAGCATCGTAACGAGCGAAGTATTCCTTGATGGTTTTAGAATCCTCGCCGATCTCGCCGAAGTAGACGGTTTTACCTCCCTTAGCGAGTAGCAAGAGAGAATCGAATTGGGCGAAGAGTTGAGCGGAAGGTTGATGGATAGTAACCAAGATAGCTTGACCAGCATCCGCCAACTTTCTCAAGAAGCGCACAGTATTAAAAGCAGCTTGACCATCCAAACCAGAAGTTGGCTCATCCAAGAAAATAAGAATAGAGGGCTTAGAAACTAGTTCCACACCAATCGTCAAACGTTTTCTTTGCTCGACACTCAATCCTGCTCCGGTGTTACCAATCAATGTATTCTCCATGTCATGCATTTCCAAAAGATCAATAATAGTATCGACGTATCTCAATTTCTCGGCGTCGGGGACGGTTCTTGGTTGTCTGAGAAGTGCAGAGAATTCTAATGCTTCGCGTACGGTGGCAAGTGGTTCGTGTACATCCAATTGCTCGCAATAGCCGGCCGAACGTTGAAAGGAAACATTGAGAGGTCGGCCATCTACGAGGATAGAACCCTTGATAGTACCATCTGTTTTACGTTGCGCAAGTACGTCGAGAAGTGTCGTTTTTCCGGCTCCAGATGATCCCATTAGTGCACCTAACATACCCGGCTTAACCCACCCTTGTACATTGTCTAGGAGAATACGATCGCCGGATGGAGTTTTAACGGTATAGGTAAGGTTCTTCCAGGTGAAAACAGAGGTGTTGCGCATCAATTGATCAGATTCTTCTGCCACTTTGGTATCTTGAGATGCGGGACGAGATTGCACTTGACGTTTTTCTTCAATAGCTTGAGATTCCTCATCACCTGCATTGGCAGCCTTGAGAATAGCAGTATTTTTCTCGGCTTTCTCTCTTGGGATCAACAAGATTCCTGACTTACCTCCATTCGCGCTCCAGTTGCTTGTATGGTAGATAGTTAGAGCAACAAACAAAAACCAGAAAGCCCAAACGATGCCAAAGTTTCTCCAGATATTGCTCGAAGAGTAAGAAAGTGAATTGAGATATTGTTCTCCAGTGACACTGGTAGCTCCAGGTAGTGCTCCTCCCACACCAGCACAAGCTTGGAACGCCAAATCTGCGTATCCTGGTCCATTAGGCACCAAATTATTCGCAACACAAGGAATAATCTGACCCTTAAATTCGTTCGCCAAAATAGCCGAAAAGCCATAGGCAAGAGGATCGATCCAATAAATCCACACAAACCAAGGATGCATGTCTGGTTTCTGAATCATATATCCCGTATACATAATCAGAGCACTGACCAAGAACCCAGATACTTTACTCGCGGCGTCGAATGTGGAAAATGCAGCGCCGACGGCGCGGAAAAGTGCAGTCATGCACATGGTCGCTGCGAAAATAAGAATCCAATAAGTGAAGAATGCACCGGCATCTTGTCGCAATCCAACCATAAAATACATGACGAGTGAGAAATGCGAGACTTGCACGAGCAGAACAGGTATGTCGGCGGCGATTTGAGCGATACAGAAGGCGGCTGGATGGTAGAGTGCAAATGCTTTATGTTTAGCGAGGACAGGACGACCAGAGAATGAATCGGTGACTTCGGACATGGCGAGGAGAGCATTGAAGAGGAGAGAGAGGAAAAGAGCACCGGATTTGACGAAGAGACCGCTGGAATTTGCAGGGGCATTGTAAAATAGAGAACCAGCGATGAGAGCTTGAGCGAGAGTAGAAAGTTGCTTGATGATGAAGGTTGCTTTGTCTCCCCAGATGATTTGATATTGACGAATAACGCAAGCTTTGACTTGGGTCATAAAACTTGTGGTGAGTGGAGAATCCTTGCCGAGTTTAGGATTCTTTTCGTGTTGTACAGATGTGCGGAAATCCTCGGTTCGTTCTTTAGCGATGGCGGTGGTAGGGTAATCGTATTCTTTTTCCATTTCGTTCTTGATGGGGTGCTTGTTGTATGCAGCGAGGATCTCGCCGGCGGTTCGGGGAAATCGATTTTGAAATTCGTCTCTGACTTTTCGTTCAGTTGGGACCTGCAGTAAGATGTGATTAGTATGAATTGACTGTAATGATGAGAGAAAGAACATACCGTAATACCGGTCAAGAAATCAGCAACGTTAGCAGAATCATCACAGATGAAACCCAACTCCTCCATAAAAGGTCTTGCCTGTTTCATCGGACCATAATAAATCTGCTTGCCCTCGTCCAAAACCAAAACTTTATCAAAAAGATTATAGATACCGTTACCAGCTTGATAAAGCGTAACGATACTAGCCATCCCAAAGATATCTGTCATTGCCCTAATAGCTTTCGTATAATCCAAAGCCGAACTAGCATCCAAACCTCTCGTCGAATTATCCCAACACATCACACTTCCTCTAGTAGCAAGCATCTCTATAATCGAAACACGCTTACGCTCACCACCAGAAACACCTCTCACATACTCATTTCCCACTTTGGTTTCATGGGTATGCGAGATACCCATACTCTTGAGCAGGAAATCGCGATTTGCTTGTTGATATTCTTCAGGAGAACCGCTGTTTGAAGGTCGGTGAAATGGAACCTTCATCCTCGTTGCGAAATCAATGGTTTGTCCAACTGTAAGGGTAGGGAAGAAAAGTTCTTCTTCGGTATTCATAACGATTTGTCCTCGGTATTGGTGTGCTTCAGTGTGGTTCAATGATCCGAAGTGTACATCACCCGTGACCTCTGCATATCCCCCTCGAGTGTTTGCAAGCATCTTGAGTAGAGTCGTGCATCCAGCTCCAGGTCTTCCAAGAACCAATAACATTTCTCCAGGTTTAACACATCCATGAGAATTGTCGACGAGAGTTCTCAAAGGTGGCTTTGTTCGTCCTTCCTTGATAAGTTTCGGAATGTTGAATTGCGACCCAACATTTTCATTAATAGCAGCATCGGCTCCAATACCCTTGACCGTTAAGTTCTTCCAAGTAACACCAAGATCTCTTCGTTTGGCTTGATCTTTGTCACTCTGCTGTTGCATAGCTTGAAGCTCAGGCATCAAGCTCCAATCTGCAGCCATACTTTTCTCGTCCTTACTATCTTCGTCGGAACTATCGTAAGCTCTCTGTCGTTTTCTATCTGAGAAGGCGGATGATGATGAGAGTGCTCTTGTGAGTGCACTTCCATGTTCTTCATGTGGTCGAACAATCGAGGAGAAACCTTCAGGCTCAATGGCTGCCATGATGGCAATTGAAGTATTGATGTCCGACTACTAATTGGTATAAAATAATGGATTAAGAAAACAAAAATGTGTAGAAATAATCTCGAAAAAAAAAGCTCCTCAAAAAGAAGTTACCAAGAATTAATACGTGAGAGGCTTATTAGATACCTTCAAACGAAGGAGCAGTGAATGATTAAGTAGTATTCACTAATATCAAACCGGAAACCCCTTGATGTATATATTACAGAAATCAAACCCACAAAAACCAACGAACAAAAATTAAAATACCGATACTACGAGCTGCTATTCGAAGTATACGAAGTATCTACGCCAAAATGCAATGTGCCACTCGTTGAAATTTCCTTTTCCACAATCCTCTCGGACAACTAGAATACCGACAGTGCGTCCAGCACGCGCTAACCCCAGACCGACATATATGATAACGACATTCAACTTATTTTGAAACGGAAACTTTTCCATTGATTAGTTGGATGATAAATTTCATGTTAGATGGTTTAAACTTTACCTATCTGAGGAGTAGGGAGGGATACAGACAAACACATTCCGTGGATAGCAGGTACGAGGTACGAAGTACTGGGTAGTAAAGTAGAAACTCACATGAAAAAGATTGCAAATAAAGACTTTTTAACCCCGAATTCCGACGCTTAAAAGAGTTAACAAAGAGATAACCCTTCCCATCAAACCAAAAGTAGCTGTTCTCGCTGTTGTGCTCGAGACTAACTTCTCAGTTCTTTCACGAATTGTCCGCAGGAGTCCGAGCGAGACCTCGTTTCAATGTTGGTTGCTGCATTGCTCCATCATTTTAAATACTTATTAACAGCCCTACCGTGATCTGTCAAATCAAAATGAACCACCATGCCCATCGAATGTAGGCTGCCATCTTGAAATCTAGAGCCAAGCTGCAAAATGAGATCTATGAGGTCAAGATTATTTTCTGAGTAGATCGCAGTTTGTCAAAACCGTCAAGACTCTCGATTGTCTTACCTTTGTTTCTCAAAAGCCACCTGTTTCTGACATAATATTGACCATCCAGTTTTTAATTCCATCAATCGTAGCTAGGAATTGGATTAGCTTTACATTGATTAGAAATGCTGCACTCGCCCGAATCCATACTCATCTCATCATTTTCCGTCCGAACTTTACTAATATGCCGTTCGCGGTCTCCCTTACCTCCGCCCCGTTGGTCGTCCACCAATTAATGTGCTCGAATTCACTTATATCCGTCTCCATAATAATGTTTATCCCCGTTTCCATAATAATATTGACAATGGGTCCACTCAGCCCCTAAATATCGATTAACCCCTTTCGTTCTTCAGCGCCGCCCAAAAAGTAACCTTGGCAACGGAAAACCTAGAAAGCCCGCGATCTCCGTGACCCGTCACTGTTAAGCCTAATTAGCATTAGCTTATGAATCCTTGCTCGTACTCGCGGTAGTGCATTATCGCGGACTATCAATTATGCGTTGGAATTTCCGTAGAAGCTTTTCTTAGATACTGATTTGCTATCACACCGTATTGATCAAATAAAATTAATTGATTGCGCAATCATTACTCCATCTATCACTGCCTTATTGAATAATATTCATCGTACACAATAGGAAGTAAGGACTAAGATTGTAAACTCGCTAGTTTAGCTAATCGCTTCTTACGTTTAAGCGCCTAGATGAAGAATCCAACCAACCATTCGTACCAGCGCATCACTTGATACCCCACTTGATCGTCCAAAAGTTCACCATATGTAGAGGTTTTCTACCAGTAGTTGAATAGTATATTAATCAAAATACGTTCCGTACACCATATAAATAACAGGGCTGCTGGCGCAATGGCAACGCGTTTGACTTCGACTTCTGTTAGAAATAACAGTCCTCTCCATCAAAAGATTACAGGTTCGATCCCTGTGTAGCTCATCCTTTTGCAAGTCTGGGGCCTCGGGAGCATGACTTGAAGTTGGAATTGTAAGAAATAATTGAGATTTGAGGAACTTTGGGAAGTTGCAAGTTTTGGTAACGGGAAAAGTTTTTGTTGTACTGGTGAGTATTTTTCGAGATTTGATCGTTGAAGTTAATCAAGAGGTTGAGAATTGAATGTGTGGTGGTGTAATGAAGTTTGGGCTTTGTTATCCACCACGAATAATTGAACGACACTTTTGGGTCAGACACAGCTTAGACTTAACCGTCGAAACAAAAAGTACAACAAGTGAGTGAAGATTGTTAACTATAACAATTTTGTATCTCAATTGAGGCTTGTCAGATTTCCACTTGGAATCCTAATGAAATGTATGAAGATACATCTGAGAAAGTATTTTCTGTTTATCAAATGCCAATGCCTTTCTAGGTAGAGGTGGGGGAATGCCTTACTTCAATTCCCAGATGTCTAGACATTTCCACTGACAACTAATGACAATGACTTGCCATTAGAGGCAGACTTAGACTTCGCAAATTCCACGAATAGCTTCCTGCTCTTCAAAACCAGAACACTGCATTGTGACCAACATCTTGAGGGTCGAATTCGATATCTCATTTAAATTGGTTGAGTTCATTCGTGGATGCCAGCTCGTTCTCGGAAACTTAGGTTACGTGAGTAACTGATGTGTATTTTGTCAGAGGACATGACACATTTCGTCTTTTTTTCAAGAGCTGGACTATTCAAATCGAGACTTCAAACAACAGACAAAAAATAATTGCATTTAACATCTTTCAATTCTTATTAATTGTCGGGAGCAAACATATAAGTACCAATTTGCTCGGATGCACGGATCCCGTGCATCCGACTTATACGCATGAGAAAAACCAAAATTGACGACCCCAATAAATTCTATAATGAAACAATGAGAATTTAGGGTATTATAAAATCTTTGGATAGCCTTCAGTTATAATACTACTTAAAGTTTCGGTTCTTTGAATTGAAATGGAACAATTAGATTATTGTTGAACAGTTTCACCAGTGGTTAATTCCGGCCTGCTTTTTCTCCTGCAAATAGCCGGCGTGTTCTTTCACTCCACTAAAAATTAAAACTGGAGTTGACGTACACATTTTTGATCGAACATACAGCATTTCATATGTAAATACTTCCTCCACGTTGGTATTAACGAAGTTCTGATTCTTATTCCCGTTCTCCAAGATGGAAAGCCTCTCTTCCCGATGTCTTCAAAACATCTCGTCGGAAGAAATTCGAAATTTCATGGGTACGGTATTTGGAAATCCTTGGTCTGAATGTAATCCAGATGGTATCTTCCCAATGGGCATTGCAGAGAATAGACTTATGTATGTTTGATCCTACACTAAGAATGTGTTTTCTATCCTAGCTGTATGATTGATAGATGTGAAAATATAGGCATGATGAAATTGCAAACTATATAAACTCGAATTTCCGAGTAACCCCAAAAAGTACCTTGTTCCAGATCCTCTTTCTTTCCCATGTTAAAAATTAACAAATTCTAACAAAACCTAGTGCTCACATATGGAGATGGACCAACTGGTTCTTTTGAATTGCGTGCTGCTCTCGCCGCATTCTGGAACTCAAATTTTTCACCAAAAGAATCTGTGTCCAGGGATCATGTAACAGTTATGGGAGGAGGTTCTTCTATTCTCGATGCATTAAGTTACTGTATCGCCGAAGAAGATGAAGCAATTTTAGTTGCTCAGCCTTTCTATGTTGGATTCGTTGGAGATTTTGAGGATCGTGCTAGGTTTGTCGTTTTGCCTATTTACTGATGTTTTCATGCTCACTCAAAAATAAAGAGTCAAAGTGGCTCCTGTACCGATCGGTTCACTCGAAGATGTGACTACCATGACTGGAGTCAAGAAACATGAAGAAGCACTTATTACTTCGAGAGAAAGGGGCATTAAGATCCGGGGACTCATGCTCTGTAATCCACATAATCCTCTTGGAAGATGTTATGCACCAGAAGTCCTAGAAGCGTATCTTTCTCTCTGCTCAAAACACAATATTCACCTCATAAGTGATGAAGTGTATGCGATGGCTGTTTTTTCAAATCAGGATATACCGGATCCAATGTCTTTTACCTCGATACTTTCATTAGATATTGGGAAGTTTTGTGATCCGGCTTTGGTTTTGGTGGTCTATGGTATGAGCAAGGTATGCATTTACTCTCACTCTAATCACCTAAGAAGATTTCAATGCTAATATATATTAACATAGGATTTCTGCTCAAATGGCCTACGTATTGGATGTGTCATCTCACAACATAATCCCACCCTTCATCGTACTCTTGGAGCAATATCAAAATTCGCTTGGGCATCTTCGTTATCTGATCATGTATGGACATTAATGTTGAATGATCAAAAGTTTTTAGATTATTATTTCTCAACTCTTGCTCAAAAAATGAGAAATGCGTATGAGCTCTGCACCAGGCGATTGAAAGAATTCAACATTTCTTATATTCCCGCGTAAGTACACACTTCCTTTTCAGTTCTCATCACGGGGAGGGACACTGATAAAAATTACGAAATACAGATCTTGCGGTCCTTTCATTTGGATAGATCTTCGTTCATATCTTACATCCCCAACCATCGAGGCAGAACGTATACTCTCTTGGAAGATGTTGAAACATGGGATTTGGCTCGCTACAGGTGAAGCTTTTGCATCCGAAGAGCCGGGCTGGTATCGTATTACTTTTGCTATGGATGAGAAAGATTTGAGATTTGGTATGGATAGGTGAGTTATTTCTATTTCCTTAGGAGGTAGTTGTAATGGGAATTACATACTAATACTTTAATCATAATTCAGATTACGGAGAGTTTTGAATATGGTGGAAGAAGTTAAGACGCAATCTTTATTAGGAACGCAAACCTGAAGTAGAGTCCTTGAAAATGGTAGATCAATGTGTTGATGGAAGTAAGATCTCCTCATCTTATTGCAAGAGGAAAACTATCTCGCATTCATTGCACAATAGAACATTAGGATATCTTCGTGTACTGATATTAAATGTCAATTCTACCACTTTTGATAATAGGAAATTCCGTGATGATTAGAAATCCAAAGAACATACGAGATAAATAAGGTGAAGTAAAGAATGTGATGATGTTCACTCCACCAACCCCACTCAAATCCCAGATCTCATCTCTATTCTCACGGATTAATAAGTACCCAAAGTTTCTGGGATAATTCAACAAACAACGCCCGTTTGGCTTAGCGGTAAAGCGCATCACTAGTAATGATGAGATCCTAGGTTCGATTCCTAGAACGGGCAACTATCGACAAATCGTCAGGATTTGTTTTGCATGTTTTGCTTTGGGCATAATAGATCTTGCCTAGGCTGGCCGTGGCATTGGACATGACACAAGAAATTTTTGTTTTTTTATCACAATGCTTTTCAGCTCATAAACAGAGTCAGGTCATTTCAAAAAATGGTGGGTATAACTCGGCATTTGATTTGTTCATGGAAGGAACACGTGCATATTGATTAGGTGGGGTAGACGCACCAGCCCGAGCCGCTAATAATTCGCTACACCTGACGCTACGCCCCGCTTATTTTAGCGCCACACACAAAAACAACAACACCACTTGAATGAAGAATGCAATGGTCGTTTTAGATTCTCCACATGTATAAGATTGTTTTGACCTATCAAACGCATTGCTTACATTTACTAATCCCATTCAATTTTCCGCGATCCTATAAAACAAAAATTTCACGATCCAATAAGTAAGTAAGTGCATGAAAAAGATAACCCTACTTTTAGGACAAGAAAAGTCCAAAAGGAATGCTCGCATGAGATCA